>VXBP01010363.1:69454-112391 GCA_013400115.1 Rhinopomastus cyanomelas
GAAGAAGTTCCTTCTCATAATTATATGGGACCTCGTATGTTCTAGCTTACACTCATTGCCTCTTGTCTTATCACTAGATGACACTGAAAAGACACCCACTTCTCATATTTATAAACATTAATGAGGTCTCCTCCAAGATGAAGAGACCCAGCTCCCTCAGCCTTTTCTCATCATCTTCATTGCTCTGTGTTGGACTCTCTCCAGCAGCTCCGTGTCCTTCTTGAACTGAGGAGCCCATAACTGGACACAATACTCCAGATGTGGCCTCACCAGGGCAGAGTAGAGGGGGAGAAGAACCTCTCTTGATCTGCTAACCACCCCTGTTCTGATCCACCCCAGGATGCTGTTGGCCCTCTTGGCCACAAGAGCACATGGCTGGCTCATGATCATCCTGCTGTACACCAGGACCCCAGATCCCTTTCTCTTACACTGTTCTCCAGTATAGGTCGGTCTCCAACCTATACTGTCATTGTTCTTCCCCAGATGCAAAACTCTACACTTGCTGTCATTATAGTTCATTAAATTTCTCCCTGCCCATCTCTCCAGCCTGTCCAGGACTCGCTGAATGGCAGCACAGACTGCTGGGGTGTTGGCGACACCACCCATCTGTTTGTCATGGGCAAACTTGCTGACAGTGCACTCTTATCCCTCATCCAACTCATTCATTAATAGATTGAAGAGGACTGGTCCCAGAACCGATCCCTGGGGCACTCCGCTAGATACAGGCCTCCAACTAGACTCTGTCCCACTGACCACTACTCTCTCACTTCTATCCTGCAGCCAGTTCATGATCCACCTCGCTACCCAGTTGTCCAGTCTGCACTGACTCAGTTTTGGCTCTGAGGTATTGTGTTCCCTCCACATAAGACCCTGAGCTCCACTATGTTGTGGTCACAGCAACCAAAGTTGCTCTCAATCTTCACTGCTTCAACCAGACCCTCCTTGTTGGTGAGTACAAGATCCAGCAGCACTCCTCTCCTAGTGGGCTTCACCACCATTTGCATCAGGAAATTTGCTCCAATGGATTAAAGGAACCTCCTGGACTGTGGATGATTGGCTGAGTAGGTCTTCCAGCAAATATCTGGGTAGTTAAAATCCCCCATGGGAACCAGGGCCTGTAGCTGTGAGATATCCTGGCCCACTTTCCTGTTGGCTTATTTGTAAGCATGCTGTAGGTCAAAAAGTACTGACCACATTTTTTGTAGTAGTCCATTCAATATTTTAACCATTTGCAAAAAAATAAACCTGTTTTAAAATGTCAGACTTCATACATAACACCTCCATTAAGAGCAAATATTTAGATTCCTAGATGTGCTTGACTCTGGCTAGCAGATGCCTTGCAGACACGTGCACATATGTACATACATACACACAGGCACATATTTAAAAGATAATGTGTTTGTAGATCCTCCATGAACTCTAGAGTTTTAACCTGAAGCTGCGCTGACAAGAAACAGAAATTGATTGCTATCGTAGCATTGGTCAGAATCTTCAAAGTATTCCTGTATGTGTGCAGTGGTTTTTATGCCAAAGCTGTTTGTTGCTTCAGACCTGCTTTCCAGCACTCTAAAATGGTTTCAAATGCATGCTTCTGTAGAATTAAAGGGGGATCTAAAAATATTCCTTTCAGTGAAGTATAAAAAATACATTTCTTTTGGCTATGCTCGTATTGAAACGTTAAAGTTGTTTATTTTTATCCCAGAGAAAGATCTTTGTGTTCGAGGTAAAGCTGGCATATGCTATCACATACTTATTCATATTTAGAGATGCAAAGGTCAGAAGGAGTGTTATGACCACTCAATCCCTCTTTTCAAGAGCACAGCAGCAAAGTAACTAAGACCTAGATGTGTGAGGCTAAATTCTGATGCAGATTTCCATGGAGAGGGGGCACCTGGGTCATCCAGATTTAAAGAGCTACCAGAGTAAATGGTTTTCACAGATGAATATGTTTGGCCTTGTTTGATTTAGCAGCAGTTCAGGATTTGTTGTTAATATAAGCTAAATTACAGTATCACAGAATTATTGAGGCTGGAAAAGATCCCTGAGATCGTCAAGTCCATCCCATCACCTGACACCACAACTATCAGTTGCCACAGCAGTGTCATGTGGGACAGCGTCCATCCAATGCCCCGTACAAGTCCTGGTAGATGACATCAGTTGCTCTACCCTTACACACCAATGCTGTAACCCTGTCGTAGAAGGTCATCAGGTTTGTCAGGCATGACCTGCCCTGAGTTAATCTGTGTTGGCTGTCACCAATCATCTCTTGATTTTCCATGTGCCTCAACACAGTTTCCAGGAGGATGTGCTCCATGATCTTTACGGGCGCAGAGGTGAGACTGACTGGCTGACTAAAAGCACTACTTGCTCATGTGAATGAAGTTTGTTTTATCAGAATTCTCATGTTCCTTCAAGCCTGCAGAAGGCCTACATTAAAGAACTTCTTTTGTACTCTTTGAATAAAAACATTGGCAAAATAATGTTTCTTGAGAATCTCTGACTTCAATGCGTGATTTACGGGGCATACCATTCTGAGCTACTCATCTCAGCAAGTGGCTGCGCAGAGACTGCAAGACTTCATAGAATCATAAAATCATAGAATCACTACGGATTGGAAGGAACCTCGAAAGATCATCTAGTCCAATCCGCCTGCAACAGCAGGATCACCTAGACCAAGTCACACAGGAACTTGACTTGAAATGTCTGTGGTGTAGTATAAATTATTTTGATCGTCCCTTGGGTATTTACTTAATTTCTTTTCCATTTACTGTAGTTCACATAAAATGGTAAAACAAGATAGAAACTAGGAGCACAACCAGCTCTGGGTAGTCACATACCTGCTATAGAGTCAATCTGCTACTAAAGAAACTACTTTGCTGCTATACTTTATGCTTCTGCTACCTCTGTTTCCTAAATCCAACACCAAAAGAAACGATCCCATAGAACTGACAGCAGCTGTTACCTTCATAACGTATCTCAGCACAGCAAAAACTGGTTCAACAAAGAGATTACAATGCTCTGTTGAAACTTCTTAGGGAGCGTCAGGCACACTCTTGTTCATAGAATCATAGAATCATTACGGATTGGAAGGGACCTCTAAAGATCATCTANCATGCAAACAGCTCTTAATAATTAACAAATTTAAGGAATATCTTGCTAATTAATAAATATCATCAGTTGATCAATTGGTCTGAGATGGGATTAGCCAATTAATGAGATTAACCCACTCTTTTGAAGTGTGGAGTCCGTTCAGTCTGTGCAGACATCCCTCAGTGTCACTGATTTGCTTAAGGGCCAGTTCCCTGAGCATGTGACTCCTAGCCAGTCTTCCATTGCCAGCATGCTGATTTCTATGGACCACGAAAGAGGGGAAAGCCTCTCTCCACTTCAGCAAACAGTGGATTGCAGGTGAAACCTTTCCTCCTCTGATCTCTGAGATTCCAATTTCTCTCTCTTCACTCATTTCTTTCCCGGGGCAAGATGCTCAGTCCAGTGCCGCATGTCTCTCTCTGAATGAGGAGACAGAAGTGATATGAAGGGCACAGGAAACAGAAAGTTCCAAACTAGTTGTATCACAAAAAATGCAATGTGGTTACCATGGTAACTGTCCAATTCCCTCAGGCAGGAAACCAGCACAAATTCAAACCTCCACAACACAGTAAAAGGAAAAACAGCAAACTGAAGCATCGCAACAGGTTGACAGGGAGGCTGTTGGGTCACCATCCCTGCATGTGTGTAAAAGACATGATGGTAAGGGTGTAAAGGTGGATTTGGCAGACAGTTAACAGTTGGACTCACTGATCTCAGTTCGAGAAGGACATAGAAATGCTGGAGGGTGTCCAGTCTAAAGCATGAAGATGATGAGGGAGGTGGAGCATCTCCATTATGAGGAAAGGCTGAGGGAGCTGGGTCTCTTTAGCTTGGAGAAGAAGAGACTGAGGGGTGACCTCATTCATGTCTATAAATATTTGAAGGGTGGGTGTCAGGAGGATGGAGCCAGGCTCTTCTCAATGTCGTCTAGTGATAGGATGAGGGGAGATGGGTGTGAGCTGGAACATAGGAAGTTCCACATAAATGATTCTATGATTCTATAAATATCAGAAGGAACTTCTTCCCAGTGAAGGTGACGGAGCACTGGAACAGGCTGTCCAGGGAGGTTGTGGAGTCTCCTTCACTGGAGACGTTCAAGACCCACCTGGATGTGTTCCTGTGTGACTTGATCTAGGTGATGCTGCTGTGTCAGGGGGATTGGACTAGATGATCTTTTGAGGTCCCTTCCAATCCCTAATGGTTCTATGGTCTTCAATATTATTCTATGATCCTAAATTAAACATCATCTGGAGACTCACATCTAGCCATGCCCTCTGCTGGACCCTCTCCAGCAGATCCCCGTCCCTCTTAAACCGGGGGGCCCAAAACTGAACACAGTACTCAAGATGAGGCCTCACCAGGGCAGAGTAGAGGGGGAGAAGAACTTCCCTCCATCTGCTGGACACACTCCTCCTAATACACCCCAGGATCCCATTGGCCTTCTTGGCCACCAGAGCACACTGCTGTGCCATGGTTAACCTGTTGTCCACCAGGACCCCCAGGTCCCTCTCCACAGGACTGCTTTCCAGTAGATCACCTCCCAGCCTGTACTGGTGGAGTTTGTTATTCCTCCCCAGATGCAGGACTCTGCACTTGTCCCTGTTGAACTTCATCTGGTTTCTCTGTGCCCAGCCCTCCAGTCTGTCCAGGTCTCTCTGGATGGCAGCACAGCCCTCAACCGTATCAGCCAAGCCTCCCAGCTTGGTGTCGTCGGCAAACTTGCTGAGCAGACACTCTGTGCCCTCATCAATGTCATTGATGAAGATGTTGAACAAGACCGGTCCCAGCACCGATCCCTGGGGGACACCACTAGTCACAGCTCTCCAGCTGGACCTGGCACCATTGATCACCACCCTCTGAACTCTATCCTGCAACCAGTTCCTAACCCACCTCACTGTCTGCTCTTCCATCCCACACTTCCTCAGCTTGCTCACTAAAATTTCATGGGAGACAGTGTCAAAGGCCTTGCTAAGGTCAAGGTAGACCACATCCACTGGTTTCCTTGAATCTAACCATTCAGTTATTGCATTATAGAATGCTATCAGGTTAGTCAAGCAGGACTTCCCCTTGATAAATCCATGCTGACTACTCCTGATAACCTTCTTCTCTTCCCAGTGCCTTGAGATGCCCTCCAGCAGGAGCCGCTCCATCATTTTTCCAGGGATGGAGGTGAGGCTGACTGGTCTATAGTTCCCTGGAACTTCTTTCTTGCCCTTCTTGAAGACTGGAGTGACACTGGCTCTCCTCCAGTCCTCAGGCACCTCTCCTGTCTGCCACGATTTGGCAAAGATGATAGAGAGCGGGAGGGCAATAATATCAGCCAGTTCTCTCAGTTTGCTTAGCATTAGTTGATAATCACAGAATCACAGAACATCACGGACTAGAAGTGACCTTGGAAGATCACCCAGTCCAATCCCCCTGCCCAGAGACCATATTGCTACACTGCTCTCTTTTAAACCTCATGCTGACCTTAGTTGTCTTCCATTAATGCAGTAAGTCCAGTGTCAGAGAGACATCCAAACTCAGTCTTTGCTATCACGCTTAGCACTCATCCATGCATCACTGTTGTAACTGTGTGATAATGACATCAGAACTGTGTAATTAATAATTAATAGCTCATAAGAGGTTTAGTATAGGGTACACTGTCACACATTAATTGAAAGTGACGTGTTGGTTTGCATACAAAAGGGTGCAAATCCCCTTGCCAACTCTCAGAAGCTAGCACAGGCTATAATTTTCATGATTCTTTTCAAACACCAAATTCTCTCACGTACCCTTTCTTTAATGACAGAAAAGAGAGCCTTTCTACGTTCGTTTTTCTCAGTTCCAAGGTATTTCCAAATTAAAATATTGAAGATAAAAGCACATTTATTTGGCAGTATTTCTTTAAGAGCTGTCTTGAAAATTGAGTTTGTACAACTTTGTCCTTTCTTCACGAGTTCGTAAAGAAACCCTCATGTAGATTAGAGTAGCCGTAGTGGCAATGGTTTCATGAAAGTTCTGTAATGTAACTTCCCAAAGAACCATTGAAAAAGTACTCCTTACATTATGAATTTCTTTCATTTATTTTTACAAATATATCTGCAATTTTGGTTTAGCAATTGTGTTTTGCTAACTTCTTCTATCACCTCTCCTTTCAGCCACCTGAAGCAGTAGAGGTCAAACTCTTGTAAATCAAGAAAATCTGGTCAATTACATCGTTTTGTTCAAGAATTAACAGCTTCTCACAGCAGCTGCAAGCCTCAGTGTGATTTCTGTGACACAAGGTTACCTCAATTGCCCCAGCACAGGCAACTAGTTCTACCTGACACAATGTGGTGCTTAAGATTCTGCACAGGAGCAGCAAATGCAAAACAGAACAAAAGACCTTTCCCTATTTAGAGCAGCAGCCAGAGGCCAGGCAGGATGTTATTCCAGAGAATTAATTGAATCCTTACACTATCTTTCCTCCTCTGCACAGAGCAAGCATCTGAAACCAAAACTACTGTGCAGATTTTAAGGTGGTCTTGTAAGAAGGAAGAGTGTAGCACATTTTGCGTAATACATTATCAAGTACTACAGCTAATTTGGTCATTTTCATACCCTGTCTAACCATAGCATCCCAGCTGTCACTCTTTAATTTTAACTTTAATAAATAATTGGGTTTTTAATGAAAATTCTGGTCTTAGAGTACCAGATAATTTCATGGTCTTATTGCTTTTGCTTTTATTGTGAAGTTCAGAAGTGACATCATTCTCCTGCTATGACATCCAAATGTACCCAATAAAGCCACACGAGCAGCACTAAATATTCCAGTACTGTAGCTATGTGCTACTTGGAAGGAATCACTCCTTGCGCCAGAAAAATACCAGATAAATGTATTCTATCCGTAAGTTTTGAGATGATTCTCACTCTTGTTTTTAGACCATGCCTCTCCTCAGCTTGACGTTAAGGAAAGTCAACATCTGCAGGCATGACTGAACAGAAATATCCAAGATGTGAACATATCTGCTGTGGTAAAAGCAGAAGCTATAGAAAACACAGGTCCCAGGAAAGTGCTTGTAGTTTCTACTACACGTTTTGAACTTTGTTAGGCAATCAAAATACAACTGACAGCAGTCATCTGGGTGACGCAAATTTACCAATTAGGAAAACAGATAAATATTTGCTACCTTAAGTTCTAGTAAGCTTAAGGTCTAGTAGGTTGTCAGTCTCCAAGATAAAGTTTAGGGGGTTTATATAAGTTATCACCTGGGATATTTTTCCATGTACACATATAGCTTTGATTTCTTATTATTTGTTGTTATTTGTTGTAGCAGCTACACAAATAATGCACCAAAGTGCAGAAGCTTAACATGAAACTTAACATGAGTCAGCAGTGTGCCCAGGCAGCCAAGAGGGCCAATGGCATCCTGGCCTGCATTAAGTATGGTGTGGCCAGCAGGTCAAGGAAGGTTATCCTACCCCTGTTTCAGCACTGGTTAGACCACACCTCATACACCAATAAGATACAATATGGTTTCACAGGAGGCTTGAATTCTTTCACTAGGAGAGTGCATGTCGTCTCAAGCAGGAGGTCACTGAGGACTGCACACTGACAACTTTAATTTCTGTATCAAGTATTTTATGTAATCAATTTCTTTCTGCGGTACTGTCACTGCAGAGCTAGAAAACAGCGTGCTTTTCCCTTCCAGTCTTCAGTTGGGTTCAAGGATAGATCCATCATTAAAATTCATACTCAGCTCTTATTCCAGCATCCCTTTTTGCCTGAGTAAGACTTACCAGACTAATAGGATCTCATAAGAACATATTAATGTTTGTTGTTTGTGGTGCATGGTGTGATCCTTCTGTCATTTCCTACTAGTTGTGCCACAATGTCATTTAATTCAAGAAAATCTGTGCAATCATCTCACCTAAAGAGCAGGCAGGAGCTATTTTTGGCAGTTTTTAAACATGGCCTTCACTGGAACGTTTTGTGTAACTTTAGTATCAAATAACATTTCTTTATTTTCCTGTAGGGGACATGGAAAGACTTCTCAAAAACACTAAATACACCTGCTGTATTCTGGTACAGAATGGTCAAGGGAGGTGGCTTTTATTTCCTGTAGTACCAGAGCTTCCTTCCTATAACTTGTATTAAAAACTAGCACATTTTTAATAGTTTTCTCAGTCTTTTTATTGTCCTTATCAATAAATCAGTGTCATGTGCTGCTTGTCCTATTTGAGTTACCCCAGGAATTACTACTGCATGTGTTGCTACCCACAAAGTATTTTTGCAACGTCTAAAGGTTATTTTTAACACTGGTGCATTTCTATCTGTAAATACATATTTGATTATGTAGATATAACTGGTGATTTTTAATTGAGCTCTTCTCAGTGTCATCCAATGATAGGAAAAAGGCAAGGGGTGTAAGCTGGAACAGTGGGACCTAGACAGGCTGGAGAGCTGGACAGGGAGCAATTTAATGAACTATAATGACAGCAAGTCTCTAGTTTTGCATCTGGAGAAGAACAACCCCAAGTACCAGTATAGCAGTATACCAGCACTGTCTGCCCCTTTAAAAATATTGGGACATTGTACAGTGCTTCTTCCTTCATTTTACTTTTTTCTGTTGTTCCTCACTAATGTCACTTAACTGCGTGGGAATTTAGTCTTCTTGCAACTAGTAATTTCTGTAAAAGTAGCATGGTTTAGCAACCTTTCTTTTTAAAATTATTTCCCTCAACTTCTTAGTGTTCCACTTTTAGCTTCATGTCACTGCAGGAGCAGATACCAAGGCTCTTTCCTCCTTCTTTTGAAGGCTGTAGTAGTTCTGACTGCAGTGAAAGGGCTTTAAGGTCCTGTATAACTTGTCTTGAATCTACGACTCACTGTGACCCACTGTTCAGTATCACTCATTTATTCTATCTATAGAAATAAAGGACAAGGTGAGGGGGGAAGAGAAATACTCGTGTATTCTCCATCAAAACACAGAACAATCTATATTTCCAGGTGGAGGAGAAATCAGACCTTACATCCACATTTTATCATTAGCTTTTCTCAGAAGATTCTCTTAAAATGTAATTGTTATTTGTGATGCAAAGGTGGATAAGATAACTGGACAGTTTTATAGGAAAAATAATTGCTGCACTCTCAGCCTT
This sequence comes from Rhinopomastus cyanomelas, assembly GCA_013400115.1. Classification (NCBI taxonomy): domain Eukaryota; kingdom Metazoa; phylum Chordata; class Aves; order Bucerotiformes; family Rhinopomastidae; genus Rhinopomastus; species Rhinopomastus cyanomelas. The sequence goes on from VXBP01010363.1 coordinate 78,665, forward strand.
CTGTGGATGTCTTCATGTACAGAATTAAAGATATTTTTGTTCTGGTAAGTAATCATAGAATCCTAGAATCATTAGGCATTGGAAGGGACCTCAAAACATCACCCAGTCCAATCCCCCTGCAGCAGCAGGATCACCTAGACCAAGTCACAAAGGAACACATCCAGACAGGTCTTGAACATCTCCAGAGAAGGAGACTCCACAACCAACATGGGCAGCCTGTCCCAGTTCTCCGTCACCCTCACTGGGAAGAAGTTCCTTCTCAGGTTGATGTGGAACCTCCTATGTTCCAGCTTACAACCGTTGCCTCTCATCCTATCACTAGATGACATTGAGAAGAGCCTAGCTCCATCCTCCTGACACCCACCCTTCACATATCTATAAACATTAATGAGGTCACCCCTCAGTCTTCTCTTCTCCAAGCTCAAGAGACCCAGCTCCCTCAGCCTCTCCTCAGAAGGGAGGTGCTCCACCTCCTTCATTATCCTCATTGCCCTACGCTGAACTCCCTCCAGCAGCTCCACATCCCTCTTGAACTGAGGAGCCCAGAACTGGACACAGTACTGCAGATGTGGTCTCACCAGGGCAGAGTAGAGGGGGAGAAGAACCTCTCTTTATTTGCTAACCACCCCTCTTCTGATCCACCCCAGGATGCTGTTGGCCCTCTTGGCCACAAGAGCACACTGCTGGTTCATGGTCCTCCTGCTGTCCACCAGGACCCCCAGATCCCTCTCTTCTACACTACTCTCCAACAGGTCATTCCCCAGTCTGTACTGGTACCTGGCTGTGTTGGTTATGTTAGCTAGTGCTGAACCATGATGAAAGTTCCCCAAGTGTGTAGGCAAGAGGCTGAGGTAATAGACAACAGAAATACAACAGCTATTGGAAAACTTGAATAGACAGAAAAGACGGTTTGTCCTTTATTCTCTCAGACTGGTGGCCCCTACTGAAGTTGAATAGCCCCTTTACACATTCAGCAAACAACTTAGTTCACACACACTTACAGCTTCAGCTGGAAATTGAGAAACAAAGGACAAGTATTGGATATCTCAGGCTTAGTTTGCAACAACAGATCTCCTTGTGACTGCCATTACCATCTCCATGTAGCTGTCTTTTCCCTGGACCTGGGAATCTACACAAGCACTTAATTTTAAAGCACTCGGAGCCACTTGAAATCCAAAGGAAATATGAACAGAATAGCTGTTGGCAAGCGTACGCATCCTAACACGATCTTCTATTTACTTAATTAACTGAAGTCAGAATCTTGCCATTGACTTTAACATCAACTGAACCACATAATGCTTTCTGGAAACAATCTGGAAGCAGAGAAGAAGGAAAAACACTTCATTTATTCATTTACTCTTTATTTGTTATCTTTTTCCAGTGTACTACCTCCGTGTTGCTTGCTTGACAGGAACAACTGATTACATTTTAGCGGCTGATATTAGGGGACTGGTAATGTTCTTTATTAAGGACATACATGGTGGGAATCATTGAACCCTCATCACGTTTGTGGATGACAATAGACCCAGTGGTAAAGATATCCTTGAGGGAGTAGATGCCGTGCAGAGGTACCTTCACAGGCTTGAAGAATGGGGTCAGTTTAAAAAACCAAGTTCAAGGTCCCAAGTTCAGGCCAACTCCTAATATCAAGAGAGGCTGGTAATGAATGGTTGGGAGCAGCTCTGCACAGAAGGATTTGGGGATTGGGGTGGGGGTTAAAAATTAGGCAGGTACAAACATAAAAGTTAGACCAGGTGTCTGAGTATCCAGCATCCTGATCTGGAGTAGAAGATGTAGGCCACATAATCCAAGGACAAATGGTCAGGGACCTGGTCCATCACTTAAGACACACACACACACACATGTCTATGGTACCCAATGGGATCTACCCCAGGGGGTTGTGGAGAGCTGATGCTTCTGAGGGAATTGGTGGAAGTGTTCATTGAGCCACTTCCCATCATTTTCAGCAGTCCTGGCTGACTGGGGAGATCTCAGCTGATGGAACCTTAGCAAATGTGATGCACTTCTACAAGAAGGGCCAGAAGGAAGATCTAGGGAGCTGCAGGCCTTTCAGTCTAGGTGCTGGGGAAGGTTATGGAGCTGGTCATGTTAAGTATCATCACATGGCACATACGGGACAACAAGGTGATCGGATGCTGTCAGCACGGGTTTATGAAAGGCAGGTCCTACATGACTAACCTGATCTCCTTCTATGATGAGGTGACTGGCTTAGCAGATGAGGGAAGGGCGGGTATGTCAGCCTGCACAGGAAAGCTCCACAGAGGGATCTGGACAGGACAGGTTGATAGGCAAAGACCTATTTTATGAGGTTCAACACGGGCAAGCACTGGGTCCTGCATTTCGGCCACAACAGCCCTCTGCAATGCTACAGGCTTTGGGCAGAGCAGTTGGCACGACGCCTGACAGAAAAGGACCTTGTCCAGAGATGTTGTGGATGCACCCATAAGAAAATCTTCATTTTTTTATTAAGATATATCTGTATATTTATATATCTTTACATTGCAGTCAGAATTTTGGCTGTACTCACTCGCACCTCTCTTTTGATTCGATGGCTGTACACCTAGTGTAAAATCAGGTTTATCAGATAAAAATATAAAGACAGAAAAATTTCTTTTACTTTGATGTTGAAACTTATCCAATAATATAAATAACTCGCAATCAGACAGAAAGAATTTTGTCTGAACTATACCACACTGATTCTTGCTCTTGTTCAACTCCACGTAATTAGTCATCAGAAAAAATATTCATCACCTTGATTGCAATAATTTACTATTATTTTAATTATGTGACTGCAAAATTGTGGATAAAATTATCTACCTCAGAGGCTGTGCAAATTTTCTTATTGCATCCTTTTCTCATTAGATCATTGACTGACTTGATTCTCACAGGTTGAGTTCCGTGCTGATTTTTGCACTAATTCTGTTTTCTGCTGAGCCATTACGAATGGTGTCATCTCCTGAAAAATCCCTGGATAAGTGACTTTGGTTTGAAATGTCCTTTCAGAAATATATGTATGTATAAAAGTTAATTATGTGTGTATATATATACGTATGCATATGAGTATATATATGGATATGTATATGTGTGTATATATATGTATATATACACACATAAAAGTCTGGGAGTTTTTTCCAGAAAAATACAACATTATATTTTGGAATGCCAATATTTTGGAAGCAATGTACCCCATGTGGAAGAAAATGTCACACAAATCCCATATAGTATCACAGTATCACAGTATTACCAAGGTCGGAAGAGACCTCATAGTGCTGAAGTCCATCCTACTTTGATGGGTTTTTCTGTGCCTATAAGATCTTCAGAGATGTCGGAGAGCTTGTCTTACATGCGCAGTGCCATTTACAGTGGTTTTTATTTACTTGCGGAGAACGTCGAGATTCCTTCTCGTCCCTTCCATTCCCACGGCGCCGTTCAAGTCCTGCTTTTTCCATAGCAACCTAACGTGACGTCTTTCTTAGACTTTCTGGTTTTTCCTGTCTTTGGAAGGAAGTTTTTCAAACTGATGCTTAGTATAAGTCTCAGCAACTTTCTGCCAGTTTTCTGAAAGACATGGAGGCAACTTGTCAATGACAGACCTGATGAAGAGATCAACACCCAACAGAGCTGCTTTTCGAGTCCTATTAGTTACTGGCACTATTCACTTTCCATCACAAGCACCAGTGAACTTCAGAAAATGTTTCTGTCTTAAAGTATGTGCTCTTCAGTCTCTTCCAAAATATTTAAAGCAGCAAAGAACCAATCAGTTCCAAAATCATGTCATCTCTCTGACCTGCTTCAATCACAGTTTCAGGACTGTTTGAACTCTTAGCTTTAATTAACAGAAGTCATTCTGTCTATGGAGGTATTTTGTTTCGCTGCCAATTACACTCCATTTCTGTTCTTCTCATTCTTTTCACATATATATGAAGGGTTTGACTCCTTCCCAGGTAGCATTTAGCTGTTTTTCTTTACTACATTTCCCTGCCCACCTTCTGTGACCAAATCTCAGTCACTCATAGCGTACACCTTTTCGAAAAATCAAATACCAGCTGAGCAGCTTTGTTTACAGGAGTGAGAAAACATCTTGCTTGAGCTGCTCTTGTGAACTGGGACGCGGCGCGTTTTAGCTCATTTGTCTCTTTCTTTAGAGAGGCACAACTGACAGACATTTCAGCTTAAAGGTCTGCTTGTTCTACTGACAGCCTTTATGTTTTGGATGTTCCGAAACCTGCCTCATAAATCATCCACTTAGAGCAGCAAAAATCAGAAATTCTTTTCCTTTCTTAATCATCCAGAAAATCTAGTAAATTAGCTCTTTTTGGCTTCTGGCTTGCTGTTTCTGCTAAATCTTAATTCATCTATGAATCGGGTTTGGGGTGGGGTATTCCAGAACCAATGATTTGCTAAGGATAGATTACTGAGAGGAGGCACCAGGCATGCTGTCCTTCATGCTGGCTTTTTCAGTAACACTACAGCAACGTCAGGCTTTGTCAGCATCCGATTAGCACATCCTGTAGATTCTGTTCCCTCGCTGAGTTCCTTCTGTGCAGAGAAGCCAAAAGTGAAGAAAGGCACAGAGAGGGCTGGGGTTCAACACAATAACTTTGCTGGGACTTTTAGCTTGAGCTATCAAGAAGAGCAGTCAAAGAGAGGAAACGTCTAAGGATCACAGATAGAAAGAGGCAGTAGCACAGGTTACACGATTTCTGATGCAGGTCAGGTAGCCTTCTTGGCCATCTGGGCACATATATTTTAGGTCGCGGGGTAATTCTGTTCCCATTTTTCTGCCTCTAAATTTATTTCCCTTTCTGATCAACCCTTTCTTTCCTTCTCTTCCTTTTTTATTTTGTTAATACTTTTTCACTCAGCATCCTCCTAATTCTACTTTTAGATTGTTATTCACCCATCTCAGTTTCAAGCCATTCCCTGCTCGTTTGACTTATGCTTTCAAATTAAGCCCTCCTGTAAATCTTGCATGCAGCTGTGATGTTCCAAACAGATAAATCATAGCAAATGTCAGCTACAATAAGCTTCAGCTTTTGTTTGGGATTTATAACAGGGTTTTATTTTTAGAGTGACTGAATACCATTACACTGTCCTCAAGGACACATCCCAGATGTAAGGTCAGGAAAAGATTTCAGCTCGTTTCAGCTTACTCGTGTTCAGCAGTCAATGGATGGAGAGGGGTATCTTCAAAAGGACATTTCTGCCTTTAGTAGCATTTCTTTCACTGAAGTGGGTGAGATTTAGTCTCCACACCGGGTCAGTGTCCTGCTCTTAGGGTAGTTAATTTTTTTAAAACATAGCCACAAAATTATTATGTGTTTAATAAATGAATTAGGCAATCTGAGTGGCAGCCTCTGCCTACACAGCTCAACTTTACTTTCCACTAGTCACAAAGCCTGCACTATTTAGGAGAGGAAGAGAACCCAATCATTTCACGAAGGAACATAAAGATCACTTTGATGTTTTGAAGAGTGTTTCTCTTTACACTACTCCAATGTAACTTGAGCTGAGGCAAGAGCCATTTTTGTTCAAACGCTAACTGCTATGTGAACCCAAAAAGATAATTGTGTAATCCCTTTATCAAATTGAAACAAAGACCGCAGTGGTTAAGTTTAATTAAGGAAAAGTAAATTGCTTTCTGTTAGCCAAATTAGCATGTATCTATGAACCATGACCCTCTCCTTTCATTTGCAGTGGAAAATTACACAAAATTGTAGTCCTTTTCGAACTATTTGTTAAAAAAAAAGAAGGAAATTGAATATTTCATATTAATCCTGGCGAGGATGGAAAATAGTGCAATATTTTCAGTTTGTCTTGGGGTTTTTTTTTCCACAGAAAATTATCTGAGAATGGGTGAGAACTAATTTGAACATTTTCCTAATTTTTATCCCTTCCATTTATCAGCCGAGTGTTCTCAGGCAGTCAAGGTCAGATTCTCATCTGGTGTAAACTAGCATGTCAAGAATGTTCTTTAAACTTCACTCAGATATAACATTATGACTCAGAAAATCTAGAGCAGCTTCATTGCCTTCATTTTATAAATGAGTTAACAGGGGCACAGTGAATTGTTGCTTCTCCTCCACAATTTTGTGAACAATAATCAGTAGCAGAACAAGAATATAGTTAGATTATCTGAATGGTGATGGCACTGCTGTTCCCTGACACCACACGCCGCAAGTGTTACTTCACATCAAATAAAATCTTCAGGAACATTCACACCTTAGTTAAATCACCTTTACCTTACCAGTCAAACCCAGCAGATACCTCTGCATAGGAGTGCATAGATATGGCAATAGGGAACCTGGCTTAGTGGGCAGGATGGGGTTGGATTGATGGTTGGATTTGCTCAAGGAGAGCCTGACTTAAAAAAAATCAGATCATAGAATCATAGAAACATCAGGGACTGCAAGGCACCTCAAAAGATCATCTAGTCCAATCCCCCTGACACAGCAGGATCACCTAGAACAAGTCACACAGGAACACATCCAGGAGGGTCTTAAACATCTCCAGTGAAGGAGACTCCACAACCCCCCTGGGCAGCCTGTTCCAGTGCTCTGTCACCCTCACTGGGAAGAAGTTCCTTCTCAGGTTGATGTGGAACCTCCTATGTTCCAGCTTACACCCGTTGCCCCTCATCCTATCACTGGATGACACTGAGAAGAGCCCAGTTCCATCCTCCTGACACCCACCCCTCACATATTTATAGAATTTAGTGAGGTCACCCCTAGTGAGGTCACCCCTCAGTCTCCTCTTTTCCAAGCTCAAGACACCCAGCTCCCTCATCCTGTCCTCATAAAGGAGGTGGCTCCACTTCCTTTATCATCGTCCTTGCCCTATGCTGGACTCCCCCCAGCAGCTCCACACCCCTCTTGAACGGAGGGGCCCACAACTGGACACAATACTCCAGATGTGGTCTCAGCAGTGCAGAGCAGAGGGGGAGAAGAACCTCTCTTGCTGTGCTAACCACCCCCCTTCTGATCCATCCCTTCTGGTGATTCTATGATTCTATTCGTACAATAAGCTAGACAGCAATATATGTGTAAAAAAACCCACTGACCTTTAAATGTTGTGATATTTAATTCAAGGCAGAAAGTCCCACATAAAGGGTTTGTTGTCCCAGAATTGACTGGAACACAATGCACCCTTTCATGCTTTATTTCCACACACAGAACCTTTTTACACAACCAACTATGTTGAAACACCGTCCCATTTTCTCCCTTAAATCTTCAAAGGAGTGTGAGGAGCCACAGAGATGTGAATTTCATAAAGTACATTGACTCTTTTTTTCTCTTTTGTTGTTCCTCCAGGTGTACTTGTGTTTCAACAACATACTCCATGCAATATTGATGACCTCCCAGTTGGCTTCTCACTGACATCAGGAAGAAGTATCACAGGTTTCTGCAGAATGAGATACAAAAGGCAAGTTTTTAGCAGGAAAGTTCAAATGCAAAGCATTTCTTTCTGCAGTAATGCCTGTTGTATTTCACTTACATTGAAGTGTTATTCTTCTCAGTCAGCAGGGTGAATTTTACTTGAACATTAAAAATCATTCAGGCAGAGTCAAATCCAAGTAGATTTCTGCTAAAAAATGTGTCCTGGTCCAGTTATAAACAGGTTTCCTCATGCATTATGAGGCCATAAATTCTGTGTACAGTGCATTCCACTGCATTTCTGAGTTACACTTCTGTCTTACCTGAACTAAAACTTTTGTAGCACCAAAACCCACTTTATCTGGAACCCTAAACCATTTGTTAATAAAAAGAGTCGGCTAGTATATTCTGAAATGAAAACGTTATGAAACACTCTCCCTTGTGTTAGGAAATTTATTTACTTTTGTTCAAGACATAAATATTTTACTGTGAGTTAAAGAAAACGGCACCGTTCTTAGCACAACTTGGAAAAAATCCTTCTTCTGGAGTTAATATTGTCTTGCTGCTACTTCTTTTTTAAAAAAGACGATCACGTATTGAACCGACGTGTGCGGAGATATCCCGTCAAATACTGACTATTCCAGAAAGAATAGTCCAGGGAACTCTTTCAGAAGTCTTTTTACTTAAAAAATAATTTTAGTAGAATATTGGAGTTTTAGACTGTAAGATTTGACCAAAATACCATACAGCTTCAGTACATCCCTTACAATACAGTCTAGAGTAGTTTGGGAGAAAGGGACCTAGGGTCCTGGTGACCAGCAAGATGGCCATGAGCCAGCAGTGTGCTCTTGTGGCCAAGAGGGCCAACAGCATCCTGAGGTGGATCAGAACAGGGGTGGTTAGCAGATCAAGAGAGGTTCTTCTCCCCCTCCACTCTGCACTGCTGAGACCACATCTGGAGTATTGTGTCCAGTTGTGGGCCCTTCAGTTCAAGAGGGATGTGGAGCTGCTGGGGGGAGTCCAGACTAGGGCAACAAGGATGATGAGGAGGTGGAGCACGTCCATGATGAGGAGAGGGGGAGGAAGCTGTGTCTCTTTACCTTCTTGGAGAAGAGGAGACTGAGAGGTGACCTCATTAATTTCTACAAATATGTGAAGGGTGGGTGTCAGGAGGATGGAGCTGGGCTCTTCTCAATCTCATCTAGTCATAGGACAAGGGGCAACGGGTGTGAGCTGGAACATAAGAGGTTCCATATAAATATCAGAAGGAACTTCTTCACGGTGAGGGTGACAAAGCACTGGAACAGGCTGCCCAGGAGGGTTGTGGAGTCTCCTTCACTGGAGATGTTTAAGACCCGCCTGGATGTGTTCCTGTGTGACTTGTTCTAGGTGATCCTGCTGTGTCTGGGGGATTGGACTGGATGATCTTTCGAGGTCCCTTCCAATCCCTAATGATTCTGTGATTCTAATAACAAACCACACTGTAAAAATTAACAACCAGGTTCTATTTCTAAGCATTTGCTGATGTTTGTCTCCACATGAAAGCCTTGCATGCAGGTGCAGGCTGCCCTGCTCTGATCTACTTGGTTCTGGGAGAAGATATGGTTCTTAATTCTCCACGGTTCATTTTCATTTTGGTGTTTTCTTGACGTTGGTCTGTTAAAAAAAAGAGGCAAAAGGGTTGTTCCTGGTCATTCAGTTGTGGCTGTTACCAGAGAAATCAATATTCTGCACAGTTCCTCGGCCACGTCTCTATTTCCTTCCAAAGCGTTTCAGCAGTCCGTGCATCCGCGTTTAATTACAGAGCTCAGACAAAAGGTTCTACAGCAACGTAACATTAAACCAACATTTACACACTAGAAGACTCCTCAGCTTGTTGCTGTCAGTTCAGCAAATCAGTGAAACAACATTATGGGATTTCTTTTGTCATTGTAAATTCGTAGTAACGCTTCTTAACGTTTACCTGGTCTATTTACAAATTGCTTCCATTCCAAAGCACATTGTAAACTCTACATAATTAATGCCACTCTCTTTCTCTAACTTCATGGCATTTACGAATCAATACAAGAGTTGTATTGATACACAATCAATACAATTTACAATCAATATGCAGATGTATCAGGCATTACAAAAAACCACACTGTGATGCATATATTTAGGTGTTTTTGAGACACCAAACCTTCTATAAATTTTCTCTTTACTTAAACCCACACTTATTTTTAATGAATTTTATAACATGGTGGCATTTTCTATAAGGTGTATGTATGCAAATCTTATGTCTCTCACATAGTCAATGCATCCTTTTGGTTTGCCTCAGGGCTCAGTGTTGGGACCATCTCCATTTAATAACTTTACCGATGATCTTTACAAGGACATAGAATGCTTTTCATTAGTAAGTTTGCAGATGACACCAAGTTAGGTGGGAGTGTTCGTCTGCCAGAGGGTAGGGAGGCTCTTCAGAGAGACTTGGATAGATTGGAGCAATTGGCCAGTGTTAATGGCAGGAGCTTCAATCAGGCCAAGTGCCAGGTCCTGCACTTGGGCCACAACAACCCCCTGCAACGCTGCAGGCTTGGGGAGGTGTGGCTGGAGAGATACCTGGCAGAGAGGGACCTGGAGGTTCTAATAGACAGGAAAATGAATATGAATCAACAGTGTGCCCAGGTGGCCAAGAGGGCCAATGGCATCCTGTCTTGTATTAGAAATGGTGTGGCCATCAGGAGTAAGGAGGTTATCATCCCTCTGTGTTCAGCACTGGTGAGACCATATCTTGAGTACTGGGTCCAGTTTTGGGCACCTCAATACAAGAGAGATGTGGAAGTTCTGGAGCAGGTCCAGAGGACAGCAACTAAGCCTGTGAAGGGCATGGAGACTAAAGTTTATGAGGAAAGAGTGAAAGAACTGGGGCTCTTTAGTCTGAAGGAGAAGAGGTTGAGGAGACCTCATCACTCTGTACAACCACCCGAAAGGACATTGTGGGGAGGTTGTTGCTGGTCTCTTCTCACAAGCAATTAGTGATAGAACAAGAGGAAAGGGGTTAAAGTCACAACAGGGTGGGTTTAGACTTGATGTTAGGAAGATTTTTTTCACAGAAAGGATGGTCAAGCACTGGAATGGGCTTCCTAGGGATGTGATTAAGTCGCCATCCCTGGATGTGTTTAAGGATCGTTTGGACGAGGTGTTGAGGGATATGGTTTAGGGCTGAACTTATAAGGTCGGGTGGATGGTTGGACTCGATGGTCCCAGGGGTCTTTTCCAGCCGGAGTGATTCTGTTTCTGAATAAGGTAGTGCACATTGAGCTCTTCTTAAGAATTCATGGATTCTAATCTCTCTGGTCAATAACATAAGCCAGTATAAATACTGTGACAGAGCATTAAGGGCACCACAGAAGCCTTGAGACAGTATAACTGTGTCACAGATGAAAATCTTTACAACGCTGGCTCTACAACTTTGGAACAGAACAAATTTGACTTCACAGCACTTCTACACAAACCTCAGTATATTGCTTTATTCATTAAATGAGCAGTTTGTTCAGGCACAGTGCATAACTACACATTCTGGAGCTGTATCTACAAAATCATTCTAGTATTTGGCAAGGTGAAATTTTAATCAGATTAGTTATTAATTGTAATTTGTTTTTCTAAATGTTTACGGGTTTTAGTGGAACAGTGGAAGAGATCCTTTGCATTTGCCTATTGCAGTCAGTTTATAATTAATTGAGCCCAAATACACAGACCCATGTGCAGTGAACTGTCAGACTTCAGCAGGGCTTTGTCATCAGGGCTGTACGTGCCTGCCTCACTTTGGGCATAAGGTAGCTCATGCATTGCCCTTTCGACAGCGAAAAGCACCTTGCTAAGCATAGCAGGGACAGCCTTTATCTAGGAAAGGAAGAGTTTTAGTGTCAAAACACAAGACACTGTCTTGAAGTAGCTTTTACAATTGTCACTGCTTGGCAAAGAATAGCCAGTCCCAGACCTTGAGGGCCAAGACAAAAGACAGTGAGGACTCATTCACTGATTACAGTTATCACAGAATCACAGAACACTAGGGATTGGAAGGGACTTCAAAAGATCATCCAGTCCAATCCCCCCATCACAGCAGGATCCTTTAGATCCAGGCACACAGGAACATGCTCAGGTGGGTTTTAAATATCTCAAGAGAAGGAGACTCCACAACCTCTTTGAGTAGTTCATTCCAGTCCTCTACCACCATCATCCATGAAGTTCCTTCTCATATTTATGTAGAATCTCCTAGGTTTCAGCTTACACCCATTGCCATTTGTCCTATATTGAGCACAGCCTCGTTCCATCCTCCTGACACTCACCCTTCACACTTTTATAAACATTAATAAGGTCATGACTCTGTTTCTTTTTTTCCAGCCTAAAAACACCCAGCTCCCTCAGTTTTTCCTCATGAGGGAGATGCTCCACTCCATCATCTTTGTGGCTCTGCATTGAACTCTCTCCAACAGTTCTGTGTCCTTCTTGAACTGAGGAGCCCAGAACTGGACACAATATTCCAGATGAAGTCTCACCAGCGTAGAGTAGAAGGGGAGGAGAACCTCTCTTGATCTGCTAACCACACCCCTTCTGATCTACCCCAGGATGCCATTGGCCTTCTTGGCCACAAAGGCACATTGTTGGCTCATGGTTATCCTGCTGTTCACCAGGATGCCCAAGTCCCCTTCTTGGGGACTTCCATTGCCCTCCAACATGTCAGTCCCCAGACTATACTGGTATCTGGGTATATACTGGTATATACTCAGTATATACTGGTACATTCTTGCCCAGATGCAAGACTCTACATTGCCCTAGTTATAGTTCATTAAATTTCACCCCGCTCAGCTCTCCAGCCTGTCCAGGTCCTGCTGAATGACAGCACAGCCTGCTGGAGTGTCAGGCACTCATGCCAGCTTTGTGTCATCAGCAAACTTGCTGATAGTGCACTCTAATCCCTCATTCAACTTATTAATGAATAGACTGGTACTGGTCCCAGTACCAAGCCTTGGGGACTCCACTAGTTACAGTCCTCCAACTAGACTCTGTCCCACTGACCACTACGCTCTGGCTTCTATGCTGCAGCCAGTTCACATTCCACCTCGCTGACCACACTGCCACAGTTTGGCTGCGAGGATGCTGTCTGAAACTGTGTCAAATGCTTTACTAAGGTCAAGATAGATCACATCCACTACTTTGCCATCATTATCATTTATCCACCTGCTTATCGCCTCATAAAAGACTGGTCAAGCATGACTCCCTTTGGTGAAGCCGTGTTGACTGCCTCTAATGACCTTCTTATCCTTGATGTGCCAAGAGATGGCATCAAGCAGATAAAGTGTTCCATCACCTTTCCTGAAGTGGAGGCCAAGTGTTCAGTACATCTGCTTTCTGTGTATCTGCTGTCTTCAGTACACCCACTTCATGACAAACTCAATGTGTAGAAAACAAAATCAAATACAATTTAAGCGGCAAAAATCAAATACTGAGAGATAGTAGTGGTTCTTAAATGCAACTTCCCCACCTTCTAACACCTTCTCCTCAGTGGCAAAACTCTACACAGTTCTTCCCTGTGGCAAAGCATGGGTCCCTCCTACAAAAGACAGTCTTTCAGGAACTTCTCCAGCTGGCATGGGAGTCTCCAGCACAATGTGCTTCTTCTAGCCATGAACCACTCCAGCACCACCCTTCACCATCATGGCCTTCCCTGCTCTAGTGTGGGTCCTGGGCAGGCTGCAAATGGGACTCTTCTCCACTGTTGCTGACCTCCACCATGGTCCAAAGCAGAAAGGCATCTCTGGTGCCCCTCCTCAACTTCCTCCCACACACAAAGCTTGGCAGAAGCATGGCTTTATTTTCCGCACCTAAACAAAAGGGAGGGGGGTCCCAGAAAATCCAAACCAAAACCAACAGGAAGTTACAGAAAGAGCTTTTCCCTCTTTAATACATTCATCTGAAGAAGCACTGATTGGCTCAGCCTGAGACAGAAGTGGGTTGGATGTTGAGCTGTGGAGGAGCTTTTGGGAAGCTTTTTACCATGGCCACACCAATGGTCTCCTCCAATGCTGCATAACCCACACTGACACTGCAGTTCATTTCTGCCCCTATCCCAAGGATGCACAGCTGATCATACAAACAGTGTGATTGCGGGTGTCATTGTGGATCACTATGACATTCGGACCAGAAAAAGTGCTCTAGACTATCCATATGGGCAAGACATGTATAATTTAACAGTAGAACCAGAGGTTCACAGGATCCTCTTGCTAAACTAAAAAGGATGGTCTCCTGCAGTTTTTCTTACTCGGTCTTTGGGGTATTTCCATCTTTTCTAAATTTATGATTCCTGTTGAAATTCAAGGAGCTATTCCTGATGTATACGCAGCAGTGGTCATGTTGTTTAACTCTAGACGACTGCTCTATAGCATAATGTGTTTTTGTGGCTGTGGCACTAGCAACCCACAGCCTTAAACAGTACTTCCAGTACCATTGACTTGCAGTCACTTGACAAAGTACCATTTTATAAAAACGTGTCAGTGATCAACTTCCTAAGTAACAAACAATTCAGAAAATCTGTCTTCCTGTTAATAAGACTAGGGTGTGAATGGATTGAAATAATTATCAGCTCCATCAGTGGTTTTCAGCCTGTGGACAGGGCTCCACTGGCTTAAAGGGTTGTGTCTAGCTACATCTTTCATTTTTAAACCAACAGTCAAGGCTGAATGCAGAGACTCAGGAAATGCCTCCGGGTCTTAACCCGCACGACTGTTACACACCAGAAACTAGCCAAGCCAGAAGCCATTCTTACTCAAACAAAATTAATTACTGAAAAGTTGTTTTCTAGTTTACCTGTTGCCTAGAGAAAAAGTAGATGCGTTTCCTCAGCAAGCATGAAAAAATAGCCTGGTGTGCTTGCTGACGTTTGAAGCCTCTCCACCTGCTGGAAACAAAGAGTTAGACACATCAACAGCAGTGAAGAAAGGTGCTCTGAGTTACAGGCTCTGGTGTGTGACTGCAGCATATGCTGGCTGCTCAGTCAGATAAGGCAGCGGTCTGCCCAGAAGGTATCTGAGGTGTTACCCATGGTGCCGGAAAACCAGGAGCGTGCACAGCTGGAGATGTCTCTGGCTGTATCTGAGATGAGAAGCTGTGAACCTATGTTCCTGTCAGAAATTGCAGTGAAGTTGTGGTCTACATGGACTTCAGTAAACCAGACATGAATATTGAATGGCTGAGATTGCATGTTTTCTTAGTATGTTTGTGTTTGCTACGGGTAAAGCAAAAGCTTGTTACCTCAAAAAGGATCGTTCCTTTTCCACAGAAAAGATATATAGATTAGATATATATATTTAANATACTTAAAAAAATAACATAAAATTATGTAGATAGCTCAGACCTCTGTCCTTCATTGAAATCTCTATTTTATTAAGAAGTAAGGGATTGCACGTTGCAGTCAATTAAACTCACAACCTGTTTTGAAACCAAAACAACACAGTGTCATGTTCGGCTTTTAATACTGACTACAGAGATAGAGTTGGTATTAACTAGATATTAACTAGATATTAACTAGTTGATATTAACTAGAGCAAGAGGGATCGGGTTCAAGTTACCACAGGGTAGGTTTACACTTGACATCAGGAACATTTTTTTCAGAGCAAGGGTGGCCAAGCCCTGCAATGGGCTTCCTTGGGAGATGGCTGAGTTGCCATCCCTGGATGTGTTTAAAGATGGTTTGGATGAGGTCTTGAGGGATGTGGTTTAGGGCTGAACTTGTAAGGTCGGGTAGATGGTTGGGCTGAAAGATCCTGGGGGTCTTTTCCAACCAGAGTGATTCTGTGATTCTGTGAACTACACAGACAGACAGATAGACAGATAAACAAATAGATAGATAGATAGATAGATAGATAGATAGATAGATAGATAGATTAGATAGATAGACGGACGGACAGACAGATGGACAGATTAGAGAGAGAGAGAGAGAGAAAGAGAGAGAGAGAGAGATTGTAATGTCAGTGCTAAAAAGAACATTATACCAATGAGGGATAATGCCAGCTGAATGGACAGACAAAAGAGTTACTGCTTTTGTCCAGTGCTATCTTCTACAACAACGTGAACAGAACTATTGTATTCTCATACCAAAACAAACAGAAAGAACTTAAAAAAACTAATTCAATTCCATTTTAATTTATATTTCTATAGTTCTGTTGCTTAAAAGCATAACTCACTCTCCAGGTTCTCTGTGAATTTCAAAAGTACAGCTTTGTATCAGATTTGTAGTTTCATTTCTAAGGGCAGGGTTTATAAATATGTGAAGAGTGGGTGTCAGGAGGATGGAGCCAGGCTCTTCTCAGTGTCATCTAGTGATAGGACGAGGGGCAATGGTAGTAAGCTGGACCACAGAAGTTTCCACATCAACCTGAGAAGGAACTTCTTCATGGTGAGGGTGACGGAGCACTGGAACAGGTTGCCCAGGGAGGTTGTGGAGTCTCCTTCACTGAAGACATTTAAGACCCACCTGGATGTGTTCCTGTGTGACTTGATCTAGGTGATGCTGCTGTGTCAGGGAGATTGGACTGGATGATCTTTCGAGTTGCCTTCCAATTGCTAATGATTCTGTGATTCGATGATAAATATACAACACAGACAGTTCTAAGAAAAATCCCTGAAAAAAAATGTTGATTATTCTTGATTATCAGAAATGACAGAATCCATTTCACTTAAACTTTGACAAACGCATGTACAACAACACACAGCTAATTTGCCCAAGGAAAGCCTGAGTTAAATGAAATCAGATGATAGAATTATAGAATCATTAGGGATTGGAAGGACCTCAGAAGATCATTGAGTCTGATCCCACTGACACAGCAGGATCACCTAGACCAAGTCGCACAGGAACACATCCAGGTGGGTCTTGAACATCTCCAGNGCAGAGTGCGGGTAGAAGAGCCTCTCTTCTCTTAAAGTGCTAACCAACTCCCTTCTGATCCACCCCAGGATAATTTTGGCCCTCTTGGCTACAAGATCACACTGCTGGCTCATGGTCATGCTTCTGTCCACCAGGACCCTCAGGTCCCCTTTGTCCTACGTCTATTTCTATTTTTCCCCTTTTTTTTTTTTTTTAAATCTTTCTTTGCAGTAAAATACACCAGAAGCAGTGTACGTGCACTTCGGAATGACCTGGAAAGTGTCTCTTTCTAGTAACAGAAAATGTTAGCACATATAAAAGAGCACACTGACTGCAGTTGGTACCTTCCCCAGCCCTTGAAATGTCCTGTCAAATTCAGGTCAGAACTGGTTCTTCTCTGCCATTTTATTTCTTCTCTTGTTCCCTGCAGACCTGTTACTGAGAAATGTTTTGCACAAAATGTGGTGGCAAACACCGCTCTTGGTAGTTGTAGATGCAGGGATGCTGTGAGCCCACGTATCACTCTGAAATCAGTTGACAGCTGCAAGGTTAAAATAAACTCTTAGATTATTTAGTGTGTGTGAGTACAATAAAATTAATAGATGTTATCAACGTTACTGCATTTACTTCCTGTAAGCCTGACACTGACTTTACTAACTTCATAGAATTAGAGTAATCTTCTCTTAGTTGGTTTCTGTTCTTCATAATTTTTTTAATATCCTGTGGGTGCATGACAAGAAAATGCAGTTAGCTGTTTATTTACTAGCTCTTTCATTTTATAAAACATCATTACACACAGCCTTGTGACTAAGCTGCTGCACGTATTTCGGAGTTTATGTCTTCTGATCATGCGAGGATTATTCCGTGTAGATAAAATATCAGACAGTATTAATTTACAGGATAATTCATTTTTTATTATCTGTAATTGATACTATCACATCTACATTTCCCTTTCTGAAATGCTAAACCTCAAGGACTACGATCAATCTACCCACAAATATGCAAATTCCTGTAGAAGTCTAAACTCCCCCAGCAAAACGAAAGCTGTGCAGTTTGTTCACACGGTGCCATCTGAGACAAAACACAGGAGAACTTCTGGAGGGTTTTTTTAGTTATGTGACTTTGGTTCTGAATCTAATATTAACCAGTAATTAAGTTAATTTCTTGTGACAGGCTCTTGAAACTCTCAAGAATGTTCGTCCAAAATGAAACCATATTGCTCTCATGAAGTGAAATCTATCTGACAGCCTGCTGACTTTGTGTCAAGGACCATACACTCAGTTCTAGGGAGCTGAAGTTTAAAAAATTAATAAAGGACAGGACCAAGTTTTGCAGACTGCACACAGCAACCTGTTTGCCCAAGAGTGAGATGCTGAACTTGCATCCATGAGATTCGGGTGTGCCTTTGCGTGTATTTTCAAGCCTTTGGATGTTCAAAGGCCAGACTTCATGTAAGACATAAAAGCATTTTCAGCACCCACTTTAATAACTTTGGTTCCTCTGGACTTACAAAATATTTTCAGTTAAATAGGTTGGACTGGATGCAGCACATTCACAGCATCACCTTACAGTGAATCTGAGCTGCTCCCACCAGTAATATACATCCTGGCTTGAGCACAAAAGCCATAGTACCTCGTGGGTATCCATCCAGCCCCACAAATCTGGGTGGTAATTAACAAAGCAATGTATAAATATACAAGTATAATCATAGAATCACAGAATCATTAGGTCCCTTCCAATCTCTAATGATTCTATGATTGGAAGGGACCTCGAAAGACCATCTAGTCGAATCCCCCTGCCACAGCAGGATCACCTACACCAAGGCACGTATATTATGGTATAAATACGTGTTTATTTCACCTGCAGTAAATGCATTGTTGTTGAAATCTTTTTACAGTGATACACAATCAGTCATAGTAGTGAAGCTATTCCGGACTCCGAATTCCAAGCAAGCACATGAGCATTAAATGATGCAGTGACTCCAAGGCAGTCTTCAGAAAGGAACAAAGCAGCTGTGTCAGGGACAACATCTATCAAGCAAGGTGCCAACTTGTTCTCTCTCTTTCACCTACTATAAAAGAAGGGTGGATTGTTCTGTGCTAAGAATCATGACTGTCCTTTCAGTTGTCTGAGGTGCGTTGACCTAAGCTCCAACCTTCCATTTCAATCATAAGTCTATTTGCACTAATGATATTTGGTGGTGCTGCACGCCTAATGCCTAATAAGGAAAAACACAGGGAGCATTCCTTTCCAAAGAGCATATGTATGTTTGAACTTCCAGCATCCTCTCAGTTAACAGCATTCAAATTGATCAGCTAGTGAGGTGAATGGTGAACTGGCTGCAGGATAGAAGCCAGAGAGTGGTGGTTAATGGGACAGAGTCTAGTTGGAGGCCTCTATCCAGTGGAGTGCCCCAGGGATCGGTGCTGGGACCGGTCCTGTTCAATCTATTCATTGATGACTTGGATGAGGGATTGGCATACACTGTCAGCAAGTTTGCTGATGACACAAAGCTGGGTGGTGTCACCAACACCCCAGCAGTCTGTGCTGCCATTCAGTCAGATCTGGACAGGCTGGAGAACTGGACAGAGAGAAATGTAATGAAGTATGACAAGGGTAAGTGTAGAGTCTTATATCCGGGCAAGAACAACCCCAGGTACTAGGATAGGCTGGGGACTGACCTGTTGGAGAACAGTGTAGGAGAAAGGGACTTGGGGATCCTGGTGGACAGCAGGATGACCATGGGCCAGCAATGTGCTCATGTGGCCAAGAGGGCCAACAGCATCCTGGGGTGGATGAGAATGGGGGTGGTTAGCAGATCAAGAGAGGTTCTTCTACCCCTCCACTCTGCACTGATGAGACCACATCTGGAATATTGTGTCCAGTTCTGGTCTCCTCAGTTCAAGAAAGGCACAGAACTGCTGGGAGAGAGTTCAGCGCAGAGCCACAAAGATGATGAAGGAAGCGGAGCACCTCCCTTATGAGGAGAGGCTGAGGGAGCTGGGTCTCTTTATCTTGGATGAGACTCAGGGATGACCTCATTAATGTTTATAGATATGTGAAGGGTGGGTGTCAGGAGGATGGAGCCAGGCTCTTCTCAGTGTCATCTAGTGATAGGACAAGGGGCAATGGGTGTCAGCTGGAACATAGGAGGTTTCATAGAAATACCAGAAGAAACTGCTTCCCAGTGAGGGTGACTGAGCACTGGACCAGGCTGCACAGGGAGGTTGTGGAGTCTCCTTCACTGGAGACATTTAAGACCCACCTAGATGTGTTCCTGTGTGACTTGGTCTAGGTATTCCTGCTGTTTCGGTGGTTTGGACTCGATGATCTTTCGAGGTCCCTTCCAATCCCTAATGATTCTATGATTTTGCTTACCTGACATTGTACCTACTGGCATGTTTTAATAACCTCAGGAATTCTCACTGCTATGGTTACTAATGATGACACTAGGAAACAATCCCTTTTGCACCTGCATTTGCGTGTTACTCTCAAACGAAAGTCTTAGTCATGTCCAGAACCATGAGACAGTTAAACAGGTATCTTAACTTTTCTCAGACAGTGCCTTAAAGTCTGAGATTTTCTAACGAAGCATGAGCTACGGCGTGACAGCTATGCATCAGCAGCATCTTTTAGTTCTTCCAGAAGAAGAGACTCACAAATCTTGACATTTTAGTCCTTTCAACATCTACCTTGCGCCCAGTATTTCCAATAAGTTCAGCATCCATGCAGAACAAAGGAATGGCTGTGGTAGAGAGTGCCATCCCATTTTGTGAATATAGCAGTATCGTGGGAATTTATCTAGTCTTTGTAAATTTTGCGTAAAAATTACCTTTCCTGATGAGGTTTTCATTATGGAAGGAGCTTATGAATTGCCCCACTGAATTTGGTGCCTCTCTTAGCAAACAAGGTGCTGGTTTGGTTGCTTTACTGTGACTTAAAAGTGCAATGGACTAGTGTAATAAGACTAAAAGGTTAAGATGGAAGCCAGTGACTTCTAAGTGCCAAGAGGGGTTTTTTGTAGCATAAGAGTGGTGGCAGTCCCTGTAGTCTCCTTCTCTGT
Organism: Rhinopomastus cyanomelas; assembly: GCA_013400115.1. NCBI lineage: Eukaryota > Metazoa > Chordata > Aves > Bucerotiformes > Rhinopomastidae > Rhinopomastus > Rhinopomastus cyanomelas. The sequence goes on from VXBP01010363.1 coordinate 99,024, forward strand.
TAAAACACAAAAAAGTTATGAAAATATTGAGGTCTGTATTATTTTCTCATAGGATCAGTTATAAAACAAAGATCTAGCCCTGTAATAAGATTTTATATATCCCTAAAGCAATTTCCCTTCATTTCTGGAGATACTTTGGTTTTAATTAGCTGGGAAAAAAAAGCACAGTAAAAGCTTTGCTGAAAGTTTTCTGCATTACTGAAAAAGCAAACTTGGGGCTGGTTTTTGCCCTTTTGGTTAATTTATTTTATCCTATTCCAGTTTCATTTGAATGATGTAGTCAAGTTTTCACCTGCAAAGGTGGCCCTGACTTTTCACTTACCCTGTTTCTACATCTTTACTGTGTGTTTAAATTCTCTTCAAGACAAGCCTGGACATGACACCATTTTGAGTAAATCTCACACGGCACAGCCAACTGCTCCTTAATATCACTTCTAAAATAGAAATGAGTAAAAAAAAAACCACTTTACATAGAAAAACATTAAGTAGCCAGTGTTACAGGGAACATTGTGACTTCTTAACACTACAGCACTTTATATTCTTTTGAAGGGATTCCCTCAACCTCTATGAGGTATTTGATCAGGTAAGGCATATTGTTTATATTTGAGTTGTCAAATGCAGTCACCCAGATAATTAAGTAGCTGAAAATGATTGATCTGTTCATCATAAGGAAGTCAATGTCACAAATGTTTACTAGAGTAACACTAACAGCAATACGTTCTGTTCCCTTGTAAAATTGCCTGGGTAGTTCTCATGATCACATCTCTTCCTAATAATGCTCAAAGATGCAACAGAATCCCAACTTGTGAGAAGTGAGGGGACTTGCAGATGTTGGCTGCGAGGTTATTATTGAAGCCTGTTAGAACATCTCTTGAGATATACTCGGCATGGTACTGTAACACCTGTCATGATCAGCCTGATCATGGATTTCCCAAGAAGTTTGGAAAAGATACAGGAGCCTTAATTAAGAGCTATAACAAACATTTAGAGCAATTAATGCCGGCACATCAAAATGCTGGTGTGAAAATGCTGCGACGTGTGCCAGCAAAGGTACTTGCAGTGCTGGTTTGGCTCATCACACAGAACATTTTGATCGCTAGAGATAAATTTGGAACTTCATGATCAAAGCAGCCACTGAAAGCAATGGCAAATACCCTTTGCCTTTGGCAGGACTGTGGCTTGTGACTTTTCCCTGCAAAATCAGATTACCAGTTAGTTATAGAAGAATTGCTTAAAAACTGCCAGGCAGACCGGCTAGTTTTTCCAGTTGGTTTGTTTTTGTTGTTGCTCTGACAGTCCTGTGACGCAGTCCAAGGGACACAGCCATCAGCAGAATGTGACGTTTATTATCGATCTCGATAACGCAAAGAGGAAATCACTCAAGAGTCAGAGCCGGCCAGTGAAGGAGCAAAAGGAAAAACCTCTGGCCAGAAACATCCTAGCAAGAAACTCAAAGGCAGAGAAAATATCCACAGAATCAGGAAGATGCATCCAAATCTGTCACAGAAAATACCCAACAGACTCACAACCGAGTCCAAGATTCCAGCCCAGTCCATTCTGTCCAGCTGTCATCTGCCAGGAGAACTACAAGGGCTAGTCCACACAGAGAACGAGTCCCATACAGAGACAACACGCACACTCTCTCATCCTCTGCAAGCGGTCTCACTTTTGCACTGTCTGCTGCATCAACAATCTCTTCTCTTGAAGCACCTGCTGTTCTCCAACTTCATGCTTTTTCACCCAAGGTCGACCAAGTCCCAGGCAAGAAGCCAAAAGCAATGTTTCTCTCTGCATCTGCCACGAGAACCTGGGTATCTGCAGTTTCTCATCAGAACAAAAGGAGTCACCCCTGTGTCAGCCTCAGTTCTCAGCCCTTCAGCTGTACACCTTTCTCTCTACAGTTTTGCATCATGCACTAGACGACACCAAGCATTACGTGGGTTGGGTTTTGTGAAGTTTTGTTGTTTGTGGGTTTTTCCCTGTAGAAAGATGAGTAAGGATATCCAGTCTGAGATAATCAGTCTAGTTCTAAGCTTAATTGTCACCGGTAAATAATGCCACAGCCTTCTAGTGGAGAGAGAAAACATCAACAGTGAGAATGTCATGTGTAGACATTAGTCAACAGACCTCAGGTGACTTCTGCCTAAGAGTATCTCTGTCCCATCATTTTTTGCCTGTTACCAAAAAAATGTGGAATCCAAACGACTCAGAAGCTTTTATACTCTCTAGACTCACCTCTCAGCCCCAATTATAGCTGCAACAAATTCTCGCAGACACTTAAGACACAACTTTAATGTTCTGCCTTCAGATGCTCCTTTGTACTCCTAGATATGAGAGAACTTCACAATGGGTTTTCCTTGGCTGGTTTATCTTTGCTGAGCTAGTGCCAAGAAGAAAAACGACGTGCTTGTTTTCAGCCAGCACCTGGAACACAACACTGCAATGTCTTCCCAGCTTCTTCCTCAATGGAAACATTTCTGAGCAATATCCAAGCTTACAAAAAAGACATTCACTTAAGAGAACATTGTAGGAATGGACTGATAAAAAAATGAAAGAACGGAGAGTTTTTCACTGGCTTTTGAACAGGGATTTGTTTCCTCCATCTTTCGAAGCACCATTAAGAGAATTTTGTCTTTCATAGTGAATGCATTCATGACTCCTCATCTTTCCATATGATTACAGCTGGTCAACAGAAGAGAATTTTCCACAGTATTTTTAGGATTTTAGGATAAAATATAGAAGTATTTAAGATAATTCTGGAGATGGAATTATAAAAATTATTTGTTGCCCAGGAAATTTTCAGTTCAGGTGGTGGTATGGGCAGAGGCTCTTTAAATGAAGTATCTTGCATCTTCTAGACAAAGAAATCTTCTAGAAAACTTCTAGATCTTCTAGTATCTTAAATCTTCTAGACAAGGAAATCTTCTGGAAATCTTCTAGATCTTCTAGTATCTTGAATCTTCTCGAAAAAGAAATCTAGAAAACTTCTAGATCTTCTAGTATCTTAAATTGTCTAGACATAGAACTACATCATAGCAAAGGTGCAGAAACTTGATTAGCATAAAAGTCAGGGTTGCCTTGCAGGTCAAAATTTGACTACATCATTCAAAGGAAACTGGAATAGGATAAAATAAATTAACCAAGTTAAAAATAGAACTAAACTACATGGAAACTACCGTGAGATGTTCAAGACAACGGAACATTGGAGGCATCTTCACACTGCTACTAACACACTGTAATAGAAATCATATTACACTATTTACCAAATCACAGTGTAACTTTTTGTTGGTGAACTTAGGAAGTGAAAATGTATTTTCACCCCTTATTTCCAAGGCCTATCTTTATAATTCAATCCATAAACAATTTCTCTCCAAAGTAGGAGCTTTTCCTAGACAACTAGGTAAAGAAATAACAAAGGGGGAAAGAATATTGGGCTTGAACAGCAAATCCCTAAAATCTTGAAGTGTAAATTTCTTTTTAAAACTATGTATTTAATTGGGGGATATTTTTTAATCAGCGTTGTTCCAGATTTGGATTGTCTGACACTCTTTTCAAATGTCAAGAGGTGCTTGCTATTAAGAAATCATGTGTAAAGTAGCCTGTAGAAAACGAGTAAAGACTATTTCCCTCCTAGACCTCTGCCTGGAATCAGAAATCACTACATTCTCTGGTTAGTTTGATTTGGGGATTTGAGGGACACAAGTCCCTCAAACAGTCCTGAAATAGACCTGAGCAATTTCACCTGCTTTTTAATTCAGTTTTTCACTCTATTAGGTAAGGTATTCAAAACTTTTTCCATTCATTCCTATACACAATTTTTTTATCATAAAATAACTTAACTCAAGACTAGTATCTATTTAGAAATGTTTTAAAGCTTACTATTTTAACCCTAAAGAATTTCAGCTGTTTCTGAGAAACCTGAAATTAATAAAAAATTTATACCAAGACTAAAAACTTCTGAGTGTCAGATTTTTTCAGGCTTTTCATCAAAGCAACTTTTCATTTCTTTTCTAATTTTTGTAAGCATTTCCAGATTAATAACAGCATCTGGCTGACCTTCTAAACTGAGTATTGATAGCAGTACCTGCTGTGATTTAACTGCCAAAACTCTAACTATAAATATTCACATTTGCCGATCTTGTTGCCACTTGACTGCTAGGAAACCTGTTGTGTTCATTTTTCACCCGTGAAAAATCTGTTGTGTACAGAATGATTCATGCAATGCCAGCCTGCGCTCATACCTAGTTTTGTGATCGATTCTTCTGCACCAAGCAACATCACTCTGTTTTCTGTCAGCTCTAAAACCAGTCTGATCTAATGCACCTTGAGAGAGCCTATGCAGCCAGTCAAACACACAGCAACTTGTGAAAGATGAAGCTAGAAGCGATTCTCCATCCCAGGCAATGTCTATGATACATGTCTACCTCAGAGCACCGCAGACCATGGTACCATATGTCTCATCAAGGCATCCCTCCTCATTCTCACTTCTTTCTCTGCAAGCATGACAGTTGTAGAAGACTGTTGTGTATCTGACAGATAATTGGTATAGGGTTCTAAGTTGCCTTGATCTCTTGGAGCTTGTCAGCACACTGTCACTGCATTCCAGCAGAGACCTTATTAGTTAACTGTACTTGACAGCACCTCAGAAACTGTATATTTTAAGTTAAAGCAGCTTGACAATGTAAAGGTTATAACTTTCTTTTCCTAGATAATTACTGTCAGCACTGATAAACACATATTTCTTCTTCAGTCCATCAGGAGATTGACGGGAATAAGTCAATAAAGTGTATCTCTATAGTTTACATTTCTAAAGTTCTGACACTTTGCAGAATCATTCCTAGCTGAAACCCTTGGCTGATAATGTAATTATAGGCCTACATACACATAGATCTGTATGTTTATATGAATCTCTACCCATTTGACTACTGCGTCTCAGCTTTCACTATATAAACGAGTATATATTTGGTCTGAATAAGACAGTGAATTCCAAGGACCAGGACTGGAGTATTTATTAACCCACTGTGTTTCTTTCTATCTATCTATGTACTATCTATCTACTATCTGTTTGTCTGTTTGTCTGTCTATCTATCTATCTATCTATCTATCTATCTATCTATCTATCTATCTATCTATCTATGTGTCTATCTACCTATCTTTCTACCTACATACATACATACCTTCCTATCTATCTACCTGCCTATCTACCTACCTTCTGTCTGTCTGTCTATCTATCTATCTATCTATCTATCTATCTATCTATCTATCTATCTATCTGTCTGTCTATCTATCTATCTACCTACCTACCTATCTTCCTACCTATCTATCCATCTATCTACCTGCCTACCTTCCTATCTACCTATCTACCTACCTACATACCTTCCTATCTATCTATGTATCTACCTATCTATCCATCCATCCATCCATCCATCTATCCATCTGTCTATCTATCTACCTGCCTACCTTCCTATCTACCTATCTACATACCTTCCTATCTATCTAGTTATGTGTTCTATCTAGAGCTTTGAACCTCAAACACTACAGTTGCTAAAAGAAACAATCATGGTGCTACAAAAAATGTTCCTGTAATGGCTCTCATAGAGGATAAAAGGGACAACTATGCTTAAGTGAGGTGATCGACAGCCTTACTTTGTGAGTTGCCTTGCTCATTTTGCCAGGGGCAGGAATTAATGCTCTTCATAGTAACTTGTGTGGGGCCATATATTGAAAGCAGTGATGATAATGAAAGACTTGATTGTTACGGGCATTAGTCCAGATAGGCTGGACTCATGAGCCAAGGACAGTTGTATGAGGTTCAGCAAGGCCATGTGCCAGGTCCTGAACTTCAGTAACAAAGCTGAAGAGTGTCTGGAGAAGTGCCTGGCAGAAAAGTACCTGAGGGTACTAGCGTATAGGCTGCCCAGAGAAGCTGTGGACGCCCCCATCCTGAAAGTGTTCAGGGCCAGGTTGGATGGGTTGCTTTGAGCAACCTTTATCTAGTGTCACAGGCCCTTGGCCATGGCAGGAAAGCTTGATTAGAGATAAAATGTTGTCCCTTCTTTCATACCTTCTTCTAGTCATGTCCGTCTGCTAGTAAGATCCAATTACTTTAATACTGGAATCCAAAGAAGCTATTTCTTTTACTCTTGGATGATGCAGCTTTGTGTACCCCATGTCATCCTAAGAGGCTTGATGGAATTACCCTGTTGGATATTCCAGTTGCTATAGACTTTGTGGATAAAAAGTCCTGAAAGGGAAAATAATACAATTGAGTGAAAGAGAAATGCACATGGAAATCACCTAATCTCTCATATGTCTGTACAGTTGCTGTTGTCATCAGTAATCTTTGAATTTTTATCTCTGTCCAACTACCACAAGTACTCAATTTTGTGAGACCAAGACAAATTTGACATGAAACATGAAGACTGTTCCCAGAATTGCCACTGGCCATAATGCAGGCTCTCTTTTCACCAATAATGTCTTATTGTCTCCTGGCAAAGGTTTGACAGTTGTTGCTTTATATCCCTCTCAGGAGTAGCTTGTTATGAGTAATTAATTCAATTACATCATCTAAAGACACCAGGGAGCTTTGTGTCAACTTTACAAACTGTAACGGACAGAGTCATATGTGACAGTGCCCACCAGGAAGAACCTCATGGCTGTTGCATGCACTTCACTCATATTTTCAGTAACAAAAAAAAATTACAAAGCAGCTAAAATTAACATTAAATAAATGATCTAACAATTCAAATGGGGAAAAAAAAAGAGATCTGGTCACAAACAACTGACCTGTACAAGTCGTTTTGTGATGAATTCAGGAAACAGCACAGATGAGATACCCCAAACAAATGCAGTTGCATTATGTGCTTCCTGCTCAGCACTGTACTCCCTACTTAATCATACATCGTAATAATCATAGAATCATGAGGGATTGGAAGGGACCTCAAAAGATCATCCAGTCCAATCCCCCTGACACAGCAGGGGATCACCTAGACCAAGTCACACAGGAACACATCCAGGTGGGTCTTAAATGTCTCCAGTGAAGGAGACTCCACAGCCCCCCTGGGCAGCCTGTTCCAGTGCTCTGGCACCCTCAATGGGAAGAAGTTCCTTCTCATGTTGATGTGGAACCTCCTGTGTTCCAGCTCAAACCCACTGCCCCTCATATTTATGTATGTTGCTGTACTTAACACTGTGCATACTTTTAATCCAAACTCCTTTACATTTCATTTAAATCTGTTTTGTCCTGTTCCTAATGCTTTTCTGTAACATCACACTCTTTCCAATGTCTGACCCTCTTATTTAAAGTACAGTGGCTACACTGTGATAGAACAAGTCCAAATTATCTACATATTAGCTTGACAAATGGGGACTAGCATCAGGCTTCTGACTGCAGAATCGCTGTAAGTAAAGTCGATCAGCAGCAAAATCTGTAATTTAGGACAGCTGGAAGGACAGAAAAGACTGTGACACTTAAGACATTTACTTAATAAAATTAGGAGATAATTAGGAGTTAGTGTGTGACTCTATTTTTTATCTATTCTACTGAAAAACAGATCTAGGGAGCACAGAAAAGAAATTACTGATGAAGGGAAATCGGGGAGGTCTACAGAAAGGTTTACCTGAGAGACACCGGTGTGACTGTTGGGCCAGTGCTGGCAAGGAACACTTGCAAAGAAGGGACAAAAATTAAAGATTAAGGCTGAATAATTTTTAGGAAGTTTAAGTTTGAGTTCTAACTACATGGCAAAATGCTTTGTTGGGTTTCATACAATCATAGAACCACTTAGGCTTCTATCATTCATTACTTGTGCCAAGAGACCAACGCCCACCTCTCTACAGTCTCCTTTCAGGTAGTTGGAGAGAGCAGTAAGGTCTCTCCTCAGCCTCCTTTTCTTCAGACTAACCAGCCCCAGCTCCCTCAACTGCTCCTCACAAGGTTTGTTCTGCAGACCCTTCACCAACCTTGTTGCCCTTTCTTTGCACCCACTCCAGCACCAAAATGTCCTCCTTGTACTGAGGTGCCCAAAACTGAACCCAGCACTCAAGGTGCGGCCTCACCAGTGCAGAGTACAGGAGAACAATCACTTCCCTATTCCTGCTTTACCTTCTTCACCTCAAGAGACCATTTCATAATGAGGACCATTTCTATACTGCATTTTTCTCAATCCCAGTTGCTCACTGAGAATCCAAAGTTCTCAGACACTCAGGTTTTGTCAGCTAATACTTCATCCTTTGATTAGGTTTACTCACATCTAAATGCCGAACACTTCACAGTCCTTGGAGTGTTGCACAAACCTTTATGAGCAAAAGGTTGGAAATTCAGGTTTTTATAAACTTCATTTCAGCTGACTCGAATGCACACCCAGAGACATGCCCAATTCAGAAATCTTATTTCTTTACCTTTGCTTTACTGAGCAACACACAATTTCACACTATGAGTCCGATAACTAGGTCAGATTCACTCGATCGTACCGGCTCTGTGAGTCCGTATAACTCGGATTCACCCGATAGCGTGTCCTGTTCTCATCTAGCCACCATCTATGGACTCGCACAGCGTCCAGTGAGAAACGGCGAGGCCAGGTTACATGAATAGGAGTCATTTATTAGAGCAACAGATTTGCAGGTTCTTTATGGATTGTCGGTGACAAGCACTGCATGCAAAGTCTGTGTACACATATGTTAAAATTACCAATGTATTAGGTTAAAAAGTAACTCTATAGAGGTTTACACAGTTCTTGAGAAGGTTTGTGTCTTACCCAAAGGCATCCCTATTGAGGAAGAAAGGTTCCTGCCCGTCACCTGATTCCCAGGAGTCAGAGGTCCACAAATCTTCCCTGACTTGTTCAAGATGGTATCTTTCCCCTCAAAATTCCCCTTTTTGCTGGGCTATTTTATATTATTTTTAGTCTTCAGGGTGGAGCTTGAGTGGCACTAGTCATACATGGTTTTGTTTCTAATTGGTATAAAATTCTCTCNTTTTAGTCTTCAGGGTGGAGCTTGAGTGGCACTAGTCATACATGGTTTTGTTTCTAATTGGTATAAAATTCTCTCGCTTCGCTTTTAAAGATACAGACTGAAAAAAATTAGGACACACACTCAATAAGGGGGGTGTAGGTTTTGGGTATTATAATGGAGGTGTGTTTTGGTATTATAATGACATTATAAGGATCACAGCTTGCACAAGGATGATGGTTCGTCAAAAAGATGACAGAACGATGGCTCCGGGTTGCAAAAGTACAGCTTATATCCTTCGAAGTACCACTAAGTTCCCATTCCTGTACATCTCATCCCAGGGCTTGGCCACAGCTGCACATCTCAGCACAGGATTTGGCCATGATGTCTTCACATCTCTCCAACCCCCATGTGGATTCCAAGGTGGCAGGTTATGTTGCCTGGGGAAGCATCAGAGGAAGAGATTCCTGCATCCCAGCTGTACTCCACCCTAGAGGCCTAGAACTTTCCTTAATGTGCAAATAATGCTCCATTTCTAATATAAGTTCAATTTTCAAGTTACCTCCAGTAATTATCCCACATATAGTAAAAAATATTTAAGATAGTTTTAAAAGGTAAAAAAAAAGTTGCTGGTTTAGGTGGAATGAACCAAGTCCTGTGTGATTTGGTTTAGGTGATCCTGCTGTGTCAGGGGGATTGGACTGGATGATCTTTCGAGGTCCCTTCCAATCCCTAGTGATTCTATGATTCTATGATTCTAACCACTCAGCTCATGCCCCTGGCTGTGTGTCACTATTCTCCCAAGCAGGAAGAAAAGCACTTGATGTGATGCAACAAAAGCACTTACTTTTTCAATCTGGTAAGGGATCAAAGAATGCATTATTCATGCACTTCTACAAGAAATTCTTATTCCTGGTGCTCAGGCACTCCATCTGGCCTTGAGTGAGTAAACAGAGACATAGGTCTTCTTAATTCTGCTAGGAACACATAGGAGGAATGAATCTTTAATTCTTTATGTCCATTGATTGAAACAAAATCAGAGGTGCTACAAGACACTGTAAAATTACCGCCACTCTTCTAACACAGCAAAGAAGTGCCTTTGAAGGGCCTGGAGATGGCTTACACACCATTTTCTAATTGTTTAACGTCAGGTATTCCGTACTTGATGCTTTGCTCAGAGCTTGAATTCGTGATCTTGCAGCACGTTGGTCGTTTCAGTACCGGAGGCTCAGACAGATTTGTGACCTGGTTGTAATCACGTTTGGAAAAAAGATAAATACTTCAGTACGGGATTCAATTTGTCCTGGCACATGGCTGTTTCCTAAGCAGGACCTTACACAGACTAAACAGTCAGCAGTCAAGAAAAGGGAAAGTGATTTTCTTGCTGAAATAAATTAAAAGGCACAGGGCTCTGCCCAAGTGTCAAAAGATGTGAGGACAGACACATATAAATGGCTTCTGTTCTTATTTCTGCCTAAGAAAATACAAACTTGCTGAGGGGGCACTCAATGCCACTGTCCTTGTTGCCGACAAAGATGTTCAACAACAGTGGGCCCAAAGCAGATCTTTGAGGAACACGTTGTGTGACCACTTGGACATCAATCTCCACTTGGACATCAAGACATCGATCACAGCTTTTTGAGTGAGAATGTGCAGCCAATTCCTTCCCAACAAGAGGTTCATCTGTCAAATTCATATCTCTCTATTTCAGAGACAAGGATGTCATGCAGGTCAGTGTCAAATGCTTTGCACAAGTTCACGTAGATGACGTCAGTTGCTCTGCCCTTATCCACCAATGCTATAACCCTCTCAAAGAAGGCCTCAAGATTTGTTAGACACAATCTGCCCTTAGTGACGCTATGTTGGCTGTCACCAGTCACCTCCTTATTTGACATGGGCCTCAGCATAATTTCCAAGAGGATCTGCTGCATAGTCTTGCTAGGCACGTTGATGAGAGACTGACTGGACTGTAGTTACCCAGGTTATCTTTTTAAAAATAAGGGTCATGTTTCTCCTTTTCCAGTTGGCAGGAACTTCACCAGGCTGCCATAATTTCTCAGACATGATGGATAATGACCAAGCAACTGGTTTGAGTGCCTACCAGTGAAGTCTGAGGCTAAACTGTCATTGTGTACCTCAGCCTTCTCCACATCCCAGCTAGACAGAAACATATACTCATTTCAGTGCAATTGCTGTTCATTGGCACATTACAATGTGCCATGATTTCTTCAACAATCACTTTCATCCTATAGAATAGTCTAGCTTCTTCCATCTGTACACTGAAAATTTCTGAAGAGCACTGAAAGAAAGCCTCAGAAGAATCAGAAAAACTCAGTCTCACAATTGCTCATTTTCTGCCCATTGATGTAGGTAGAAATTTGAATCTGGGTTATAGAAATTTCTCTCAAGTTCCCTGTTCTTTAATTCTCCATGTCTGTGTTCACAGGAAGAGTAAAACTGGAGAGGCAAATCATTAAGCCCTTAATCATACTAATCAGGCTAATCAAGTGGCAAAGAATGGGCTGTAGATTGAACAAAGAAGAAACAAGCTCCGATAACACTCTTCCCATCTCAGAAACACACACATGCCACCAAGGAAGGAAAGGAATTTATTTCATGTTATAGAATCACAGAATCATTAGGGATTGGAAGGGACCTCGAAAGATCATCCAGTCCAATCCCCCTGACACAGCAGCATCACCTAGACCAAGTTACACAGGAACACATCCAGGCAGGTCTTAAATGTCTCCACTGAAGGAGGCTCCACAACCCCCCTGGGCAGCCTGTTCCAGTGCTCTGTCACCCTCACTGGGAAGAACCTCCTTCTCACATTGATGTGGAACCTCCTATGTTCCAGCTGACAACCACTGCCCCTCATCCTAGATGACACTGAGAAGAGCCTGGCTCCATCCTCCTGACACCCACCTTTCACATATTTATAGACATTAATGAGGTCACCCCTCAGTCTCCTCTTCTCCAAGCTCAAGAGACCCAGCTCCCTCAGCCTCTCCTCATAAGGGAGGTGCTCCACTTCCCTCATCATCCTCACTGCTCTATACTGGACTCCCTCCAGCAGCTCCACATCCCTCTTGAACTGAGGAGCTCAGAACTGGACACAATACTCCAGATGTGGTCTCACCAGTGCAGAGTAGTTTAATTAATTTCCTGAACTGAAGGAAACAGAGCTTGTGAATCTTGGGTGACTTGATAAATAGGCCAAACATTGAATGCAGTCTGTCGATAAAAATAAGGCAAAGAATGTGACCAGGAAGAATAACCTTCATTAAAATGAAGAGAAATATGTTACTTCTTCACATAAGCCCTGCTCTGTTAATTCTACTGATTGTGTGCTCATTATCTGGAATTTAGACCATTTCTTCCTGCTGCAGCTGTAGCTCATGCTAATTCATTAAGGTTGCAAATGGGCAGCCTCCTGAAGTGTAGAACTATGCAAATGTGACCTGGTACTTGAGTCTGCGTCAAATTCAAAAGTATAATGCTCAGGAGATTGCTCTAGCCTAGGGCAAGCAAGAAGATTTTGTCCAGTTGTAAGTCTGTCTCTTATCTTCTGCGACATGTGACAAAGGCAGGGTAAGAAATTGTCCTTGAACTGAAGGAATTTCATCTGACCGAAGCTGATAGCTGCTGTTGCAGCCCAGGGAGAACAGTTGTACAGGTCTAGCAAGTAGGAGGCAGAAGCAGGAGTTGGAAGATGCCTAAGGGAAAGACAAGAGCTAAAAATGCCTCTGAGAGCCAAAAATACCTTCGCGCCATTCTAAAGACACTATCATATGAAAAATACCTACATGTGCAGGACTTCTGTGTTATTCAACAGCCACAGGATGCTCAGCAAAGTCCTGCTGCAAACCCTGGTCTCACATTTCCTCATGTTCTGTCCTATTTTGCTCAGTGACCTGAGCAAATATACATTGCTGTAGGTATAGACTGGACAGAGCATTCAGCTGGATGCAGACAGGAAGGTCTTTAAGTTTTTATACTGCTTTTATCACTTACATAACCAAGCCAGAAGGAAAAAAGCCATCATGGACAATACATTATTCAGTTAACATATTTGGGGCACTGAATGGATAAAATCAAAGGAGAAGTCGTTTCCCACATAGACTGTATTTCTTTTTTAAAGAGTTTTTAAGAGGGATAATTTTCCACTTTTAATTCCATTCTGTTGGCAGTTGACTGAAAAAACAATGTTCTCACCTACCTCAAAGTGGAAAAGCATCTAGTGCAAAGAGCATTTTGCCATATACATACAAAATATGATGAGAGAAACAAAACATTAGAAGAAGAAACTTCTTTGAGTTCTCATTGAATCATAGTATTGTTTAGGTTGAAAAAGACCTTTAAGATCATTGGGTCCAACCCTTAATCTAACTGTACCAAGCCCACTGCTAAACCATG
>VXBP01010364.1:0-15957 GCA_013400115.1 Rhinopomastus cyanomelas
CCTGTAACAGACACCCACAACAGTGTCACCCATGGAATGTATTCTGTGGAAATTTATGTAGAAGCTTGTGCAGAGACACAAAATCTGAGAGCCTTCTTAAAGAAATAAAAAGGGAATCCTCAAAGCGTCCTGTCAATCCGTTGTTGCACTCTATCACTGTAGTCAAGGGTATTCATTGTTTGGAGCCAGATGTTGTCTTTTTGCTGTTGACAGAGGCCAGTCTGGCAATACCAGAGGTGAGCAGGTTCTTCCCAGAAGAAATGGCAGCACATGCGTGACAAGGATTTGTACTTGCAATTGCAATAAACTATGCCTCCTTGAATTCAGCCCTAATTATAGTGTGCTTCACAGATGATTCAGAGCATTTGATTTACCGATCTTATTTTCCTCTTCCTGCAATTTCACCTCTTTGATCAGGTTTTGCCAGCAGGTTTTCATTACCAAATAAGTGGGATTTTTAAACAGTACAATTTCAAGTCATCATCATAAATATCAATCTTCATAATTCACCTGGGTATTCTACGTTCTTGTAATGTCATGTGTCAGGATTGTGCTGCAGAGATAAACCCCCGTCTGTGTGGCTGCCAGCTTCTCATTCCTTTATTGATTCTACCCTATTTGCTAAATGCTTATCAGAGAGTGGAAAAGAGAGACAGGGCAGGGACTCCCACTTCTCATCACTCTCAGCAGAAGAGGGTGCTGTGCCGCTCTGATTAAAACAGACACTTTAGCTACTGAGCTAGCTATGTGGAGGGTTGCCTATCCAGGCATCAGACCATGTACTACTCACATGTCAGCAGGAAAAAGCTCCTACTTCTTATTTTCCACTGGATGTAGAAGGAAAAAGGAATAGTCTGCAATTTTCCATTGAGTTGTCCATGTTAAAATAAAAGGAAACTTTTGTGCATTGTATTATAGAGCACTGTAGCAAGGCTCCAGTACGTGTCACTGTTCTGAAATGTTTGCATGTTTAAAATCCACATTCACCTTTAATTTAGTAGGGACTTGGCTACATTTACAGGACTTGTCTTTGTAAGTATATGTTTAAGGACGACAACTCTCAGTTTTCCAGTGTCTGAAAAGCCAGGATAGACCTGCTTAGAGACATGAAATCAGAAAGCTGTGATGAGACACTTTGGCTCTCCCAAAAAAGAAATGACATCTCCCTGACTTTCTATGAATTGCCAGGAGCAGCCTTTGAGATCTCTCTGGCAGATAATACTGATGATTTTCAGCATGCAGTATGGCCTCACATGCCATTTTAGACGAGTGACACAAAGTGGCAGCAAACTGGTGAGTGAGTCTGCTTGCTGCTGCTGTCTACTGGTTGTAACCAAACCGAGCAACTGTGTCTTCTGGGCTGTCGACTGCTCAGGGTAGTGAGGCATTTGCATTCTGCAAAATCACTCCTGCACAGGCTTCCAGAAAAGCAAAAACTTCTCACTTTAAAAGCTTATAAAATGCAATGTAATGATTTTCCGGCCACTCTGAAGTAACACTATGCACACTCATATATACAGGACTCAATTATTTCTTGTTCTTTTTTTTTACTAGTTTAGATCCTTCCATTTTCCAAGTTACCAACTTGGAATTGGCAGCTATTTTCAGCTGGGACAAAGCAAGCACGCCTGAGTTGTTCTGAAGAAGCAAAACGGTTTTTGATTTTTTGTGTTTCTACCACTAGAGAGCAGGAGAATGGTTCTGCCAGCCGAAGATTCTAAATTGCTAATTCTGAAGGAGTGGGGTTGTTTTTGTTTTGCAATTTCAGTTGCTTGATAGAACCAGAGGTAGTAAAAGCAGTTGAGTGCAGGAGGCAGCTAGAGAAATAAAGCTTCTCTCTTTCAGAAGCAGTAACCCTTTGATCAGGTTTACTCTGACACACAAAACCCAAGGTAAAGAGGAGAGATCAGGAAGGTATTCCTTGCCAGGAAAGCTGCTGAGATGTTTTCAGAAAAAAGCACTGGAAGCTCTGAAGAACAGTCTGTACTGGGCTCTGACTGGGCAGTATCAGATAGTACCTTTACAGGAGTCTCATGCCTCTAATTTTAGCAGCATACGTTACTCTCTGTAAAAAAGGACAGAGCAACTACAATTCACTTTCCATGATGAACCACCATGTGATAAAGGACAAAGCAGTGAATCACAGGCTGGATGAAGACCTCAAACAGAAACAACTGATCCACATTGCATTTCTCACTCCACGTACTATGTAATTCTTACTGTGCAAAGTCTATGGAAAATTGCCAGTCAGCAACCTTCTGAAATCAGATGTGGTAAACCCAGCTCTTACAAAAAAGTGTTGCCTGGGCCTTGAGGTTACAATTGGCTCTGAGTGGGCTTTGCATCCAGCAGTGACACACTACTGGCCCTGGAGTGATTCTAATCTGTTCCAGTAGAATTTCTGTGATTTTACAGTCTAAGAATACTGGTCTTGTTCTTCTTCTATATAGAGAAATGCACTGTGAGGTGAGATAAGGGCTGGCAGATACCAAGTAGAGTTTCTTAGCTACACTAAAGTATATTCAAATTCCTCTCTGCTTTGTTCTGTCACAAAAGTAGCTTTTTACAATGAAGCCATTTTCCCATCAGGTTGTATCAGCAGATTGTACTGGAAGCCAAGACCCCAATTTTCTCACCTTTGCATATTGACTGACCTATTTAAGAACGAGGCAAGGCCTAGGTAATATGTGGCATAAATCAAACGTGACAGGCAGGGAGCAGAGTCTCGATTCCTGCTGATAGTGAGGAATGCGCATTTGCTTGCACACGTATGCCAAAAACTTCCTGAAGTGGACTGATGCAATCAAGGGACAAACTATTTCCATTATGGCAATGTGCTCCAGACAAAAGTTAAAGGTCCCGACTGTGAGGCCACAGTTTGACAAGTTTAGAATGGACAGGTCAAACTCTCTAGTTTAAGATTCTCATTCAAGTTAACAGATTGACATTCTTTGCAGAAATTAATGCCAGAAAAGAACAAAGAAGGAAAGATATGACACAGCTTTGAGAATGCAAGATGTGAAGTAGCAATCTGTCCTTAAACTTCACAACTTTTGCATGTTTTAATGCAGTATTAGGCAAACCCTGTATCCTGTTACTAATGAACTTTAAAGAGGAAATTTATAGTTAGTGCAAAAAGTCTTCTTCCAACTTCCTTAGTGTGAAACTCTGTAGGGGAACATGAGTGCATGAGCAATCCAGTCCTTATGCTGGAGGACTTTGTTAACAGTGAAACACAGCAGGGGAAGGTTTTAGAGGCTGCACAAGGTGCAGGGCTGGACTGCCTGCTGTCTGCAGGTGTATGGACAGCTAGCTTGTTCCAGTAAAGAGCAAGGAAGTCTGTCGTCTGACCAATAGCACTGCCTGTGAGGCAGGCTATGTGAAGACTATAGAAGTTAGGGGCTTTGTTTAATAGAGTGTTCATTCCTGGGTATTCTTGTGTGTGTCACTTCGTCCTCAGATCTTCCCAGGCTTTTATGAGATCATATTGGTCTGTATGTGAAAGCTTGCTAGATCTCCCATGAAAACGCCTCTCCACTAACCCTGGACCCCAGACAAGTAATTTATAGCTCATTATAAAACTCTTCCAGAACATTATTAGCTTGATGCTTAGAAAGCTCTTCTAATCATCAGCCTAAATTTTACACATGGCCAACCTGTGGCCATGTACTCCTGTTCCAGTGTATCTTAGCTCACACAAGTTTTACATTACTTAAATTCCCTTTGCTGCCAGCCTTGTCCTCAGTAGATTCTGTAGTATTAGTTCTGTTGCAGTTAAAATAACTCAGTGAGGGAGTTATCTCTCTGCTCTATTTCTGTATTATTTTCTATTGTGATGTGCTTCACTGTGGTGATTTATGGGAAAACCTGCTAAAACCATGCCCTGCTATGTTAGGCACTGCATTAAACCTACCTTGACCAGCAGCTGTTGTTTCAGAGGGTTGATGTTCCAGATAAAGGGTCAGGGAGCAAAGAGAGGATAAAGGTGAGACAGTGATTTAATCATGCTCATGTAGCCATTCAGTGCTGAAGCCAGCTGTAGGGCCAAAGTCTCCTGTGTACCAACCTAGTTTAATATACCAGTGCTGTTTCTCTGATGCCACATTTTGATATGTCAACTAATTTTCCACTTAGATATTTTACCTTGTCACTGTCTATGTAATAGATAACACCTAAACCAGCTCCAGCCTCAACAGATCAGTTCACGTAGTGCGCTCTAAAATGTGTACAGCTGCTTTTGAGAACAAGCTTTGCTTTCCCTCCAGGGGTTTAGACAACCAGCTTGATCACACAGTTTTCTTGCAACCAGATTGAGGCAGTGTGGACTGGATGATCAGGTAGCAAGGTGGATCGTGAACTGGCTGCAGAATAGAAGTTGGAAAGTAGTGGTCAATGGGTCTAGTTGGAGGCCTGTATCTAGGGGAGTCCCCCAAGGGTGGTACTGGCACTAGTACTATTCCATCTATTCATTNTTTAGCTTGGAGGAGACTGAGGGTTTATAAATATGTTTATAAATATGTGATGGTTTTGTGTGTCAGGAGGATGGAGCCAGGCTCTTCTCAATGTCATCTAGTGATAGGCCAAGAGGTGTAAGCTGGAACATAGGAGGTTCCATATAAATATCAGAAGGAACTTCTTCACAGTGAGGGTGACAGAGCACTGGAACAGGTTGCCCAGGGGAGTTGTGGAGTCTCCTTTTCTGGAGAGGTTTAAAACCCGCCTGGATGTGTTCCTGTGCAACTTGGTCTAGGTGATCCTGATGTGGCAGGGGAATTGGACTAGATAATCTTTCGAGGTCCCTTCCAATCCCTAATGTTCTGTTGTTCTGTGAAATTCGTTAATGTGTTGGGTTCAAGACCACAATTAAAGATAAAGGAAAAGAAAACAAAGCAGTTAGGTCTCGATTAGGTCAGATAGAATTTGCCAGAAAATGGATAGCTTAGGGAAAATGGAAAAGGGTTTATCAACTCTGTAACTGTATACAGAAAAGATGAAAAGGTTAAGCAAGTTAGTGCAGACAGACTAGAAACTGTGCCACAAATGCCATCACACATTCCAAGAAAAATTCAATAGGAGATCAATATCGTATCGGTCCTTGGCCTTTTACATTACAGACCTGGGGAAACAACACATCAGTCAAGTAGAGAGGGTACCACCACCCTCTCTACTCTTCAATATGTGTCGTCACTCTTGGCTGCAGACACCAGCACCGTCAGCTGTCCAGACTGGCAAACTCTTCAATTCTTCAGCACAGCTTCTCCAGCACAACATTGATCGGGCAGGCTTGATTCCTCAGCACCTGAACTGCATCCCTCAATGCAGGAGACATGCTTTCAAACAGGACCAGTCTCTGTCTTCCATGCCCAAGGTTTAAGGATTCTCAAGTCCTCCTGCTTCCTTCAGCTAAGCACGAAAGAATTCTCAGATGCCTCTCTTAAGGCTCTTTCTCCCCAATACTCCAGCATCCCCCAGCTTTTCTCAGTGGCAGAAATCACAGTCTCTCTTCCTGCTGATCAGTGTTTTCTAAGATGGCAGCAATGGCCACAATGCCCCAGCCACATGCAGGACCCAAGATGGAGACTGACCACATGGCCATGTCAGCAGGGGGCCCCCTCCACTCTGCAAATGTGGCCGAGAGGGCTCCATGATCCTCGCCTTTCCTCTCTCCTCCTCTCTCAGCTCCGGGGGGGAAAGGGAACAATCCTTCAGCTCACCACATGTCACTGAAGAGCTGCTCCGTCGAGGGGGACAATTGGCACCAGTTCTTGCTTCTCCAGGAGCCAGGGCCAGGGTCGGGACCAAGGCCAGAAGCCCATGCTGGGCCGCCTATCCATGGCAGAGCGGCCACCCTGCCACTGCCTCCAAAGGGGGTAGCAGGGTCAGGGGGAGTGAGGTTGGCAAGCTGCTGCATCCCTCATCGCAGCAGAGTGGGGCCAGGGGCCCAGCAGCAGGCCCATCTTCCCCTCCACCACCACCCTGGAAGTGGGTTGGGGAGGGTGTGCACAGGGTTGGAGCCCTGTGCCGGTCTAAGAGCCCCGAACAAAAAGAGGTAGGGCTGGAACATCAGCCTTCTTTTATAGTGTTATCTAGTCCGCCTCCCCCAGGACAGGTCACTGGGAGTGGGGGTCCTCTTAAAGCAACATACATCTTTTTCTTCATAAAAGCACAAATCTATACTCAGAAAATTCTGGTAATTTTCAAACTACAACAGTTAGGGATTCTGCTCAGCTTGCCATGGCCTGTTAAAAACACACAGCCTGAGATAACAGGCTACTCAGTTGAGAAGATGCCGGGATATCTGAGATGTTAGGTCAAAGACTGATGCAGAAAATTAGTAGAGTTCCTGGCTTCTGTTCTCAGCTCTGGCCATGACTCATTATCTGAAACTAGTTCTGTTTAAACTGTGTGCCTTGAGGGCACACACTAGCCCTATCCTCCCAATAAATAAGACCACCACCCTTCCCACACACGAAAAAACAATCAAAAGAAGTTAGATTGTTCTTACAAATGACATAGGGCATTTGGCTTCCCCAAGTTCTACGTACTCCATATAACCATGAGTGAGACATGAAGCCGTAGGATAAACAGAAAATTTGAACTAAGTTTTCATTAAAATTTATCAGCATGAAGGAAGAGAAAACAAAGACATTTTAAGAGAGAATCTGAAGAGACATTTATTATGAAACAAAGAAGCAGTTAAATTTCCACCTCTCCCACTGTGGCAACACTGCATTTGTAACAGGGTGTTCTGTGATGTGCTCCTCATTATCACAAAGACATTGAGAGGTTTTTAGGGAGTTTGAAAACAGCAAAAAGTGATTAGGGAGCTGAAAGGATTGCAGATTGTGCAGAGAGATAAAATTAACAAACTAAGTATAGTTTGGGTCAACAATGACTAGGGCTTCCCCCATGACAAGGTCCCTTCAGTAGCTGAAGGGCTAGAATACTGGAAAGAAGAGAAACTTAGTTTGTTATGTGTGGGAGTATTTCAGTTCTTCCTTAAGAATGTTCCTCCTTAAGCATACGGGACACTGGCACACCATGTCCCAGAAGCGTGTGGCTGGAGGAACTTGTCATAATTGGTTCCGGGGTTAACCTGTGGTGCAGTTAGTAAAACCTGTTATCTCAAGCTAAATTCTTTGCATAGTTTCTCACATAAGCATACAGGGGAATCAGGCATGTGTGGTCTGGAGACCTATCACCTAACGCCACAAATGCATTGACCACCAATCCTGAGTTTGTTTATCACTGACGTCTGTCAGCTAATAAAAGGAAGGGCCATCCCCGAGGTCGGCGACAAGACGGTGCCTTCATAGCTTCACCATACAGCTGTCTCCTGTGCTGCTTCCCGTCGTAGCATCGGCGACCCCCGGCCCCTTATAGCTGCATCTGGTGACCCCTGTTTCTACCGGCTGGAAACGCCCTAGGTGCACCTCAGCGTAGGTACGCTCCCTTATCATAGATGCGGGAGGAAGGTTGGCAGCTCGGTAGAGATCTCACGCACAAGAGCTGTAAAAGAATTTAAAGCAGTGTGGGTGTACAGCTGTATCCCTTAGTCAGACTGAGGATCTCTAGAAGAGATTGCATGCCAATGTCCTTGGCATTCCGAGTCAGGAACACTCCGGCTGGATATGCACAGCCGCGAGCCGCTGTACCAGCGATGTAAGGCAGCTTTGGAGAAATTAGGTTCAGAGGCACCCTCCAAAGCTCTATCTCTCATCACTCCTGTGGTTTCACTACCCCCTTATCCCCTGGTGCCGTTTGCTCCCCTCGTGGAACCTCAGCAGTGTGATACATCAGCAAGTTTCCTTGATCCCTCTCCTAGTCATAACGAAGGGAAAGGAATTAGCAGAATTCATGTAGCTTTTGAAGTAGAGAGAAAAAACAGAACCTTATCAGAGAAAGAGTTGGCAGAAGGCCTGAAACTTTTTCCTGCAGTAACTTAGCAAAACCTTCTGTATAGTGTAATTAGGGAAATAAACAAAGCGGTCAAAGAATTAGGCATTAGGTCAAATTATGTGCTGGGACTGATAGAAGGACTGGGAAATGCATACACAGTGCTGCCAGGTGACTGGAAGGATTTGTTTAGGATGATTTTAAGTCCTGCACAATATGTGGTATGCGACAGTGAAACATTAAAAACTGTGCAAGCCATCACACAAGAGCAGTTGCATGGGAGTGGTCAGTTTGGAGGATTGGAACAACAGATGAAGCTGCTGTCTGCTATTTTGAGAATAGTTACCCAGTGTGTGGGCAGAGCCTTCCAGCAGGTCCCGGTTGCAGCAAGGCCTTATTATGAACTTGCAGATATGATTAAAGCTTGTGCAGATATTGGAACTCAAACATATAATATGACCTTGCTTGCTGGAGTGATTAGAAAAGGTAACAAACTGCAGGGAAATGGTTTTTATTGTAAGAAGCCTGGTCATTTTCAGAAGGAGTGCAGAGACTGGAGATATTCAAGACCCAACTGGACAGGTTCCTGTGTGACTTGGTTTAGGTGATCCTGCTGTTGCAGGCAGATTGGACTAGATGATCTTTCGAGGTCCCTTCCAATCCGTAATGATTCTATGATTCTATGATTCTATGACCCAGGGGAGGTGCATATAAAGGAAAAGGAGCCAGCAGGGAAAAAAGACCATCCAGACCCTGTCTCAAGTGTGGAAAAGGCTACCATTGGGCAAACCAATGTCGTAGCTCACAAAAGCGTGGATAGAAAGAACAACTGTCAGCAGGACATATTGAGCCATCTACGAGTCCTGTTAACACTTCAGTATTTGTAATTAAAAAGAAATCATGAAAATGAAAATTGGACTGCTAATATTGAGTACCTTGTTTGGGGTACAGTGTTTGTTTTCCTATCTGCGAGGGCCCTCCAGACGGATGATAAACACTGTTGTCATTGTAAATTTTTGCTAATAGTTCCTTAACTACTAACAATTACTAACAATTGCTAACCAGTAGCAACATATAGAAGGTTAAGTTGAAATGAACTTTTGTTTCCATTCTGATAAAAAAAACCTGTGTGTGGAACTTGAGATGGACAAAGCTGTAAGTGGCTCCTTCAAGAGAAGCCACAGTGTGGAATCCTCCGTGCTCCTGCTTGGGGGGCTCAGCGGGAGCTCCATTCCCCCTTCACCCCTCCCTTTCCTACTGCCCGCTGCTGAAGCAGCTGAAGAGGTAGTTTTGGATGAAAGAAAAAAGGCTTGACACCTGGCTTCAAGGGATTATTTAGCTAATTGCTCTTTTATAACATCCAATTTGCTATTAAGTAAAGTTCTGTATGTTTTGAATTGGCTTAACTCTCAAGAAGTAGATGCTGAGATAGTGACCTAAAGATATGCTCAGTCATTGACTGAGAAGGATGAGGATTTTAAAGTCAAAGTACAACCATGGGTGCAAATATTTGATCTGGTACAAAATGTATAGCAGACCTATGAATTTACTAACTTGGGGAAGAGGATAGCTTATGTTTTTGCAGGCACGTCTGCTTCTTGGTGGCTTCCAGCATCCCTGAGAACAGGATGCGTCCTTGGTTGCTGCAAGACAACAAGCATCAATCAGAAGCCCAGCCTGACATTGAAACAGATGCCCTTTCGAAGACTGCTGAATGCAACAACGACAGATGACCACACCAAAGGATGTTAAGTAGTCACACACTTTGTCAACATTATATGAGTCAGGCCTTAGAACTATTTAGACATCAACATCCTAGGGCTATTGTTTATCATTATATGGGTAACATCTTATTGGAAAGAAAAACCATAAGACAGGAATGGGAAAAGGATTTGATCACTGCTTTAGCAAAATTTGGATCAAAGACAAGAGCATTTAATTATTTGGGGCACAAGGTCCTACAAACCTATGCTGCTCCTACTCAGGCAAACATTATGTTACCTTCTAGCACTACATATGTGGCTTTACAGCAGCTGTTAGGGACAATAAACTGGCTCCGTCCTTATTGTAAATTAATCACAGAAGAGCTATCACCATTGTTTGCAGCACTGAAATTGGGCNCTATCACCATTGTTTGCAGCACTGAAATTGGGCAAGAATCCTGCAGACAAGATTTCTCTCACTCAGGAACATTATGACACTCTGCAGCTAGTCAATGATCGCTTAAAAGAGATATGGGTGGACAGACAAAGGTTAGGACAACCACTGCAAGTCATTATACTTCAAGGCAGCAAACAACCATATGCAGTCACATAGCACAAGAGGGCGTGCAGTCTAATAAACTTGAGATATTAGAATGGCTGTATCTTAGCCATGGGCCAGGTAATACAATTTCTTCACAACCATTAATGTATGCTAACTTGATTATTAAAGCTAGAGAAAGAACTAGAGTCTTAATGGCTCAAGACCCCATGGCATTTATAGTTCCTTTAAAGTTACATACATGAGAACATATGGTATCATTGTCTTCTGAACTGCAGGCTGCCCTTGCAGACTTTGTAGGACAAGTGAAATATCACATTCCATCAGATCCAAGATTTCAATGCTTATCACAACTTGACATTGAAGTTAGAGAGCTGCAATTTCTTACACCTATACAGGACACTCTCATGATTTATACTGATGGTGGTCCGAAAAGAGGAGCAGTGACTTGGAAAGAACAACAAGAGTGGAAAACGATATTTACTGTGCCACAAACTTCACCACAACGAGCTGAACTAGCAGCTGTAATCATAGAAGTTTTTTGCAATCCATAAATTTGATAACATTAGAGCCCTACCTGGAAGTTGTGTGACACTCAGAATCGATTGAAATTTGGTAAGTTTGTTCATCACCTTGCAAATGCTGTTAGCACATGGAACATCTGCTTATTTTACTGCACACGTTCGAAGTCATCAGCCTCTTCCAGAAGGAATTACACAAGGGAATGCAATGGCTGACCATCTTAAAGCATTGATGGTCACATCAACGACACCTTGGGAGAGTCATTCCTTTCATCATTCGCATGCTAAGGCTCTAGTAAAGCAATTGGGTATTTCCATGTCGGAGGCAACGGCTATAATCCAACTATGTCCTCAATGTGCTCAAGTTCACACTGTCCCCGACAGTGGAGTCAATCCTCATGGCCTAGCAGCCAATGAGCTATGGCAAATGGATGTCACACAATTCTTGCCATTTGCTCCTTGGAAGTATCTCCATGTGACTGCAGATACATTCTCAGGTTATATTTGGGCTACCCCTCAGAAGGGAGAAAATACTAAGCATGTCCAAAACCATCTCATATGGTGTTTTGCAGTTATGGGAGTTTCGGAAAAAACTCAAAACTGATAACGGCCCAGCTTATTGCAATGCGGACTTGGCACGCTTTTGTAAGACTTGGAGTATTGTACACACATTTGGCATTCCATACAACTCTACTGGGCAGGTGATTGTAGAACGTGCTGGTCGGATGCTGGAGGAACATCTTGGCATCTTCTAGCATTTCACGATTGCAAAAACATTTTCAAGCTACACAAGTACTTCCTGCTCCAAAAGTCATGTATAAGCAATTGCCTAACCCTATCTGGCATGGCCCTGTCCCTCTGATAACATGGGGACGTGGCTACGCTGCTGTGCTTGCTCCTACAGGTCCTTTGCGGGTTCCTGCACCTTGTGTATGTCCTTGGAAAGAACATGGCATGGCACCAGGAAATCAAGAACATAATTCCAGGGTTCACACTGCAGCTCTGTGATAACCCAAGCACAGAAACAGATCGAGCGCACAAACAACACCATAAACCTACATGGGGACAAATAAAGGCCTTATCAGAACAAGCGCAACAACTTATGATTCAGCAAGAGGTTGGGCCTACTCCAGAAAACTTCGTGGTGGCAAGATTTGCTTGTTTGAACACAAACTCTTTGACTATTTTGATGTGTGTGCTTTTATTGTGTATCTTTTCTCCAGCTGCTACAGCACCTGTTGATTGATTGTTGATTGCCCTGCAATTGACTCGCAGGGCTCCAGAGTCAACCGAGAGGGCGTTTGTGTGGGAGCTCTAACAGGGCTTTCACACTCAGACCAATGGTCTTGCAAAAGCCCAGAATGAACCAAGAATGAACTTAAACCAAAATGTCTGAAGACAAAATTCCAAAGACCAAAATGACCCTTTATTAAGCAAAGCCACTAACTTCTATAGACTTCACACAACCCGCCTCACGGGCAACGCTATTGGACAGATGGCACACCTCTCCTGTTCCTATTGGAACAAGCTAGCTCTCGATACACCTGCAGACAGCAGGTAGTCCAGCCCTGCACCTTTTGCAGCCTCTAAAACATTCCCCTGCTGGGTTCCCTGTTAAACAAAGTCCTCCAGCATAAGGACTGGATTGCTCATGCACTTATGTTCCCTTACAAGCATCCTTGACTACTCAGGATGGAGTTTCAGAACAAGGACTTTGGGAGAAAGACTCTTACATTTGCGATGTGAAGAGTATTTCCAAATTAGCAGATAAGACTGATTGTGGGAATCGGTATGCACTTGATATTGTCTTAGCCTCCCAAGGAGATGTGTGTGCCTTAAACCATTCTCATTGTTGTATGTTAGTGATTACAGAGCTAATATGACTTTTACCATTGAGCACATGGAGTGCACGATAACCTCTAAACCCCTTGGATCTGACATTCTGCAATCTCCGTGGCAATGGTTCTGGTCTTGGCTTCCAGACTTATCTTAGGTGAAAACACTAATTTCAATTGTTGTTAGGAGTGTTATGGGCTTGGTTATGTTATGGTGCTTATTCAATGTGCACACAACCTGATGGGCATGCTTTACCCCTTCCACAACCCACCAGGCCTGAGATCCTGTATGCTTATATGTTGCTTGTCAATAAATCACAGAATGTTACAGGTTGGAAGGGACCTCAAAATATCATCTAAGTCCAACCCCCCCTGCTGGAGCAGGGTAAGCTACAGTACTGCCTCAAGATGTCCTGCATGCGGCTTGAACCCATGCTCTACCAATTGAGCCAAACCAGATAAGAGCAAGAATACTTTATTGACATGAAAAACAAAAAACGGGGAGTATATATGGGAATATTTTAGTTCTTCCTTAAGAATGTTCCTCCTTAAGCATACGGGACACTGGCACACCATGTCCCAGAAGTGTGTGGCTGGAGGAACTTGTCATAATTGGTTCCGGGGTTAACCTGTGGCGCAGTTAGTAAAACCTGTTCTCTCAAGCTAAATTCTATGCATAGTTTCTCACATAAGCATACAGGGGAATCAGGCACTTAACGCCACAAATGCATTGACCACCAATCCTGAGTTTGTTTATCACTGACGTCTGTCAGCTAATAAAAGGAAGGGCCATCCCCGAGGTCGGCGACAAGACGGTGCCCTCATAGCTTCACCATACAGCTGTCTCCTGTGCTGCTTCCTGTCACAGCATCAGCGACCCCTAGCCCCTCGTCGCATACAGTTATGAAGGGAATGGAGTAAAGACAGCAAAGGCTAAAGCCTAAGAGATCTTCCCACCAGTGGGGTGTTTCTGCTACATGAACTTATATAAGAGAAAAATGTTCAAACACTGTGGAAATTAGTATCTTGAGCACAAATGTTTAAACTGGAACACAGAAAGGGAAGACACTCTGAAGTCACTGTAGAAGTGACTTGCCCCATTCAAGTTCCTGAACAAATTTTTGAGTCTTCATTGCAAACAGGCAAAAGAAAAAGAAAGCAGTGCCCTCTGTGAACTTGGGCAGTATAACATAACAAATGTGCTTGCATCAGGAGGAGACTTGTTCACGCTTTGAATGAGAGTGTCTGTTATGTAACAGAGACTGGCAGGAACAGTAACAATAAGGTTTCCGTATGAAAAAGTGCAGTCACACTGTTATTAGTTTCCCTGTGCCTGTTCCTGAAGGCAGCTGAGGAGCAGTCAAAACAGAGCAGCAATTTCTATTCAAAAGTAGCCTTCAAACACACCTCTCCATTTTCTTTACCCACTATTTACAATTACAGAGCAAAGCGAAACTGGTCCCACACTTGCTAATTGCCAGATATCCTGCAGAGAATAATCAGAGAACCTAGCTGTGGAGTATGTGTCTGTGTACATGTGTGAAGCATAGCTACACCTGTTAGGTTCCTGCAGACAGTATTTATAACTTTGCTGTCCAGCATAATGTTACCGTAATTCAGGAAAGAAGTTCACCTTATATCTGTAAAACGGGGAGAATTATATTCCCCTACATACTCACGATATTATGAACCTGACAAACCACTTGTGAAAAACCTCAGAGATCTCTGAATGAAAGTGCGAAGGTTTCAAGTTGGCAGAATACAGGAAAGGTTCTCTTTAACAGCCTGCAGAAGATAAGCATTATATAATGGACAAAGGCTAACAATTCTCACCTTTCTACAAATTATTAGACTGGTACTAACTGGTACCCCCCCAAACCAAGAAGACACCTGACGGAAGAGTCAGAGACGACAGTTCTTTACAAAATCTCATTAGACAAGTTCTTTTGCACAGACTCTGATTTGCAGGGCTGTGGCTGTGCCTGGAGAACACTCAGGATCTCTTTAGAAATTACAAAGCACTGAGCACACACCTTGCAGTAAAAGCAACAGAGATAAGATCAGGATATCAGTTCCAGCTAAAATGTTAGGATTGTATTTGAAACAAATAAAACACCTTCAAATCACCAGGCTTATCTCTTGGCCTCGTGTGTTTCCTCTGCCTTGAAGATGGTTGTGCTCAGAGCTTTTTCCTTTCTTTGGACAATAGGGGCTGCAAAGGAGTCTTTTCACTGTGTCAGGTCAATAGTCTGAAGATTGAGAAGGATTTATGCTATAGATAGTAACAGCATCAAAAAGGCCATTATATCTTCAGCACCAGTAATCCCCATTTTAAAAACTCCATTATCTGAGTGCTTCTCCATTTGCTTGTCACGTAATCCTTGTTGTTGTGGTAACTCAGAAATGAATCCTGGGAGCTTAATAGAGACAGTGACAGAATTGGCTGTCCCTGGATTCAGTTAGGACAGTTATGGGCAAAACAGAAAGTAATCACAGATGAATAAGAAGTTCAAGGATGTTAACTGAACAACAGGAATAAAGTCTGAGGGCACTGCTGCATTTGTGAAATATTTGTCAGGTCTTCTTGCGGATGGATTATTTTTTGATTTTCATGAATCATTCAAGATCAAGTCGCTGACTGCTGAGCTTTTTAGAATACCTTTCACTGTTAGTCATAAATAGTGAACAAATCTGTTCTCTGAGCCAGAGATTGCTGGTTATCTGCAGAAACCAATGTTGGCTCCTGTGACAATGGGAAAATGGGTCAATGGGTTCTTTATTAACCAGAACACTGATTATTTGTAATAATTATATCCTTTTCTATTAAATTAGACGTCTTGGCAGAACAAAAAGATTCAGTACCTCTCAGCACTTGGGCTACCAGTTGCAGTCTAGTTCAAGCCACTACAAGGCCTAGTGTACTGACCCACACAGGAATGTGGGGGCTTTTTTGGAGGGGCTTTGATTGAGCTGTGACTCAGACAGCCATCTTCTCTGATCAGTAAAGTGAAGGTAAAAATCATCTAAAAGGAAAAGGAAGACCAGTAGGCTTGTAAGACAACCATGGCTCACCTGTGGAAGAATCCCTGGCTTTCAAAGACTCTTCTTAGTAGCCAAAAATAAGTCAGAAAGAAAAGGCAGAGAATCATAGTGATCATTCCTGGGAAGATGCAATCAGGTATCAGAAAAACCATACTCCTACAAGCGTCTATATTATAAACCTGATCTCTAGAGACCACACTCTTGGTAGCCTAATAAAAACCAGGTTTCAGCAGAATTAGGGAGAGATTATCACAAAACCTCTCTTACTAAGAATCTGCTAAAATACAGAAAACAAAAAAGACCAGTTATGGCACTAAATACCATCAGATCATCTCAGGAATCTAATGCTAAGTATGCTTCACAACAGCTTCATAGGATCATAGGATCATAGGATGTTAGGG
>VXBP01010366.1:0-15391 GCA_013400115.1 Rhinopomastus cyanomelas
GGAACATAGAAGGTTGCACATCAACCTGAGAAGGATCTTCTTCCCAGCAAGTGTGACAGAGCACTGGAACAGGCTGCCCAGGGAGGTTGTGGAGTCTCCATCAATGAAGATGTTCAAGGCCCGCCTGGATGTGTTCCTGTGTGACTTGGTCTATGTGATCATGCTGTGTTGGTGAAATTGGACTAGATGATCTTTCGAGGTCCCTTCCAATTCCTAATGTTTCTATGATTCTGTGATCTTTTATTTTCATATTCGATGGCATTTTTACCTACTTTCGTGAACTTGAAATAAGGCTACGATAACTCAACAGAAATGTTGTAGTAAAAAAAGCTGTGCTAATACATACCAAACCTGTTTCTTTTACCATCAACAGTATTTTTACACCCCTATAAATTCCACTTCTTGCAGGCAGTTTTCTGCAGAGCCCTAGAGAGGGGAGGGAGAAACAATCTTTCACTTATTGCTCAGCCATCATCAATTATTTAGGAGCAAAATTATGTGACATTTTTCTTTCAATTATGCTGTTTAACAAGCCTTGGGAGTTGATACTGATCAGAAGATGTTTTATCCAAGAAATGCCGTAAAATGCTCTGTTCTCTGCAGAATAGTTCTCCCTTAGCTCTCAATTAATGACTGCAGCCATGCAGTCACATTAAACTGACTAATCTCACTTGGATGGAGATGAAAGGACCTCTGTGTTTTTTAAGTGTTTTTACTCTTCTCTAAGTATATTGAGAAGAGCTGTTTTTACTAGACACAGTAATAAAAATTTGTCAAATATGTCAGAAGACTTGGGTCCAATAAACATCTTTTCAAAGAGAGTGTGTGTAAAAAACAAGAGGCAAGATGCTTTATTATTACTATGAATCCCGTGCCTGACAAAGTTCTGTTTAAGATGTACAAGTGGTGCTGCAAGTCTATATTCAACACCATTCTTATTGTTTTTCATTTAGTAGTTTAGTTGTCAGCCTGGAAGTACACTCCTACATTTTGCCCTTGACCTCACAGTTATGCACAAGTGACAAGTCCATTCCCATCCAAGACGTTCATTTGTCACACTCTGAACAGTAGGCAACCATTTAAATATGACATCCACTAAGGCTTGCACTAAATGTAAAGAGGAAATTCTTAACAAATGTATTTTTAACAAAGTTCTATTTCTTTGTAAGCTCTGTCTTGCATCACAGCTTCTGAAATACTCTACTGTACATTACTCACTCACTGGAAACTCAGTGCAAATACAAATGTAGTTTGTTTATGACAACCACCTGCCCCTTTACAGTTCCATTATTTAACATTTGCAACTCTGATCATAAACTGAGGGACTCCTTTCACAAATAAGTTAATTTCTTCTGTTCAAAGCATGTATCTTGGTTTTGTATCCCACTACAGCTTTTTTTTCCACATGTGCAAAAAACATTTCAATATTTATCTGGCTGGTTTTGTTATAATTTCTTCACCCCCAGAAGTAGCAAAATGTTTATCATAATAGGAGTTATAAAGCTGTACATGACATGTTATTTTTTATTGTTCATTACGTTATGTTATGAAAACACAGATTTCAGATCAGCAATGAAAAACAAATTTTGACACCACCCAATCTAATATTTTGTCATGTTCTGCTAAACAGATAGGCTACAATTTCAGAGATGACTTAAAATCTGTGAAAAAAATTGCATGTGTCAACAGCTCAAGATTTTTGTCTTTTGCAGAGACAGTCCAGCTAGTTTACAAAGACTTCAGAAGTTCTCTTATCCATGTTGCTTATGTATTTTTTACGCTTTAATCACTTAGAGTCCTTAATAGCCAGAGTGATTGCTTTAAAATCTTGCTTTACCTTTCAGCAATGATACTCACAGAATCACAGAACATCATTACGGATTGGAAGGGACCTTGAAACATCATCTAGTTTATTGGTGAAAAGCACTCTTCAGCGCTTGCTGAAGATATTTACTTATCTTCACACACAAAAGGAGAAACACTTAAGCTGTCTCACGTGGTGTAACAGCCAGGAAAAACAAGAGTTTGTACAATGAGTCCATATCCATATTCGTCCTGTAAAATACATGTAAAAGTGGAAAACAATGGTAATTTGCATTAATGGTGCTGGATTTAGGGTGGTCTTACTGATAATTAATCTCATTTTATTCTCTGTTTTATCACGGATAAACTTCAAATATTATTGAAAGTTAGTAGTTCCTGGAACTACCTGACTATCAAAACAGTCCACATAATTTTCTTGTATAGAAAACAAAGATGAGTTACAAGACACATATACATTTACAATACATGGAATATACAGCTGATCAGAAATAATAGTAAAAGAGGTTTAGCGTATCCAGGACTAACAGAATCTGAAACTAAGCACAATGCTTTTCTTTTTTAACTAATATATGCTTTACAATACCAAGGCCTCTTTGATCATCTTCAAGATTTTATCGAATAAACTAAACTCCATAAATAAAACTAAATTATGAAAAGAATGATCATATATGTGTCCTTTCTTATATAATTGAGGTAGTCAAGTAAGTAAGCAGAATGCACAACTTCCTGACTTCAGAAGGGTCAGTTTTAGAAAACTACCAAACCACTAAATATTAAGCTATTTGATCATTGCTTGACATAGAAAACTTAAACTGAACTCCAGGAAATAATTACCATCCATTTATATGGAAATAATTCTAACAGAGGAATCCAGGAATTGTGGATATTTTGTATTTTCTTTAAAAATGAGAAATGTTTTCCATTGCTATTGTCCCTCTATATGATTGGAAGAGCACACAGCCATAGAAGTGTAATGATGTAGTTATCTTGTGGATTAAAAAAGCTCTAACCCCTACCTGCTTACATGCAGTGTTATGAAGTCTGTGCTCTCAGGCACCATAATTCATGACAGGCAGCAGAAAGGATGTACCAATACTGTGTTATTGTGGATTAAGAACACACGGCAATATTTAGAGACCTTTCATGTCCTGTCACATACTGGTAGACTATACATGAATGCCAGGTGTAGGCTGCACCTACAACCAGGTGTCGATGCTCCGCTAGAGTCAGCAAGAAATCCTCACAGATGAAGAGCTCTTCCTACAGGTGTGACAGACTTTAGAAGTGGACGTGTGCAAACTTCATGAACAAACGAATTTCAACAAGTCCAAGTGCAAGAGTTGGTCAATCTCAAGCATCAATACTTACTGGGTGGTGAATGCATTGAGAACAGTCCCAAGAAAAGTACTTTGATGTGCTGGTAGGCAAGAATTTCAACCTGAGCCAATGTGTGATTGTATACTAGAAGGTCAAATGTATCCTAGGCTGTATCAAAAGAAGTGATGCATCACCAACAGGTTGAGGGAAGTGATTCTTCACCTCTATTCTGCTCTTGTGAGACTTCATGTGGAGTACTGCACCCAGCTCTGGAGTCCCAAAAACAAAAAGGACTGTTGGACCAAGTCCAGAGAAAGTCTATAGCTTTTGAAGACAAACTGAGGAGCCTGGGGCTGCTCAGCCTGGAGAAGAGAAGGCTCCTGAAGGATCTGTAGAAGAAGCCTTCCAGTACTTGAAAAGGGTCTACAGGAAAGCTGCACAAGATCTTTTTTATGAGGAAGTCTAGTGATAGGATAAGGGTGAATGATTTAAATCTAAAAGAGAGTAGATTTAGATTAGATCTTAGAAGAAATTAATCACTGTAAGGGTGGTGAAGCAGTGGAACCAGTGGCCCCGAAAAATTGTGGATGCCTCCCTGGAAGTATTCAAGACTACATTGGGCAGGGCTCTGTTTGTACTTGTAATTTTGGTGGCTGAAGACTGAGAGTCCTGCTTTTGTTTGTCACCTATGTCGAAGGAATCTCATTCACAGCAGAACTTTTGATAAAGACATGTTTATGAAATCACATATTTATCTCTGTCTCAGCATTACCAATATTGTACAGTCTATTCACTGTTGCCTGTAACTCTACCCCCTGACACAACAGGTCATGAACACATATACAGCTTGGGCAAGAACCTATCGCTATTCCAGGAATGGGAGCTGGGCAGTCACAACAGCCTGCTGCTTTCATAGTGATTTCCCTTGTTGTGTCTGGGTGGAAATATCAGACAGAAATGGGACATTCTCAGAAAGGGCAGTCATTTTAGTCCTGAGGTGAGCAACTATCATTTTGTGAGAGACCTTAATTGCAGCTATTGACTGACAAGAAGGCTTCAGTATCCTCCTTATCTTTTCCAGTGCAGACAACCACATTGAAACTGTTGCCCCACAAGCAGTACAGTACTCTCAACACCTTCTCACTGACAGATTGTTCCTGTCTGTTTGCTGAGTCTCTCTGACTCTTGGGATGATTCCCATGACTGGAATGGAGGGATAGGTGGGTACAAGCTCTTTAGGAAGGATAGGCAGGGAAAGAGAGGAGGAGGCATTGCCCTCTATATCAGTGACCAGTCAGAATCAGTGGAGCTCCACCTGGGGCAGGATGATGAGGTGGTTGAGAGTGTGGGGGTTAAAATGAAAGGGAAGACAGGGGAGGGTGATATTTCTGTAGGGGTCCGCTACAGGCCACCTGACCAGCAGAACAAAGCTGATGAGGCCCTTCATGAGCAAATAGTAGCTGCTTCCAGGTCACAGGCCTTGGTCCTCATGGGGGATTTCAACCACCCTGACATCTGCTGGAGGGACAACACAGCAAGGCACCAGCAATCCAGGATGTTCTGGGATTGCATAGATGACAACTTCCTCCTCCAAATGGTGGAGGAACCAACAAGAAAAGGTGCTACGCTGGACCTTGTTCTCACCAACAGGGAAGGGCTGGTGACCAATGTGAGGTTCAGGGACAGCCTTGGCTGCAGTGACCATGAAGCAGTTGAATTGAGGACCCTCAGGGCAACCAGAAGGAGGTTTCCTAAGCTTAGGACCATGGATTTTAGGTGTGCAGACTGATCGCTTCAGGCATCTGCTGGCCAAAGTATCATGGGATGCAGCCCTAGAGGAAAGAGGGGCCCCGGACAGCTGGTCAGTATTCAAGGGTCACCTCCTCTGTGTCCAGGGGCAATGTATACCAACAAAGAGGAAAGCAGGGAAGAATGCTAGGAGGCCTGCCTGGCTGAGCAAGGAGCTCCTGGACACGCTGTCACACAAATAGAAATTCTACAAGGAGTAGAAGGGAGGACAGCTAGAATGGGGGGGGTATAAGGATGCTGCCCAAACAGCTACAGATCTGGTTAGAAAAGCCAAGGAACAATTTTAATTGAATCTTGCCAAGGAGGTCAAAGGGAACACCAAGAATTTCTACAGGTACGTGAATGATAAAAAGAAGACTAGGGAAAGTGTGGGCCCCCTCAGAAAGGAAACAGGTGATGTGGTCACAAGTGACACAGAAAAGGCTGAGGTTCTCAATGACATCTTTATCTCAGTCTTCACTGCAAAGGCCTCCAACCACACTCCTGGAATCATAGAAAATAAGGGCAGGGATTGCAAGGAAGAACTGCCCATCATAATTGAAGATCAGGTTCATGATTACTTAAAGAACCTGAAAGTTTTCATGTCCATGGGACCCGACAGGAGACACCCACGTGTACAGAGACAACTGGCAGATGAGGTTGCTAAACCCCTGTCTCTTATATTCCAAAAGTCATGGCTGTCTAGTGAAGTCCCCACTGACTGGAAAAGGGGAAACATAACTCCTAGTTTGAAACAGGATAGGAAGGAGGAGCCAGGGAACTACAGGCCAGTCAGTCTCACCTCTGTGCCTGGTGCGATCATGGAGCAGATCCTCCTGGAGGCATAACTAAGACAAATCTGGTAGCCTTCTATGAACAGGTCACAACATTAATGGATGAAGGGCAAGCGACTGATGTCATTTACCTGGACCTAAGCAAAGCCTTTGACATTGTCCCGCATCACATTCTGGTCTCCAAGTAGGTGGAATATGGCTTTGATGGGTGGAACACTAGATGGGTAAAGAGGTGGCTTGAGGGCAGGGATGCCATTCAGAGGGAGCTGGACAGGCTGGAGAGGTGGACACAAGCCAACCTGATGGGGTTCAACAAGACCAAGTGTAAGGTCCTGCATCTGGGTTGAGGCAATCCTAAGCACAAAAACAGGCTGGGCAGTGACTGGCTGTTGTGACTGGCCCTGAGGAGAGGGACTTGGGGGTGCTTGTGGACAAAAAGCTTCATATGAGCCAGTAGTGTGCACTTGCGGCCTGGAAGGCAAACCGGATCCTGGGCTGCATCGGGAGAAGTGTGGCCAGCAGGTCGAGGGAGGTGATTCTCCCCCTCTACTCTGCTCTGGTGAAAGATGTGGACATGCTTTCTCTTCTCCACATTGGGCAACCCATGCTTCCACAACCTGTCCTCACAGGAGAGGTGTTTCAGCCTCCTGATGAATTTCATGGCCTTTCTCTGGACCTGCTCCATCAGTTCCATGCCCTTCCTGAGGGCAGCAGAGCTGGATGCAGTACTCCAAGTGACATCTCATCAGGGTAGAGCAGAGAGGCAGAATTACCACTCTTGATACCGGCCACACTGTTTTTGATACAGCCCACTACGAGATTTGCCTTCTAGGTTGCAGGCACACACTGTCTGCTCATATAGAACTTCTCATCCACCAGCACCCCCAAGCATGTTTCCTCAGGGCAGATTTCTATCGCTTTCTCTACCAACCTGTACTGATAGTGATTGTTCTTACCCAGGTGCAGGACCCAGTAATTGGTCTTGCTGAACCTCATGAGGTTCACTTGGGCACACATCTCCAGCTTCTCCAGATGTTTCTAGATGACATCCTGTTCCTCCATTTTATCAACAGCAAGACTTATCTTGGTGTCATCCACAAACTTGCTGATGTTGGTCTTGATCCCACTATCTATATAATTAATAATATTAAAGAGGAGAACATTATCACAAAAAATGGGGACAAGGCTGAGGTGTTTAATGCCTTTTTTGCCTCAGTCTTTAATGACTGGTGAAGTTAATTTCAGGTAATTCAGCCTCCTGAGCTGAAAGTCAAGAACAGAGTGTAGAATATACTTCCTATCATACAAGAGGAAGCAGTTAATAACATTCTATACCACCTAGACATGTTAGACTCTATGGGGCCAAACAGGATCCATCAAAGAGCTGTCTGAGAAACTTGCCAATCTCTTCTCCATAATATATCAATGATCCTGGCTAACAGGAGAGGTCTTTTTAGTGTGACTCTCATTGACAAGAAGGGGAGGAAGAGTGATCTGAGCAACTACAGGCCTGTCAAACTGTACTAGAGAAAATTACGAAGCGGTTCACCTTGAGTACACTCACACAGCAAGTGCAAGACATCTAGGGGATTAGGGTCAGCCAGCACAGGCTTAGGAAAGGCAGATGAGGAAAATGCTGTGGATGATGTTTACCTAGACTTCAGTAAAGCTTTTTACACGGTCACCCACAGCATTCTGCAAGAGAAGCTGGTGGCTCATGGCTTAGACAGGTGTACTCTGTTGGGTGAAAAGATGACTGTATGGCCGAGCCCATGTTGAATGGAGTCAAACTGAGTTGGCCATCAGTCATAAATGGTGTTATCCAAGGCTCAATATTGGGGCCACTCATATTTAATATCTTTATCAATGATTTAGATGAGGTGTTTTAGTGCACTATTCATCATGTTTGCAGATGACACCAAACTGAGTAGGTGTGATGATCTGCTTGTGAGTGGGAAAAGAGGCATCTGGAAAAGCTGGTTCAATGGGCTAAGGTCCAATTTTATGAAGATCAGCAAGAGCAATTGCCATGTTCTACACTTCAGTCACAACAACCCCATGCAGAGATACAGGCTTGGAGAAGAGTGGCTGGAGAAGTGCTCAGTGGAAAAGGCAGATGGCTGAATATGAACCAGCAGTGTGCCCAGGTGGCCAAGAAAGTTACTGGCATGCTGGCTTGCACCAAAACTAATGTGTGTGGGCAGCAGGACTAGAGAAGTGATGATCTCCCTGTGCTTGGCACTGCTGAAGCCTAACTTTGATTACTGTGTTCATTACTTCAATACAAGAAGGATGTTGAGGTGCTGGAAAGTGTCTAAAGAAGGACAATAAGGATAGTGAAAAGTCTGGAAAAAAGGTCTTATTAGAAGTGGCTGAGGGAACTGGGGTTGTTTAGTTTAAAGAAAAAGAGGTGGAGGGGAGACCTTATTGCTGTCTACAAATACCTGAAACGTGATTGTAGAGAGCTGGGGGCCAATCTCTTCTCCCAAGTGACAGGAGAAGAGGAAACCCAAGTAAAATGTGTGAGTGGAGTCAAGTGCAGGGCCATGGCAGAAGGCAGGTACCACTCTTGCCTGGCACACCTCCCCAGTTGCCACTAAATAATATGTATGAGCTCCTATTGGAAGACAGCCAATCTGATAAGGATATAGAAGATAGAGAACTCACACTGAAGGTCCTGGCAAAGTCCCATAAATCCAGGAAGGCTTCTAGTACTATGACAGTTGCAGTTTGAAAATTACCAGTATTTTCAGATATGGAGAAGTTGTGCTTTCATGAAGAACAAAAAGTTACTATCAAGAAGAGCTCTTCCCCCAGTTACCTGTCCTAGGGGAGGTGACACTGTCCTGGAGACCTGCCCTGGAAGGGCTTGTCCCAAGACCTCAGAAGGGCCTGTCCCGGGACCTGACCTGGAAGAGTGTAGCTAGGTCAGACTATGAAAAAAGGTGACCGGGTTCTTAGCTGTCTCTCTTGGGGGCTGTGGGCTCTCAACCGAGAACCCCCCACCACTGCCTGTTCCTGGGGTAGTGGGGGTGGGAAAGGCAGCTCAGCCGCATCTTCCAGCAGCTCCCTTCACCGTTTTTCCTTGTCAGAAATGAGACGGAATGGGGCTTGCTGCATCTGCTCCGGTCCTGTAAATGGCAGGGTGGAGTAGGACAGCCCCTTGCGGTACCAGCCCCAGCCCAGCACCGGCCGCGACTTGCCGTGGCTTCCAGCGGTTCATGCCGCACCATGGCCCCACCACCGGCCCAGACCTGACACTACGTGATCCTGGCCACAGACCAGAGAAGCAAGAGTGGTGCAGATTTGCCATCACGACCCGCCCCCCCCCACCGGAGCAGGCCTTCAGCATCACGGTGAGCTGGGGTACTCACAGAATCATTAGGGATGGGAAGAGAACTCGAAAGATCATCTAGTCCAATCCCCCTCCAACAGCAGGATCACCTAGACCAAGTCACACAGGAACACATCCAGGTGGGTCTTAAACATCTCCAGTGAAGGCAACTCCTTAAGTTCCCTGGGTAGCCTGGGAGTTCCGGTGCTCCATCTCAGGACTGGTCCCATCACCGACCCCTGGAGCACTCCACTAGATACAGGCCTCCACCTACACTCTGTCCCATTGACCACTACTCTCTGACTGTAGCCAGTTCACGATCCAACTTACTACCCGATAATCTAGACCACACTGCCTCAGTTTGGTTGCGAGGATGCTGTGAAAGACTGTGTCAAATGCTTTATTCAAGTTGAGATAGACCACATCCACCGCTCTGCCATCATCTATCCACCTGGTTATGCCTTCGTAAAAGGCTATCAGGTTTGCCAAGCATGAATTTCCCTTTGTGAATCCATGCTGACCATCTGTAATGACCCTCCTGTCCTTGATGTGCCTGGAGACAGCCTCCAGAACAAATTGTTCCATCATCTTTCCGGGGATCTTCCTGCTCTCTTTCTAGACAGACCTGGTGAAAGATAATCCCTGTTTTTTCCCTCTTGGTTTTGTTTTTCTCTTTTTTAGAATAGTGGGATTAGTTCTCAAGGCATTAGCAGCAATTTTCACATCAGGAGGGGAAAAGGTCTGGGAAGGCCTTATCCAATGACTTTATCAGAGGTTTACAGGGTTGTTTTATTCACTTGTTTTTTAACCCTTTCCTTATTCGCTGTTAATATAATTTGTTATTTTTCTTTACTGTAAATGTTGCCACTGATTTTATATTGTGTTTTAATGTCACGGAGAAATCCAAACCACTAGAAAATAACCTAAACCAGAACAATATCTCAGGTATCCACAAATCACAACAAATACATTTATATACTTTATACAGTTTTTCTTACACAAAAAAGTTATCAAGTTCATCTTAGAACCTTTTAAGAATGTCAAACTTGTCCTCCATCTCTATCTTTGCCAGCACAGCACAAGGTTTTATTTTCAGTTTGCAATTTTGCTGGGGAAATTCTTTCAATTATTGATTTAGACCGTGGTTTCACAGATGTTCTGAGGTTTCTTGATAAGAGACAAAGCTTTATGTTTCCTTGCAGCAGAACATTAATACACACTACACACTATTCTCCAGTTTTCAGGTTTTCAAAATTGAATCAGTCTAGTACTTATTATATGTGTTCTATGACAATTTAGTACAGTTTCTCAAGGGAATGAGTCTGTATATATTTTCAGTTTCTCTTTGGAGAAGCTCAGGCAATACTTGTAATAGTGTGAGGTAAAGGATTAGACTCTCTATACAGAAATGTCTGAATATTTCGCACTTGGTACTGTGTTCAAATAAACCATAAATTCTGTAGGATAAACTACTCAACACTGGATGCAGGATTGATAAAGCTAGTCATATAGGAAAAACTCTTTATTTTGTGTGTAAAGTCAATCACACATGAACATGAATCTGAAGTAATAAAGTCAGTAACTGGTGTGTTATCTAATTTTATAGTAAGGGGTTATAGTCTACTCCATGTGTGAGGCACAGAGTCAGCACTGAGAGTTTTAAATAGTCTAACTTGCTCAGTATTCTTCTGATGACATTATCCAAATGATAATGACCTTGAAATTACGTATATATTACAATATATTAAAACATACAATATGGAAATTATCACAACACATGCTTTGCCAACTTTGAAGATCTACAGTACAAACAAGTCTGAAGCTACCTATAAAATATAAATTAAATGTCACAGTTTTATGACTACAAGCACAGAAGTAATAACTTTACTCTTTTCTTTATACTTAGATAAAGTCAACATTTTTTTCTTTTTTACTTCTCCTTTACCCCATTGTATGATTGGTAGGTTTGCTGAAATATGTTTTCTTTCTTTCTTGTTCCCTTTCAGAGGCCTGCTAGGTTCTTTGCGTGTGTGTGTGTCATTTCAGGTCATAACCCTGCAGTTTGAGTTTATCTTGAATATAAGGTGCAACAGTAATATATAATATATATATAAGAACTATGCTTATTTGAAGTTTACCATTAGTGTAGTGTTAAAAAAAGAAAAAAGCAAGCAAGTTAAAAAGAATGTATTTTGCCTGTAAAACATTTCTATTGAGAAGTTTTTCCCTGCTGCTTTTTCTAAAATGTTATCATATGTATATATAAAGCAAAAATGATGTGTTCACACATTCCTTCTGTGTTGTAGAAATCTTCCAAACAGCCTTGATACTTTCCCTAAAATTTATTAAAAAATATTAGGTTATACTCTGATCTCACCAAGGCAGATGTGAATCCAGAAAAAAAATCCCTTGTCACTTCACTAGGATCAGTAGAAGTCATTTAGTATTACTCTGATGAAAACCTGGCTTAGTGCAACCCTTCTACTGACATGGAAAAACACTTTATTTTCCCATACACTTTCTACAAAATCAAGCTATACAAATTTTTTACTGGTGGTTTTGAGATCTCCAAAACCAGCAGAAAATATAGCTTCGATTCTTATCTTAAACGGGCTGAAAGTTATACACTGGTAAAGATACTTTCAGAGCAACTTTCATCCCCAGCTCTCACCAATAGAGCATTGGCTCTAACTGGCCTTGAGCTAGAGCTTCCCTATGCAGTACACCAGGCAAAAAACCTAAGGCTTCTTTAAAAATGTAGAGTCATATAAAATATTGGAATCATCTTAATAATAATAAAATAGTGTACTGGTAAATTCTTTCATATGTGATGTTTGTAATTACTGGTCTCACAAAACCAGTAGTTTCTTCTCAATTGCCACACTCAATGTGTACAAATTATGACACATAAGGACTTTGGACTATCTGAATGCACAATTACGAGCAACTTATCTTGACTGTTTTAAGTTTCATTAATCAGGAGAATTATATGTAGATAAACCACAACTCCATACAGGTATGTATTTTGAGATAAAATATAGACCATCTGGAAGATCTTTACTCCTATGGTGTTTATTTTAATAAATCCTGGCTAAGGAGTTAAATGTAACAAAGCTCTCCCTTAAGGTGCAATTTTCACTACAATTCAATAAAAATAAACTAACAAATAAGCAATCTCTGCTTTCATGCAGCCAATAAACAAGTTTGTTTAATCTTAAAACAAAATGTCCTGGAGGACTCAGAAACACAGGCAGGAAGTAACAAAATTAAATTCAATGTGAAAAAAGGCAAGTTAGTGGGTCTGAGGGAAAAGAAATTGAAAGAAATATTCAGCAGAAGGGAGACCCTTACAAACAGTGAAGGTAAGAAACTAAAGAAGACTTAAACTTCAAAATTAGCAAGATACCATGTAATGATCTGAAAGCACACCTCTGGGAAATGCTTCTCTGAAAAGAAAACATGTTCTCCCTACACTACCCTTCCCATGCTCCCAGCGGTGCCACAGTTCTGTCAACAGAGGCATAGCTGGGGGCTGGGGGGAGCTTGCAGGTAGAGAGGGAGAGTTTTCGGGGGAGAAACTGCAGCAGGGGTGGCAGGGGAGGAGCAGGACTCTGCTTTCTTACCCACACGCCCATGGGTGGGCACGGAGTGGGGGCTGTTTCCCACCCACTGCTGCGTGTGGAGCGTGCAGTAACCGACCCTGCTGCCACCAGGTGCATCTCTGCTTTGCCCTTTTCACCTTTGAGGGTTTCTTTTTTCTGGTTCTTAGATACAGATTTAATAAAACCTGTTTGTTTCTTCGGTGCTTGCTTCTTTTCCTGATAATTTCTATGACAGCTGCTAAGGACCCATCAAGGCCAGTGGTTTGAAACCAGGACAGACCAACACTTACAAGTTGTCATAGGTAAGAGGGGAGAGTTCTCTGTATAGAACTAATGTGAATTAACTTAAATATCAGAGCTGATTTCTTGAAGGAAACTCAGATACAATAGAAAGTTTCTAATATGTCAAAGAAGGTTCAGAAAACTTCTGGAAATAAAGGGTTGAACAGCATGATCAAAACCACACGTCTTGAGCTTTCTACAATGGAAATTTATTTCAGTATTTCCACAGGTTTAAAATGCAGCAGGAAAAGTTAAATACTGATTAATGGCTGTTATGATTAGCTGCAGGTTGCAAACACCAGGGAGACATACATTTATAGAATCAGAATCATTAGGGATTGGCAGGGACCTAAAAGATAATCTAGTCAAATCCCCCTGACACAGCAGGATCACCTAGACCAAGTCACACAGGAACACATCCAGGTGGGTCTTAAACGTCTTCAGCGAAGGATTCTCCACAACTTCCCTGGGCAGTCCATTCCAGTGCTCCATCACCCTCACTGTGAAGAAGTTCCTTCTCAGGTTGATGTGGAATCTCCTATGTTCCAGCCTACATATATTACTCTTGTCTTATAACTAGATGACATTGAGAAGAGAGTGGCTCCATCCTCCTGACACCCACCCCTCAAATACTTATAGACATTAATAAGGTCACCCCTCAGTCTCCTCCAGGCTAAAGAGACCCAGCTGCCTCAGCCTATCCTCATAAGGGAGGTGCCCCACTTCCTTCATCATCCTTGTTGCCCTAGGCTGGACTCCTTCCAGCAGCTCCACATCCCTCTTGAACTGAGGAGCCCACAACTGGACACAGTACTACAGGTGTGGTCTCACCAGTGCAGAGGAGAGGGGGAGAAGAACCACCCTCCTTCTAATCCACCACAGGTTGTTGTTGGTCTTCTTGGCCACAAGAGCACACTGCTGGCTCATTGCCTTCCTGCTATCCATCAGGACACCCAAGTCCCTTTCTCCTACATTACTCTCCAACACGTCAGTCCACAACCTATACTGGTACCTGGGGTTGTCCTTGCCGACCTGCAAGACTCTACACTTACCCTTGTTATACTTCATTAAATTTCTCTCTGCCCAGTTCTCCAGCCTGTCCAGGTCCTGTTGAATGGCAGCACAGTCTGCTGGAGTGTTGCCAGCAACATCCAACTTTGTGTCATCAGCAAACTTGCTGACAGTGCATGCCAATCCCTCATCCAAGTTATCAATGATTACATTGAACAGGACTGGTCCCAGCACCGACCCCTTGGGGCACTCCACTAGATACAGGCTTCCAACTAGACTCTATCCCATTGACCACTACTCTTTGGTTTCTATCCTGCAGCCAGTTCATTATCCACCTC
This sequence comes from Rhinopomastus cyanomelas, assembly GCA_013400115.1. Taxonomy (NCBI): domain Eukaryota; kingdom Metazoa; phylum Chordata; class Aves; order Bucerotiformes; family Rhinopomastidae; genus Rhinopomastus; species Rhinopomastus cyanomelas. The sequence continues at coordinate 14,291 of VXBP01010366.1, forward strand.
ACTACTTGATCATACAGTCCACACTGCCACAGCTTGACTGTGAGGATGCTGTGAGAGACTGTGTTCAATGCCTTACTCAAGTCAAGATAGACCACATCCACTGCTCTGCCGTCATCTATCCACCCAGTTATGCCTTCATCAAAGGCTATCAGGTTGGTCAAACACGGCTTTCCCTTTGTGAAGCCATGCTGACTGTATCTAATGACCCTCCTGTCCTTGATGTGCCTGGAGACAAAGAGTGTGATTTTAAAAACTCCAACAATAAAAGTAGCCAAATCATTTAGCTTAGATGCTAATGAGCCTAAATGAAAGCAATACAGAGAGGGCTTGAAAATAAACAACTTAGAGTTTTTTCAGCAAGATTCAAAACTAGCTCTACTTGTGGAAAAGATCAACAAGATATTTAATTAACCTCTCATAAAAACCCATGTAAAAAGACATACACACTAAGATATGTGGAGATTAATCATGATGTTCTTAAGTAACTGGGACAAAATTCAGTGTTTAAAGCCAGACTATAAAAAGGGAAAAAAGTCTTCCAACCATTCTTGATTCTGTAGAAGTGTGTTGACCACTAAGTTAATGCAAATATCCTTCAGCTTCACTGGGCTTTTTAAATTCCATCTATGTGTTCCATGTGCTTAAACACCAGTGGTCCATTTCCAAAATGCCAATTCCTGTGGCCATGAGCAAGGGTACCACTCCTTCCATTTCAGTAAACCACGGAAATACAGATTAAACCTTCTTTCTGATGATCTCCAAGGTTACATACTTTTTAGAGACACATCCCATTTCCAAGTCAAACTGGCTGTTTTGCCTAGGTCAGTGCCATGTGCACACTCTAAACAACAAGTAGTGAAAGTGATGTTAAAACAGAAAACCTGAAATTAATCCTCTGAGCTCCTTCTGCCAGCCTAAACTACTTCCATTCTCAGAAAACACATAAGTTAACATTGATGTGTTGTCTTGAGGTTTTCAAGATAAACCATCAACATTTTAAACTGTCACAAAGGATAATATGTGATTTGAAATGCCATTAAGGCTCCACTAATTGGTGCTATAGAAACATAGAATCATAGAAGCATTACGGATTGGAAGGGA
>VXBP01010369.1:0-75648 GCA_013400115.1 Rhinopomastus cyanomelas
AGCTGCATCAGGAAGCTGTCCTCCATGCGTTCTATCTCACAGTAAGTCCCTGTCTTTATATGAGGACTGTGATGTTAGGAATTTCAGATGTGTATATGGGATTTCTAAAGAAGCATAAACTACAGGAAAGAAGTTGCATGGTTTGAATTATTGCAAATCTTTCTTTTCAGACCCACACTCCAGGCATCAGCCGTTGCTCAGAATTAAGTGTCTTGAACATTCATCTAATTTAGATGAGAACATTTTTCTGTGTGCTGAATAAATACTCATTTAGCAACAAAAGAGTGAATATCATGTAGAATGTGTTTTATAAGATAATGATTTGGAAGAAGAAAAAAGAGACTGTATGGATATATAAGAAATTAGTCTTCTGTTTATTCTTGTGAGTGATTCACTTGTTAATTTGTTACAAATAAATGTAGACTCTTTTTAAAGTTGAATTAATTTTTCCAAGTGGAATGATTTTTAGGGAGATAATGTTTCATTCACTGCAGAAACGTCATCTTGGGAATGCTAAATGAAAAATGTTTAATAATACAGAGAAACGCTGTGTGACAGTACAAGGAGGATGAAGTTTATGTTTTATAAAATAGGGAAACAGTATTTTCTGCATGAATCATAAGGAAAATTATTTTCCATATAGCATGTTTTCTGTTTGCACGACTTCAGTGTGGCATGAGCTTCCCCTTCTGTTGGCATTCAATAGAATTAATGCATAAACTCTGGGAAGTTGATAAGATCAGAAATCATTCTCAAAGTACCCCAAATCTCCATCCCTCTGATTTTCAGGTCCATCAGACATGGGAAGATGCAAATCTTATGCTGTAGATGTTCCTTTGCTTTCAGACAGAAATGCTCAGGCTTAGTCTTGTACCTTTTGTCTAATCCTTCAAGTGACCTCTAAATACGTTCTATCACTGTTTAACGCTTCATTCAGTGTTGGCTGACTCCTGTAAGGTCATGGAGGAATAGATTGATTCTGCATTCTGTAGGTTATAGACTCACAAAGAAAGGCCAAACAAAACAGAAAGAGGACAGGAACTTCCCTGTTTTCTCTCTGGGCAATTTCACAATCAGGATTAATTAAAGCCAAACAGAAGCAGCAGGACTGTACTGCATAGCTTATGATTTTATATGAGAAATGTAGTTGTTATTAACTGGTGCTACTAAAATCTGTCAGAATATTTATACCAATTTGACATTACTCTTGTGAAAATACTTGAGGAGCCTGCAAGATCATGACTAACGTGTTAGATGTCTATAGAAAACCAGGCTGAATCAAGTTCAAGATTGTGGATAGTGTTTTCTCTGCTTTGAAATGTCATCGCATTTGATATTATTAAAAAATACACCACTCTAACTTCTTTTTTTCCCCATTAATGTTAATTTACACAAGGAAAAACAATCATAAAATTTTAATAGTTGGCTTGCAGTTAAAAGTGATGCTTGCTCATTTCAGGTGGCTTGAGATACTTTGCCTGCCTCCTTGTGCCTCATTATGCTTAGGAAGTAAATAGCAATCTGGTATATTGCTGCATATAAAACCCAGATGTTTTCATTCTTTTTAGTATTCAGTGCTGTTGTCCCTGCTGTATGATAATAAGCAGATGGAAACGGAGTGATTTTTATTTTTTAAATGAGGAAATGTGAACAGTATAATTTATTCTGTGTACCTGTGGGAATTCGTGTGCTGCTAACAATGACATCGTGAAGACATCTGCACTCTCGAATGTTATAGGAAACCAAATGCAGCAGTAGAAAGGCTGCCATAAAACTCATGCTCCCCATACCGCCGTCATAACTTCCAGCTACACTTATCCCACTGCTTGACAGTTTTATTTGAGAAATAGATGATGGGGCAAATAAATGTCAGAAACTTAATGTGAGAAATAAATAATGAGAAAAAAGGAAGCATGAACAGTAATTTGGTAAAACTAGTCAGAAGACACTTGATTCTACCTTGAAAGACCAATATTAAGAGCAATGGTGATTAGAGAATAAAAATCTTCAGAATTAGATATTAAAATTTCAACTGATTTGAACAGAATGTAATTACTAAGTGATTTGAGAATTTCACTTTCAGTGATTATGTGGTGGTTCCCACACAGGTCCTGTCCTACACAAGTATCACAATAGTATATGTGTGAGCTAAAGACGTGGTTGCTGCCAAGTCATGCATGTGGGCAAGAACAACCCCAGGTACCAGCATAGGTTGGGGGCTGACCTTCTGGAGAGCAGTGTAGGAGAAAGGGACCTGGTGGTCGTGTTGGCCAGCAGGATGACCATGAGCCAGCAGTGTGCTGTTGTGACCAAGAGGGCCAACCGCATCCTGCAGTGGATCAGAAGTGGGGTGGTTAGCAGATCGAGGTTCTTCTCCCCCTCTGCTCTGCACTGGTGAGACCACACCTGGAGTATTGTGTCTAGTTGTGGGCTCCTCAGTTCAAGAGGGACATAGAGTTGCTGCAGGGTGTCCAGCGTATCGCAACAAGGATGATGAAGGAGGTGGAGCACCTCCTTTATGAGGAAAGGCTGAGGGAGCTGGGTCTCTTTAGCTTGGAGAAGAGGAGACTGAGGGGTGGCCTCATTAACGTCTTTAAATGTGTGAGCGGTGAGTGTGAGGAGGATGGAGCCAGGCTCTTTTCAATGTCATCTAAAGATAGGACTTGGAGCAGTGGGCGTGAGCTGGAACATAGGAAGTTCCATATAAATACAGGAAGGAACTTCTTCCCAGTGAGGGTGATGGAGCACTGGACCAGGCTTCCTGGGGGCATTGTGGAGTCTCCTTCTCTTGAGATATTTAAAACCTGCCTGGATGTGTTCCTGCGCGACTTGGTCTAGGTGATCCTGCTGTGGCAGGGGGATTGGACTAGATGATCTTTCGAGGTCCCTTCCAATCCCTAATGATTCTGTGATTCCATGACTCTATTCACTGTGCTGGCGGGAAGCACTTCCTCAGGGACAGACTGATTAGACACTGGAACGGACTGCCCATGGCAGTGGTGGAGATGCCATTCTTGGAGGCATTTAAGAAGAGATTGGATGTGACACTTAGTGCCACAATCTAGGTTGAGGTGATGTTACGTCATAGGCTGGGCTTGATGGTCTCAGAGGTCAATAATTTCCAGCTTCAATAATTCTGTGATTCTACGAAGAAAGAATTACAGTTGCTAAAACCCTTTTTTTTCAGTAGTCGGGAGGTAGTTAAGTAGCTTGAAGAACATCTGGAGTTAAATATCCAGCATTTCAAGTGAAGCACAGCAATAACCTTTGTTTCCAGTAATTATGATTTTTTTTAATGTCAAAGATAGGTGTTGAAAGCCTTCAAACAATTGCAGTCACAGTTTGTCCTTCTCAATTGTTTCCTTACAGTGATGATATTTAAAAAGCATTTTTGAAAAAAGAAGACATTTTGACTTCTTTATCACTTGCTTCTTTCTCAGCTGGTGACCTCACCATTCTGCTTGTTGTTAGCTTAGATCTTACATTAGGGAGCAAAGGCAGAGAGATGAAACATGCTGAAGGGTGGCCAGACCTCATGAAATACGTGGTGCTTTATTCTCTGTGAGAGTAACAAACCCACCATCTAGAACTTGAAAACCAGCTCCGTAAAATAACTGCAGTGGTGAGCTTTGCCAAGGACATGGGTTAGGACTCTAAACAAGCATTAGTTTTTTATAAGAATGATCAAAGTATAACTATTCTAGTCTTCTCATGTGTTGTTGATTTCCATTATAATCATTGTTAATTCAGTGTATTGCCTTTGTACTAGTGAAAGTAGAGTATGAGCTAAGTGAAAGCATGCTGATTAAGCATTCATTTTTAATACATTTTAAGATAAATTAATACAAGTAAGAAAAGAAGGAGCTAATTCTCAATTACAGGCAATCTCCTTTTGCACTGATTTTCAGCTTTAATTTCTTTTATAGCTTGTTCTGAAATTGAAACCTCATTTTTTTCTATTTGGACATCCTCCGATCAACAGCCACGCACTTTCCTCCAGTGGAGGCACAGAAGCTGGGAAGAAAAATAACCCAGAAGACATAACCAGCAACAAAACACCTAAAACACCCTCAAACAAACAAACACAGACAAGAAAACTCACAAAGTGAAAACTGTCAGCCAGATGGAATATTTGGACGTCTTATGTGCAGTCCTTCCTCGTAACAGTCAACACAGTCGTGGCAGACTAAACATGTCTTCCAAAGCAAACGTTAGATGAAATTCCCTCCAGTTAGAATCAATAGAAATCTTGTCCGCATATGGTAGAGCTCTCAATGTCCCACTGTCTCCATAAAATACCGTTCAATTTGCCTTCTCTCTGTTTACACAGGAAGAAGTTGCTTCTTAGTAAGAAATTACAGGCAGAAGAATTTAGTTTCATAAGTCTTGTGTTCCCACATCTACACTTTCCATCTACTTCAGTATGTCTGAATGTGCCAGAAGAGCCTGGTGTGCGCTCAAGCCTTGCTTGTCTTGGTCTGACCTGAACCTGCTGACTTGCTGGGTATGGCTGGCAGAGAGCTGTTCCTAACTGGAATAGCTGGTACTTTGGTTCCCTGTGTGGCACAGGGAAAGGCAATGGCAGACATCACAGCATATGCCCCTCAATGCTGTGCAACAGCTGTCATTTTGAATGATCTTCTGAAACAGAAATGAGCTGGCTCAGTACCATTCACTGAAAGCCATCTGCTGTTCACACCGTAAGTACCAACCAGTAAGGCCCAAAATACATGACTTACCATTGCATTTGAAACTGCCATTTACCATCTGAAGCCTTCTGTGTCTAGTCATGGGTATTGGCTAAAGAATAAACCACATGGGAAGAAGGACAAAGTGCCTGAAGGTGCTCATCTGTCATGATCAATCCCTATCAGTGACTTTTGTAAGGAGTCTCAGTAAAGGTAAATGTCAGGTTAGCACAGACCTTCTTCATCCCTGGTCAACACAGACCTCAGCCTGGCCTTTACAGATCTGTCTCTTTCATTTCAGCACCTCAGACAACGCTGTACACACTCATTATTTGATCCACTTCTTCCTCCAAATGGCAGGGGGGTAGAAGATGGATCTCTTGAACAAACTGCTGGGTCAATGCACTGATGTGATTGACAAGCAACAGAAAAGAAGCTAATAAAAGATATATCCTGGAAGCCCAGCATGGGAGAGACTGAAACAAGGTCCCCTCTCCTAACTAAAACTGTGACAAAATGAAAAAATGCTTTACATCACTGCAGTACAAATGAGGAGATTAAAACCCCCTTGTTTTAAACAGACATCTAGTATCAGCAAGGGATGACTAAAATATAAAACCCACTGCAGAACAGCTCTCTGGGTTTTCCATTTATGTGACTCTGGCATATACCTGATCCCAGAATTTGGAGCAGTATTATATTTTCTTATGAAATGTTTACACAGCACACTGCCTTAGCCTGCTACGTCTGTGTAATAGCCTGCCTGGCCTTACAGGTAAGTACAGTGTGAACAACCATGATTCTTGCTTTTTAGTGTCTCTTTCCAAGTGCATTTGAGCAAAATATATTTTCACACTTTCCCCATTATATTTTAAATACCATCATCATAAACTTCAGCAGGTAGACCCAAGAGATGGATCCTCTAGGCTGATTCAATATGTTCTATATAGATCTTCTCTAGACCTTTCTGTGATATAACTCAGAAGGGTCTACATGAGGTAGAGTATCTTCCCCTTCAGTGTTGTTGTTACTTTTTGGAAATACTGATGAAGATATTGCTTTGAGGAGAAAATAAACACCTGCTTTCTGTGCAGTTGAACCTAGCTCAGAAAGAGTATCCTTCTGGCTTAGAGGACATAATACAAAGAAATGACAGATCTCAAAGCAAGCTCTTCAGATAAGTATTAAAATGCCAATTATGCACACTTTTCCCCATCTCTGTGGGGCATATGAGGCTCTTTGTTCCCTTTTTTCAGCCAAAACTGTCTGTGTTTGAAACATAAGTCTACTGAAGAGACACAGGTGAGAAGTGTGTATCGATAAAATTGCAATAATAGGACAGAAGGCAGAGTCTGTTTATAGAATCACAGAATATCTTTGGTGGGAAGAAATTTACAATCATCAAGCCCACCCTTCGACCCAACACTGCCAGGTCACCCCTAAACCATGCCCCTCAGCAATACATATCTGCCTCTTACACACCTCCAGAGATGGTGAATCCACCATGGCCCTGGGCAGCCTGTTCCAATGTTTGAAAACCCTTTAGGTAAAGAAATGCCTTTTCTCCAGGCTAAACAACCCCAGATGCCTCAGCTGCTCCTTGTAGGACTTGTGCCATTTAGGAGCCTTATTCTCCTTGTCACAGAATCACACAGAATCTCTCTGGTTAGAAAAGACCCCCGGGATCATCTAGTCCAACCATCTACCCTATCTTACAAGTTCACCCCTAAACCAGATCCCTTAACACCTCATCCAAACGATCTTTAAACACATCCAGGGATGGCAACTCAACCACCTCCCTGGGAAGCCCATTCCAGTGCCTGACCACCCTTTCCATGAAAAGCTTTTTCCTAATGCCAAGTCTAAATCTACCCTCTTGTAATTAGAACCCGTTCTCTCTTGTTCTATCACTAATTGCTTGTGAGAAGAGACCAGCACCAACGTCTCCACAACGTCCTTTCTGGTAGTTGTAGAGAGTGATGAGGTCTCCTCTCAACGTCCTCTTCTTCAAAATAAACAGCCCCAGCTCTTTCAGTCTCTTCTCATAAGATTTATTTTCTAGGCCCTTCACCAGCTTAGTTGCCCTCCTCTGCATCTGCTCCAGCACCTCCACATCTCTCTTGTATTGAGGTGCCCAAAACTGGACAGAACACTCAAGATGTGGCCTCACCAGTGCCAAATACAGGGGTACGATAACCTCCCTACTCCTGCTGGCCACACTGTTTCTAGTATCTACGAGGATGCCATTGGCCTTCTTGGCCACCTGGGCACACTACTGGCTTATATTCATCTTCCTGTCAGTTAGAACTCCCAGGTCCCTCTCTGCCAAACAGCTCTCCAGCCAAACCTCCCCGAGCCTGTAGAGTTGCAGGGGGTTGTTGTGGCCCAAGTGCAGGACCTGGCACTTGGCCTTATTGAAGGTCCTGCCATTAACATTGGCTAATTGTTCCCACCTATCCAAGTGTCTCTGAAGAACCTCCCTAGCCTCTGGCAGATGAACAGTCCCACCTAACTTGGTGTCATCTGCAAACTTACTAATGATGCACTCTGTGTCTTTATCAAGATCATTAATAAAGATGTTAAACAGAGATGGTCCCAACACCAAGCCCTACAGAAACACACAGCATGTCTCTGGGCATGCTTCAGCACCTCAATGTCCTTCTTGTAGTGAAGGGCCTAGAGCTGAACACTGCCTTAGGCTACTCTCAGTATCTGAGACACTTTAGGTAACTTTTGGTTTGTGTAGACACTGTGCCATCACCAGCCAGAGCCATACAGCTGCCTTCTGGTACCAGCATGCAGTAAGTCAGTTGGGTGGCTTTAAATGTTTCATCACCCACAACTAAAAGTTAAATTTTGCTGCCACTGGTACTATAGTAACCTCCCACAATCATCAGAAACACAAAGTTTTCATCCATAGGACTTCAAGACCTCAGTTTGATGTCTGTAGTCCACACGACAGAAAGTAGGATTCAAAATCTGTTTTAAATTCTATGGTCATTTCAGCAATAATCTGTATTTCCTTTGTAAGTAAGTTCACGTTTTGAAAAGGAGTGCACAGTGTAATAAAAATATGTGGCCTCTAAGAAGATTGGAGTATTTGGGGTTTATTTATTTGTATGTTTCCTAACTGGTTTTGTATTAAAATGCACTTTTCCTGAGATGCAGAACTGTTGTATGGTGTTACCGTAAGTGCACTACGTTGTCTACTACAGAACCTCTTGAGATGATGCTGTTTTCATTCTGGGTTTGATCCCTGTGTAGTTGATACTGAAATATTCTCTGGATGTGTGGAGTGAAAGGTGCTTTATACATGGAAGGTGCCTGTGAGGTGTTTTTCATTTTAGATCATCTGCTGTGACAGAACGTTTTTCATTTCACTGTGCTTGGCAGAGCGAGCACAGCCCATCGGGAGCCCTTCTGACTTCTTCAGTGTCTGTCGATGTTAACGCTGAGAGCGCTGGGGACTAACACCCGTGTGTGGTTGTGTGTCTGCTCTTGTGCAGGTAACAAGTTCTGGGTTTTCAAGGACACTACCCTCCAGCCGGGTTATCCTCATGATTTGATAACACTTGGAAGTGGAATACCTTCCCATGGCATCGATTCAGCAATTTGGTGGGAAGATGTTGGGAAAACGTACTTCTTCAAAGGAGATAGGTTGGTACAGGAAGTTTGCAGTGAAGCGTTTTGTTGGATGTCAATCTTTGGTTCTCAAAAGAAGTCCAGCCGCTTAAACAGCTCGTTTTCTGTGAATGAAATTAATTCCTTCTGCATAGAGGGCCGACTGTTCTCACTGTTCTTGTAACCTGAATGGTATTTGTGTGTGTGTGTGTGTGTGCACTGAAATGAGCACATGTGTATCCAGCAGAAAATTCTAGAAGTCAAGAGGGAAGTCACAGTTGTGGCAAATTTAAGCTTAAATATGCAAAGTCCTGTAGATATGTGCATTCATACCTGCATCTCTAAACTCTGACACATAAACAGGCAAGACATGGTGCAGAGGTTTTAAGGTCAGTGATAATGACTTCTCTGCTCATTTTTAGAAATGAAGTAAGAAATGGAAATGGCAAGTAATCCAGGCAGCTAGAGAACAATACGACCAGTTCCCTATAAATGCTTGTAAAATAAATCATATGGTTCCCTTCAGAAGGGTTAGTATTTTTATGATTAATAATGAACTGGGAAAAATTGTAAAATCTAATTATTTTCAAGTTCTGAAAGAGACATGCACTAGTCATTTAATGTCTTTGCATCATGCGTTTCCCCGTCTGTAAAATCAAGGCAAAGAAATTTGCCTGCTTTATGGCCGTGTCAGGAGAACTTATTAAATTTGGAAACTCTATCAGTTACCTGAGTGATGAATTGTACAGCTTTTATGGATGCTGCTGTGTTTGTTGACTGATGTATCACTGTGCAAATTCTGAGTGCTCAGAGATCAATTACTCTTTATGAATAATTATAGTATTTGTATTCATATAATTAATATTACTACATATGTTGCCATAGACTGGTTTAGGTTGGAAGGTACCTTAAATATCATCCAGTTCCGACCCCTCTGCTCTGTGCAGGGACACCTCTTGCTAGACCAGGTGCTTAAAACCCATCCAGCCTAGCCTTGAACTCTTTGAGTTCCAGGGATGGAACTCAACCTCCCTGGGCAATCTGTTCTAGTGCCTCACCATCCTCATAGAGAGGAATTTCTTCCTTACATCTAAATCTCCTGTCTTTTAGCTTGAAACCATCCCCCATGTCCTATCACTAGAGTCGATCTTTAAAAGTATTTCCTCAGCTTTCTTGTAGCCCCCCACACATACTGGAAGGTCACTATAATGTCCTCTCAGAGCCCTCTCTTCTCCAGGCTGAATAAACCAAACTCCCTCAGCCTGTCTTCACAGGAGAGGTGCTCCAGCCTACTGATCATCTTCATGGCCATGATCATCTCATCTGGACCTGCTCTAGCAGGTTTGTATCTTTCTTAAACCAGATACTCCAGCCCTGAACTCTAGGTTGTGTCTCACAATAACCTTCTGCTTTACCCACCAAATACACTCAGGTCCTTGAGTGAAGACAATCCCAGGAATGGATTTGCCTTTTTCCATAGAAGGAGCGATCCATGCTGCCTTCACCTTGTGCTTCTTCTCTGTGTCCACTGCTGGGATCCTATCTCCTACTGCTGTACATATGGGTTTTGTTTTATCAGAACTGGGACAGGAAGCAGATCCACTGTTGTTAACCAGCCAAGTGGCTTTCAAGAGGATTGTGGGTGACAGAGGATGTAATGCAACCCCTTAAAGCTGTGGTTTCACCTGGGGATATGAAGTGACTTCAAAAATCAGCCCCATTGCCTCATTCATTCCTTCTAGGGTACTGCATCTCACAAAAATTGCCTTTTAAATCAACACCTAAGATAGTGTTCTGGGCAGTGTCATGGTTTACACCGTGTGTTTCTAGCCAACCAGTAGTTCCTTCCACCATGGTGAGTATGTGACCTCCGTATGTTCATGGTGGTTCAATACAATCCACTTGCCATATCAAAAATCAGCTACTGCTCTGAGACCTTATTTGTGGGCTTGCTTGTCTGTGAAGCTCACATTCATAAGTGACCTGTGTATTCATGGATCACTTCAGAAAGAAACTGAATGCCCATCACAGAGTATATAAATAACTTACTTGGCATAAGTAATTTCCTTCCCATGGTCAAGTAGATTGATTTTTTTAGACCTAAGTTCATTTTGAGGTAACACTTTTACACTTCCACACCCCTGGCAAAATATGTACAGTAGGAAACTTATGTGTCCTGTACCTCCTGAGGCTGTTCTAAGCTTGCTTACAAGCTTACTTATAACAAGCCAAGACTTTTAGAAAACACTGTTGGTAGCAACCAGAGCAAAAGGAAGTGTCAGAGAAAAACGTCAGATGGCAGAGCAGTTGCTACTTAGGGCTAACGAGGAACAAATCTCAGCGGGACGTCAATGCAAAACATGATGTTAGAAGAAGATTGACAAACACGAGCCCTGCAGAGATAATCGAGCTGTTACATGATACTGACCAGCAGTGGGAATCAACCCATGTATCACTGAGCTGCTCACCGTGAACTGTTTGTATTGTGTGTTTTCCTTAACGTAAAGTTGGAGTTGGACTTTCCTTCAGGATTTAGTAGTGTTACATGGTGGATCTTTTCCCAAAGAAGGCCTCACAAAAGCGTAGCTTCACAGTGAGAGGATGTAGAGATGAAACAGAACAAAAAAGTTATTTGGGCTTCAAAACAATAAAGTTATCACTGGATCCACTCCAGCCTTCCTGCACGTTCCTTTCAGATATCGCAAGGCAGCTGTGAGATACTCCCGGACTCTTCTCTGGCATTCTTTAGAGCAAAGACCACGTTGTGGCAAATATTTTTTCTAATTCCCTTTCTCTAAATTCATGAAGTGCACTTTTTTGAGGTGCAGGAACACAAACTGTGTTGTTTGTGCAACTCAAAACATTACTAGGAAGTCTGCCTGTGGACATCTGGGTTGCCAGTGAGAGTCAGGACAAGTTTTTTCCTTAGCCTGTAGACGTTATTCCATCTGAGATTGTTGAGACAGGATGTTCAGGCCTTCCCTTATCAGATTTATCATAAATCATAGAATCATTAGGGATTGGAAGGGACCTCAAAAGATCATCTAGTCCAATCCGCCTGACACAGCAGGATCACCCAGACCAAGTCACACAGGAACACATCCAGGCAGGCCTTGAACATCTCCATTGATGGAGACTCCACAACCCCCCTGGGCAGCCCCTTCCAGTGCTCTGTCACCCTCTCTGTGAAGAAATTCCTTCTTAGGTTGATGTGGAATCTCCTGTGTTCCAGCTTACAACCATTGCCCCGTGTCCTATCACTAGATGACACTGCTCCATCCTCCTGACACCCATCCTTCAAATATTTGTAGACATTAATGAGGTCACCCCTCAGTCTTCTCTTCTCCAAGCTAAAGAGACCCAGCTCCCTCAGCCTCTCCTCGTAAGGGAGGTGCTCCACCTCCTTCATCATCTTTGTTGCCCTTCGCTGGGCTCTCTCCAGCAGCTCCACAACCCTCTTGAAGTGAGGAGCCCAGAACTGGACACAATACTCCAGGTGTGGTCTCACCAGGGCAGAGTAGAGGGGGAGAAGAACCTCTCTTGATCTGCTAACCACTCCTCTTCTAATCCACCCCAGGATGCTGTTGGCCCTCTTGGCCACAAGAGCACATTGCTGGCTCATGATCATCTTGTTGTATACCAGGACCCCCAAGTCCCTTTCCCCTACACTACACTCCAACTGGTCAGTCCCCAGCCTATACTGGTACCTAGGGTTGCTTTGCCCAGATGCAAGACTCTGCACTTACTCTTGTTATAGCTCATTAGATTTTTCTCAGCCCAGCTCTCCAGCCTGTCCAGATCTCGCCAAATGGCAGCACAGTCTGCTGGGGTGTCGGCGACACCACCCAGCTTTGTGTCATCAGCAAACTTGCTGACAGTGCAACACTTTGGGGAATTTTTGAGTGTGTGCTGGGTATGTCCTCAAAACTTACTTTTTAATGACCTCCTATATTTTTGAAATTGCTATAGAACTGTCAGTTTTCATCATCCAGTCTAGTGGAACAATGCAGAGGTTAGTAAAAGAAGGAGCTCAAAAACGCTAAAGGATTGGAGAAGGAAGCGTGAAGGAGGGAAATGGAGTTCTGGGAAGGATGGATAGGGGAAAAAAGGTGAGATAGTTGATACAGAAGAAATACAGATCAGAATGGAGATTAGAAAATAGAATATTAATCACAGCAAAGAGTGAGAATAAAGGAACAGAACAAGCAAATGTGAAAAGAGATATTGCAAGCAGTGAAGAAACAAAGGGTCAAAAGGATTTGTTGTGATAGTTTTGGTGTAAGAGCTTCTTTTGACACTTGTACGTGTCGCTGCTTTGGCCATGCAAGCTCTGAAAGACACTACACTTAAAAATCAAGAGCATTGCCTTGTGGGCTGGTTACTGATGTATTTGTGACTCGATTAAGAAGTCAGGCTGTAAAAATACTTTGTGCATAGCACAGGAAAAAAATAAACAGAAATATTTTCTAATGCTACTTGCCAACTCTTAACCCACTTGAAATCTGCCACCTTTTAATTTCATTGAAAGTTTGAAGCCAGAGAACTGGCATGCTCTAAATTAGCAGAGCCAGTCACAGCATGATATGAGCTACCCAAAGATTATATGAGGATACACTGAAGTACTAGCGAAGCAGTGTGTTAATTCTCAGAACTAGCCTATTAGAGAATCACAGAATCATTAGGGATTGGAAGGGACCTCAAAACATCCAGTCCAATCCCCCTGCCACAGCAGGATCACCCACACCAAGTCACACAGTCAGTCAGGGTTAGAAGGGACCACAGGATCACCCAGTTCCAACTCCCCTACCATGGGCAGGGACACCCCACCCTAGATCAGGCTGGCCATGGGGCACTCAAAACACTCCCCTCTATCTGCTTATAGGCACTGGAATTCTGTAGGTCCTTCAGGTTTCACTGAAGTCTCCAATGTGTGATGCTGTCAGAGTCCATCAAGCACACCAACTGGCTTTTGCCATGTCAGGGACAGTCTTAGCAGATTCATACCACACCCACACAGATGGCACCCAAAGTACTAAAAAAGGGGCCTGGAGGTGAACAATCAGGACATGGTAAAATCCCTACAGAAAACAAGTAATCTGACATCTAGCAAGGGACAGGTCCTCTGACAGAAGGAGACACTAGTCATGGTTTTATACAATCTCACTCCTAACAACCATTACAAGCAATAACAAGAAAAAGAAGAGAACTTGAGGTTACAAAGGTCAGAATAAAAGCAAGCAACATACCTGCTGCAACAAGAGTTGCATCTTGAAGTCAGACAGGCCATTATAAGACATTGTAAGACATCCATAGCGATTTAGCCACTGCATGAAGACAAAGGGGTTACCAATATTACCTGTTAGTGTGAATAATACCCAACACTTCATACGTATCCAGGCTGCCTAGAACTGAAACTTTTGGAACTGGAGAAGGGCTGGCTAGCAAAAAAGGCACAAAACCAGGCTGAATTTTATGTTCCACTGCGTCTGTGTAATGCTAATGAAACGAAAAGCTCCTGCAGTGCATACGTATAAGGAGTTAAGGTTGCTTGGAGCATCTTAATATGAATCTGCTGTCATTTTCATTATTAAAATGTTATCTAAAACATTAATGTGTCTTTTTTGCATATGTTGCTTCAATTTGTGTCACCACGCAGAAGTCGTAGGCATCAGCACTGCTGTAATTATAGCTAAGATGCATTCTGAATTCGTTGTCTTCCTTCTGCCCACATGAACCAGCTAGCAGATAGATCTCTTTGTAGTCTGGTAGTATGTTCAATAAAAAAGAAGTCAGATATTTCCAATTGTGGTTAATGAGTAAGCAGCAAACGTAAGAAGGAAAAAAAACATATGTAGTTATGCATCTGCTATGTCATAAATGCTTTTTTTTTTCCTCTTTTGGTTTTTTTTTTCTCCTTTGAAATAATTACAGGTACTGGAGGTACAGTGAAGAGATGAGATCCATGGACCCTGGTTATCCTAAACCAATCACAATTTGGAAAGGTATCCCAGAATCTCCTCAGGGAGCCTTTGTCCACAAAGAAAATGGTATGCAAACACAGTCCTTTTTCAATGATTTACTCACACTCTTTGTGTGAGGCAGAGTAGTGTGAGGGTGATTGAATATTCAGGTTCAGTAGTGAAGGAATCCTTGATTTATGAGCAGAATATTTCCTGCTATAGAACTTGCTTTTGTGAAAATGGTTGTTCGTTGCATGTTGGAGAAAAATCTTCACGTTTATTATCACCAACTAATTTCCACTCTCTTATTTTGCACATGAATTCACTTGATTGTTTTTGTTTTCTGCTGAATTATTGTACCTCTGAAAAGAAGCCTCCTAAGTACAGTACATCTCTATTTGAATTGTCAAGAAAACCGTCTGTTTAAACGGCTTAGAAGGAATTTGTTTTCATTCTGAACAGCTACAGAAAGGAAACAAAATCTTTGTCTCAACAGAAATAGCCACAGGAATCTATGTGAATCTAGGCTACCATAAGCCCGTGATGCAGCAATGCAGATCTCAGGGTTTTTAGAATGAAGGGTTGTTTCCTCTATCAAGGATCATCACACACAAAAAGCTTGAATATTAGCTGGCCACACCTCCAAATGAGTGAGACCAGTGAAAAGTCTCCATTTTATGAGGACTCGGTGCTACTGAGGGGCTGCTGACAGGCTGCCCCAAAGCTCTCACTGCAGAGTTGAGATCCCCTTGATGGAAATAAAAATACACATTTGTCTTCACTTGTCATAGCTGAAGAATTATTGTGTGGCTTATTTTTTATGGTTTATTTATTAGTAAGTTCTGAGTTTATTCTGTTTGCATCACAGGCAGCACACATGTGTATTGCCATATTATTTTAACTTCTTTTAATGAGCACATAAATACATTTCTTTCCGTGTGTATACCCATTTCAATCTCCTATGTCAACTCTGACTTGATTAAGTGATTTACCATGGAAATGTTTGGGTCTATTTTCAGAAACATGTTTAATTGCTTCCTTTTTTTAATCTCTGTTTCAACCAGAAGCAGAAACCCTCTCTTTTGGCTAGACTGGATTTTCTAGTGTTGCTTTCGTTTGGTTTGGTTTGGTTGTAACGGGAAAGTAGGTCAGTCAGGACGACACTCTGCAGACATCGCGCTGAATAAGCGTCTGCAGATACAAATGCATGTGGAAATGGGCACAAATGCTATGTAGGCACAGGCAAACGTAATGCATACAGTGTCTTCTTTCTTCATGACTTTTGAAGCATATTTGTGAAGTTTTGTGTCCAAAATTAATTTCACGTACACACATACATTGATCTAAACCATACGTACGTACAGGTCAGGTTCTTCACTTACCTTGATTGCATCCATTCCCCATAACAACTTCTCAGTGCAGAGCTCAGAGACATGTGTCTTCTATTACAAATGAAAGTTACCTAACTCGTAGCACTCAGATCAGTGGGTTTGAAAGAACGGCAGAGGCAGAGCACTCATTGCTAACCAGGAAAAGCTCTTAGGTTACATCAAAGTCATTTCTCTGTCTTAAACCAGTGGCTTTGATAGTCTGTATGACTCTTTGAATGAGGAGGGTGGCAGAACATGACATGACTTTGTGGAGGAGGGGAAGGGAATAAGGGCATTCTGGGGCTCCTCAGAAAGCATGAGAGGACCTCTGGGCAGAAAGAAGGATTGAAGCCACAAAGGACACCGGTAAGTTCTGAAGAAGACTGCTGAGACATTTTCTTTTAAATCAAAGAAACAGGCGTCTTAAGAGGCAGTTCACGACTCCAGAACTGTTAGTAGCAAGAGAGAAAGAAATAAAAGCAGATGCAAATAAGAAATGCCACAACTTACCTAAAAGGGAGTTGATTACATTTTGCCTGAAACTGCTTCCGTTTCTTCAGACAGAAGCAGAATTGGCAAGGAAGTTTTTCTATAAGGAAGAAAGAAGTTTTTCTATGAGGAAGAACTTCTATAAGAAGTTTTTTTTTTCTATAAGTTTTTCTATTTCTTAAGGAAATATCTAAAATCATGTCTTCCATTTAGTCCACTTCATTTTAAAGAATATGTTTCTGACCACTGTCTTTCTGTTGTGTTAACCATGCAAATACCTGCAGTAATTTTGACCATAAAAGGGTTTCCCCTCACTGTCAACAAAAATTTGGGGTGATCTTGATGTACGAGGCTTGTGAAAGACAAGAAAATTTCGTGTTCCCACCAGCATCGTGAGTCAGTGTCCTAAAAGATTGTTCAGGTGTGGGTAACATCTTTGAAACTCTCCCAGGTACCTCCCATATTGTGATTTGGCATCTGAGAAGGAGGGCAATAAGAAACTTCCTTTCTGTTGCTTCACGGAGTGTGAGAACACAGAAGTGTCTCCGTATGGGAGAGATCTTTCAGTTTGCCTTGAGAACAGAAGAACCCAGTGGACAGTGGGGGAGTTTTCAGAAAGACTAAAAAGAAAAGATATTCTATTTTATTAGCCCACTAGGGCTTCTTCCTCTCGTTCCTAATTCAGGTTTCTGTTTGCTGTGTCAGTGATTGCTCAGCCCTTCGGTGCTGTTTGGATCAGGCATTATGCTCACGATTCTCAGCAGCTAGCACCTGGAAAATTGTGAGGAGCAGCAGTTTCCAAAGCAGGCTCAACAAACCAACAGATTAGATTAAATCACTTCCAACAGTTATGTGAAGTCACTTGTTCTGCCATGAGAAGTGGTAGAACCACTCAGTCTCTTGGGACCACTGTTCTCTGCTGGTAACTGTCATCCTTAAGCTGTTATTCTGGTATCTTGTGATACTTTAATGTCCTGGTCCTGAGGATTCCAACTCTTGTTTTCAGTGAGTGAACAAGTCAGCTAGATCTTAGTCTGTCACAGATCAGATTCTCTGGAATTCCTTTATTTTTTTGTAGTAATGGAAGAAAATAAAATTGCACTTTTAAAAATTCAGTAGACTGCCTTGATGATAGGTTTTCTAGAGAGAGTAAAGAAACAGAATGTGTAAAGGTTTGAAAGACCTGGAACTATTCTTAACCTGTTCCTTACACCTTTTTAGTTTTTTAATTAAGAAGTAGTTTGATACCAGTAGTTTTGGTCATGGTGTGTTGATGATATGATTTGTTCCTGTATGACTATGAATAATTGCAGTTTTCTTCCTCAGGCTTCACATATTTCTACAAAGGAAAAGAATACTGGAAATTCAATAACCAGATGCTCAGGGTGGAACCTGGCTACCCCAGATCCATCCTCAAGGATTTTATGGGTTGTAATGGACCAGCAGATAGAGATAAAGACCGACATAGCCCTCAAGATGATGTTGACATTGTCATCAAACTGGACAACACAGCCAGCACTGTGAAAGCCATAGCCATTGTCATTCCCTGCATCCTGGCCTTGTGCCTCCTTGTCTTGGTTTACACTGTGTTCCAGTTCAAAAGGAAAGGAACACCCCGCCACATACTGTACTGCAAACGCTCTATGCAAGAGTGGGTGTGATGCAGGGTTTTGTTTTTCCCTTTCCCTCCCAGGAGTTTGTGGTAACTTGAGATTCAACACAAGAGCTGTTAAGCAGTTTCCTAGCTAGGAGCGGGCACCTGTCAGTGTGAAGCAGAGCTGGTCTGTAACACCCAGGGAGCTGCCTGTCCTGCACACAAGCGGCGATTCGCTCCGCTGGGAAGCTTCCAGGAAACACGGTATCTACTGTTTCTTCAGTCCTTTGTCTTTCTTTTTCATTCAGTTCTAGGCCTTTCCTCTGCACGCTCAATGCCCTATAAACTACCAGGATTAACTCATGAAGAAGAAGGAAACAAAAATCTCCAGTGTTTCTACATTTTTCCCTTAAGGCCTGTTCCCCTTTGAAAAATATTTTGCTGAAAGTAATTTTTTTTAGAACAACATGATGACCCACAACAGAACTTTCAGGAAAGTGAGAAGACCCAAAATAGCAGCTTTGTCTCCAAAGAGGATTGCTTTCTGTCTGCTACGGATAAAGTCCTATACTCCTACTTCCAGCTTTGTCAGGTGGGAGACTTGGATGACACGCAGGATTTCAGACTGTTCGGACAGCCATTTTCCAATAAACAAGGGGCCAAAATATCTGCAATATAGTAACAGCCTTAATAATACATTCATTTTGTGTTTTTTACAGCTGCTCTGGACTATGTCCTCAATGTTTTAAACTCATTTCTATTCATTACTGTATCGAAACAGAACCTTTCTGTTGGTTTGCTTGTTTTTCGGTTGGTTTTTCTGCATAGCCTTTCCCAAGCTGTACCCAGCCAGCTGCCCCAGACTTTCCACAGGTCTGCCAGGAGCACTGATTCCAAAGCAGTGCGTCTCCAGAGTGGATTTCAGAGAACTAGAGCCACAGTCATGCGATCGAGAAACATGTCGCCAGTATTACATTGGTGATGTAACCCTTTGAGAACTATCGCATCCGTCTTCAGAGTCTTGTGGATGTTGGTCTTGGTTGTCATAGAATTATAGGATTGCGTTTGGGTAATACAGGTTTTAAAAGAAAATCAGTTTTTTGAAACAGATTTCCTGCGACCGCGAGTGTTTTTAATTATTTCCATTATTGATAGGAAAGCATTTGTAACTTAAATGGAAAACCAGCTCCTTTCTGGTTAACAAAACCAAACTTCTTTTAGTAACTTCTACAACTTCCAGAGAGATTTTCTGAACTGGCAGGAGTTTTTATCCTCTTACCTTAAGCATCTTGAATTTCTCTTTTAAACTATGTTGCATGATGATTCAATTTGCCTCTGCAGAGGTGGAGTTACCGTTTCAAAGGAAAGCTCAAATGACGACTCTGATATTGCATGAGTATCCTCCAGTGTGTTACCCTTTGTGCATGTTCACCATAGTTCTCAAAGGGTTAGTCAAATTTCTGGCCTTCACCCGAACATGGTGTCACTGACAGAGCCAAGGGACCACCAAAGCATTTCGTCATCCTCTGTGGTTTGTGCTAGCAGCAGTACTGTCATTTTCATGTGACCTGCAGAGCAGGTTTGTATCAATATTTTTTTCCTAGAGAAAAGTCAGCAACTGACAGACCTCTTTACTGATTTAAGGAGCTGCTTCTTGCAGTGAAAGGCTTTACAGTCACTGGGCTGTGAACTTATTAAAGATGGTCAGAATGATGCACCCCAAAAGTCAGACACCTGGTTTTTTATGAAAGCCAGGATTTTAGGGGAGTAGCTTTTGCAACAATGAACAGCTTGCCTTGAACTTGATTATTGACCTGTTGACTGTCATTACCAAGCTAAACATTGTCTTCTGTGAACAGCTTCACTGTCTGAATTTCCTTGAAGTGTACTGTCCTGTGTCTTTGATCTTTGACCTTTAACTTGCAAACTGGCACAAACTGAAGGGAATCTGGTGATGAGAATGAACTGACAAGTTTTATTTCTTAAAAGGCCTGATATATGTTATCCAAAATTTGAGGAAAAAATGCCGAAGTGTTTTCACAGGGAAGAACTAACGTAAACTAAAATATTTATGATAGCTCTGTAGAAGGGTATTTTGCTATGTATACATGCACACTCTAAAAATGAACTGCGGTAGAAGTCGATTTTTATTTAACTTGAATACAATTTTCAGTATAAAATTATCATTTCTACAAATAGCTAGTTACTAATGAAAAGGTTATAGGAAAGTATTAAAATACTTGAAATGGCCAGTATTGGCTTTTAGATAAAATGAAACTTTTATACTACTTTCAACCAATTTCTTACTGGTTTCTTAATCCACGTAACTGGATCACTTTTTAGAGAGTGTAGGTATATATACATATATATAATGGTTATTATTATTTTGGTAATGGATCGCTTGACTGCCTTGAATTTATATTCCTATTGAGCATAGCATGGAGAATAGTCTGCCTTTCTGTTCAATTACATGATTTTACGTTGATTTGAGGACTTGTTTTATGAACATACGTGGCATGCTATAAAGCACTGCAGACTTCTTCCTTAGAGCGTAAACAGATAGACGTATGTACGGCTAATAAAAATGAAGATTAGGGAAAGATATACTTTTACAAAAAATACGTCATGCAGATGGCATTTTGGAGGTGTTTAGCAGAGGTACTGCTTACTGTAGGTTAGAAGTGCACCAGTATGAGCCCATAGCATTGCTTAGCAAATCCAATTCAGTTGTTGCTGAAAATACAGATGAATTCACATTTAAGTAACATATTCACTGCACATCAGCTCATTTTGTGAATTTGGAATTAATGCCTGTTTGTTACACATTAACATGTGTGTGGTGTTGTACTTACAAACACAGACATACACATATTTTAATCCATGGAGAGACTTTCACTGTCCACAAACTACTGTAACTTATGTTCTGCTACAGAGACAACAAATCAATTCATGTTGTTGTTCCAGTTTTGTCCCTTGGATAGTTGGTGGAAAATACCAACAGCACTAATTATTCTGCATTTGGTTTTCCTCTACAAAAGGAGAACTTGTTTTATCTTAAGAGAGAACAGCATCTCATCTGCTTTTTGTTTTTCACTCACTTGAAAATTTCGCTTGAGTTTTGAAATATCTTTCATGGCAGCTTTAACTTTGTGCGGCTGTTTCCCTGACAGTAACGAAGTGCTGAGCATGTTGACTGTTGTGCTTTGATAAGGTAACAAAAATGTTTGTATTTGGAGAATTTAACTTTAATTATGCAGGAAGGTAATTGTGATGAGTCTAGTGCTTGGTATATGGTACTTCACAGGTACATGAATACATGATAAGTTGATTGTTTATTCTATTTTCTTTTACTTAAAAGTGCATATATATTATAAACAGAGGGAGAACAATGTTATATTGGCATGTTAATGTCATGCAGGGCGAGATTGTGTCAGCACTTCTATTACATGCTCCTATTCTCAGTAGGTTACAGCACAGTCATAAAGGTTTGCTCTAAGTTAAAGACGGAGGAGGAATTGTGTTGACTGTGATTGCCAAACACATACTGGCTAGTTTCAAGTTATAGAAACTCAGAGGAAGTTAGTGATGTTGCCTGATCTCGTTTTGAACTCAAACAAGTACAAGCTCTAAAGATTTTGGACATGGTTTTTCTACCAATTGAAAACTTTTTCAGTTTTCTCAGTTCTGCAATCTGGGTTCCTGCCCACGTGCCGTAACCGTATTCATAAAGCTTTTAATAAACACTTCCGTACTGCTGTTGTCATGGTCTGTGCTGTGGAACAATACAAAACTGGATATGCATTGTGTCAGTCAGATACAGTCTATCAAGTTGACTGTACAGGGTTGTGTATCTTCAGGGTGTTATGGTCTGTATGATGTAGATGACGGCAGTGTTTCCTCTGGCCTTTTAATGTATAAACGTACGAAAAGGTTAATGACTGTATAAACAAAAATTAATTTTAATCAAAAAGTACATTTAAACTATGTAACTGGATAGGCTGGGATGGAGAGACTCAAATGGCTCCAAAGGAGCCCTTTCAAGTCTCCTGAATAAATGTAATGCATATTTTATATCTTCCTATGAACTTTTGTTCTTTTTCTTCTTTCAAAGTGGGGCAAAGGGAGGGGATAATGAAATAAAAAAAGATCTTTTTAAGGCTAATTTTGTGAACAAAAATAACAGAAGTTAATAGACTCAAGGGACAGACTTATACTCTTTCTTAGAAGTATCCTTTACCCTCACCATTGTTTGGTCAAGACTCTTGTGCCATTAGCACTGTGGGCTAACAACAGAGTGTAAAGCTTAATTTTTGAATTTTCAACTTTTTTGGGGTGTCTTCACAATCTTAATGTCAGTTAAATGTAGCTCTTGGTACCAAATTGTGTAGAATCAAATTTTAGCTTGTTGGTTAGAAAAAAGTGCTTAGAATAGAAAGTAGGTCTGACTACAAGCAATGGAAGCGTTACATTACTATTCTAGATTTTTTCATTTGAACCATCACTGGGGCAAACCTTAACCAAGACACATAGCAAACTCAACAGTGAATATTCCAGGCACTGCATCTTTAAGAAAGTATTAAAGCAAGCTACCACACCATTAGCAGCCTGTATTGAAGGTAGCACAGGGTGACTGGCCTGAGGACCAAGGTTGTGAATGCAGGAGCTTGCTCTGTCCTGGCTCCTGTATCTTTTCACAGCATGGCCCAAATTTTATCACAAACTGCAGAGGTGGAGGAAGCCATGCACTATGACAGTAGGAGACCTGAAGCAGTCATTACAGAACAGTAGCAGCCTGTCACATCTTGTTGCTGTGAAGACTATCTTTGGACATCTCTAGTTATAAAAACATAGATGGTTGAAGCAGTATGAGCCATAAGGAAAACGATTATTATCAGTGAAGGAAACAAGAGTCACTGGCCACTTCGGTGTTCAGCTGTGCTGTAAATGAAATAATATTGTGTGGAGCTGAGGAACAGAGAACTGCTGTGGAATAACTGGTATAGCTATGACTGTTAGGTGTGCTTCCTCAGTTTATATTACCGAGACTGGAGACAGAGTGGTTCATATAAGACTACTTAAACATATGTCAGTTACAAAATCAGGTGTAAATGAACCATATGCTTTTCATAAAACTAACCTCTGATTTATGCATGTAAATCAATGAGTTTTCTGTCACTGGTCTCATGACAAAATGTGTGAGTGAAATCTGTCCAACCCGTTCTCGTGACTTGCCATCTGAGATGTCAGAAGCCAATAGAGAAAGACATTGCCATCACGGGCACAGACGCTGATACGTCTCATACACATCAAAAGCATGCCCTTGCTGATTTCAGTCTGGATCCATTCAGTGCTTGATCCAAAGTAGGCCCTCATGTTAGGCAGCGTAGATTCTGTATGATGTGGCAGTATTTGATGGATGCATGTGACTCAGCCCAGTAACAATCAGGAGGTCTTATGCTGAAGGTTCATCAGTATGTGATAACAACAAGCATTTGTTCCAAAAAAGAAAATGTATTCCAAAGAGCCATGTAGACAGACTTAAACACAAGCACCAAAACCAGTTCTTCTTGCCCTGTATACATGAGCTTTAGCATTTAATTCCAAATTATCTTCAGTTTGCTAATGTTTCTGTTGCAGCTACCCATTGAGTCTTTGAGATGTGACAGTCTCTGAGATGTGAAAGGTGCACATGAAGTACATTTGCCCTGTAGAAGTAGCCTTAAGTGCTACTCTGGTCTGCCCACATATAGATTCAATAAACTTTAGAGGCAGAGAAGACATCAGTGATGAAATGTTGATGTAAACTGGCATATTAAAGACAATTTGCTACCCTTGGATGTGCATGCACCATAGTGCTACTTGCTGTCATTGTACAACTACTTAAACAATAACCATTACACATGCCAGACATTTATTATGGCACAAAGCCACCTTCGCTCATTCTGCTCCTATGAGGGAAACCATAATAAGTGCCACATAAACCAAGGCTTCTGTTTAGTTAATAGTAATTTCTGGTTTATGAAATTGCATCACATCCTTTTTATTGCTACAACCTTAATGTCCTTGTCAGGCTGTGGGCATATCTCAGTTCATAGACTTCCATGCCCATTATTTCTTGTTCTCTTGAAGTAAAATATATACTGAACGTTCTCTCCGTCTTGCCATCTGGCAGTAACACATTTAATAATCAGTTTTATTCAGTGCCATGCTTGTGTTCTGGATCATCCATTTGCCCATCTATCATTCTGGGATCTGGCTTTCTGGGAACTGGTTTTCTCTGAACTGGGATTAGCAACAGAAGGCTGGGATAAAATAATATCATAAAGTACCCGATCAGCCCTTAACAATGTGACAACTGGGACTGAAGAGTTTTTAGTGGAGCGTTATATTACCTACCCATCAACAACAGAACATCAGTTCAGTCGTGTTCCAGTCAGTCGGTGCGTGCCCAGATGGGTTCACCACTTGCAGAGAGCAGTGCTTCTAATCCGTATTTCTATCTGCGCCAAGCTGAGAGTGCCTTTGGTCATCAGGCCATCAGTGCTAACTCATTTGGAAGTTGTCATCAAATTTTTGTTCCCTTACTATCATTTTACAACCTCAAAGAAAGTACATTTTTTTCCATCAGATAAAAGGTGGTTCGTAGTACTTGTAGTCCGTGTTCACGACTGCATGTTACCGTACAGCTCGGAAAGGCCCACTGTACAACTGCCATATTCCAGTTGATGTGCACAGTCCCATACAGTTGAAGATGGCAGTCCTTGGATCACAGCTTTAAAGGAACACTCTGCTGAAATCTTTCTCAAAGGCAACTTCTGTTAGTCATGAACTTTCTTTCCACAGTTTCCAGGATCCACAGGAAAGCCAGCCAGGCCTTTCAGACAGAGACAGAAAAACTTGCAAAAGCACATTTCCAGTTTTCATATCTAGAAGTATGTAAGGGAAGGAACGACACAATCCCTAATGTGCCCTGATTCTATGATTCCTATTGCAAGCACAAAACCAGTTTGTCAGAGCCAGAGAATGCTGACACCACTAGAATTGTGGAAGTGCTGTGTAACCAACAATGAAAGAGAAATTACCCGGAAGCTGGTAATAGCTTTGAAGGTAGTATTCATCTCCAAAGTCTGTTAAGCTGGAGCAAGTTTACTGGGGTCTCTGGTGTCATAACACACCAGAGAGTCACTCTAAAGCTGACTACAAATATGTAGACAGAGCACATTACTTATCTGCTGCAGTCAAAACACTTCTGAGAGCCATTGACTTAAATTAACGACAGCCAGCGTGCAAAAAATGTCACCTTGCAATGTTCCTGTTATGCTTGTTTTCATAAGTTGGATACTAAAAGCTCTACCCTTTGAAGGACTCCACTGGATGAAACACTGAAGGACAAAGAAGCCTTTACCTCTATTATCTATATGACAGCCATGCTATCTTTGTCTCCATGATATCTCAGTCCTGAAGTGTTTGGTATCATAGAAATACAACCTTTAGACAGATCATCTTTTCCTATTTCTTGATGTTAACTGATAAATGTGATCCAACTTGTGACTCTGGTCCCTGTTTTCACAGTGCCCTGACAGTAAAGCAGTATTTAATTTTATATTCTCTTGGTGGACAAGTGAGAAGTATCTGCTCACTGTTTGGACAAAAGAAGACAATACAATGTGGTTGTCTCTCATTCAATCATACGCACATTTTTTACAGTTTGCCAGTAGGAATTACACCTTTTTGTGTCTACGATAAAGAGGTAGTCACTTCTCAAAAATTCCTGTGAACATTTGAAGAACTCGATGTACACGTTTCACTAAATCTTGTTCACTAAATCTTGTTCTTGAGCTCTCTGTTGAAGTCACTGCTGTCCATTGACACCACCATCCTTTCTAAATGATGTAGTAGAGTCAGCACAGACCACCATCAGTTCCATCTTTTGGCTGCTTGTCTGGCCCCATGCACAGTGCTGTAACTGCAGAGACCTATCGTTATCTATGCCAGCCATTGCGTACCTTTTGTTCACGCCATCTGTGAGAGGTGAACAGTCTAGAAAGCAGCATTTCAAAAAAGTTTCTGTTATTTCCAGTGGTTTTGATTCTCATCTTTAACCTTTTTCTGCTTCACATTCTGATGCCTATAATTTGTGTCTTCGATATTCAGGCGATAATTACGTGTCTAGACTTCTTCCTCTACCACAAGTGCAAACACATACATCAACTTCCATTACAGTGCTGCTGTAGCATAATCTGCCAGCACTGTTGCATGGCAGGATGCTTTGCTTTATACATTGTTTTCTGACTTATCCTAGTTTTTAGGGATCATAAATAACATTTATGATGAGCTCTCTGTGCTTCTGTAGGCTGGATTCATCATACTGTACAGATCTGCTACTGTAGGCTGGGTTCCTCATCAGCTTCAGTCACATCTTACAGAGGAAGATGCAGGTGCTTCACTTCTGTAAGGTTGGTTTGTTTTTTATGTGATTAATGTTCCTGTAGGATCAGAAGCTGTTAGAGGAAGGTAATGTCTGCTCCTTACTAGTTCTGTAGTTAGTCCCATTAGCAGTTAAAGTATGTGAAGATGGTTTTCTCCTTGTGTGGGCAATCAAATTTTGAAATTAATGTGTACAGAAAGCATACATTGTTTTCCATGCTTCACGCAGTCTTCTTTCTCTTACTTTTGAAATAACATGCATCTAGCTTTCTAAGTGCTGTACTTCTGGATCTGTCAAAACCTGAGTTCTTCCTTAGCTCTGCTTGTTGAGTGATTCCCTTACCCATCCCATTGCAATTTCTTCCTGTCTGTAATTCCCTGTGGTTCTAGCAGACAGTGTTTTTTCCAACGTGTTAGCTAGAAGCTCCTGCAATTGTTACTCTTTCCACACTCCAATTTGCTGGTTTATCCATTGTCTCCTTGCTGAGTGTGTTTGTTAGGATATCTCTGGAAGGGGCTCTATGTGTAACCTGACCATGAAATTCACACTATATTAAATATCAGATCTTTTCAGTCTCTATTCTTGAACCACCCAACAATTGTTCATTTGATTTACAGAGCCTGACAAATAAGTCAGGGCATGGATTTTTCTGTGTGACACAAATTTCTCATGTTTATTCCCTTTCCTCTGCATATCCCCGTGTGTCTGGCTCACTAGGATGTGTGTTAATAACAAAATAACAGAAGCATTTATTTGCTTTCTGCTATAAAATTTCATTTTATTACGATTAATGTTTTAAATTTTGTGTTGGTTCACACTGCATTCTATACAGTAACCTTTTTATAACTGACATATGTTACTCCTTCAGGTAGCATCTATTGACAAACACAAAGCTTGTTTGTGTGCAAAACCAAGGCTGACTAAATGGTGCTAAAGTGTATTATGACTGTCAGATATAATCAGGCAAAATTTTGTGGTGCTTAGACTGATTTTTTCATTGATTTAATGATCAATGCATTGAACAGTGTTTTATTATACACATTGTCTTTTATTAGTAAATCAAGACCTCATAGTGCATTGTTAAACAAAATGGCTTAATTAATCTATGTAACAGCTCACCGAGCTATTATATCCTTAACTCCTTATAATGTTGTGTCATTAAAGGTCAAGGGGTCATGATAATCTCATTGCTGTAGATCATTAACATGACTGAACATTTTCAACAAAGTACTTATGTTTACAATGCTATAACCCTTTGACTGCTGCGGTAACCTTTAACGACAGAAAGTCACATGCTAGAATCATAATTATGGTTCTTGCCATGGCAATCAAAGAGTTAAGGGCTGTGCAGTGATTTGTTTTATATTTATTAATTTATATTTATTTTTGTTTTCATTCGAGAAGGGGGGAATTGGGGTGGGGCAGTTCTTGTCTGCTGTAAGTGTCTTAACCAAGGGAAGGGTTAAAATGGCTTTTTTATACTATTGCATCTTATGTACTTACCATTATTTCATTGTGTTGTAATTAAAAAAAAATTCTGTCAATAAATAAGTGAACAGGAAAAAAGTTTCATAAAGGCATTGTGGTTTAATTGGTATGTTTTACAGTAAGAACTATAGACCAGTCAGCCTCACCTCCATCCCAGGAAAGGTGATGGAACAATTTCTCCTTGACGCTGTCTCTGGGCACAGCAAGGACAAGAGGGTCGTTATGGACAGTTACCATGGCTTCACCAAAGGGAAGTCGTACTTGACCAACCTGATAGCCTTTTACCATCAGGTGGATAGATGATGGCAGAGCAGTGGATGTGGTCTATCTTGACTTCAGTAAGGCACTTGACACAGTCTCACACAGCATCCTCGCAGCCAAACAGAGGCAATGTGGTCTGGATGATTGGGTAGTGAGGTGGATGGTGAACCGGCTGCAGAATAGAAGCCAGAGGGTAGTGGTGAATGGAACAGAGTGTAGTTGGAGTCCCCCAGGGGTCAGTACCAGGACTGGTCTGATTCAATCAGTTCATTAATGACTTGAATGAGGGATTAGAGTGAACTGTCTGCAAGTTTGCTGATAACACAAAGCTGGTAGGAGTGGCCGACACCCCTGCAGGATCTGCTGCCATTCAGCGAGACCTGGACAGGCTGGAGAGTTGGGCAGTGAGGAATTTGATTAAATATAACAAAGACAAGTGCAGAGCCTTGCATCTGAGCAAGAACAGCCCCAGGTACCAGTATAGGTTGGGGACCGACCTGTTGGAGAGCAGTGTAGGAGAAAGGGACCTGGGGTTCCGGTGCACTGCAGGATGACCACTCCATGGAGTGGAGGAGAAGTGGGGTGTTTAGCAGATCGAGAAAGGTTCTTCTCCCCCTCTACTCTGGTGAGACTGCATCTGGAGTATTGTGTCCAGTTGTGGGCCCCTCAGTTCATTAAGGACACGGGACTGCTGGAGGCAGTCCAGCGTAGGGCAACGAGGATGATGAAGGAATTGTAGCACTTCCCTTATGAGGAATGTCTGAGGGAGCTGGGTCGCTTTAGCTGGAGAAGAGGTGACTGAGGGGTGACCTCAATATTTATAAATATGTGAAGGGTGGGTGTCTGGAGGATGGAGCCAGGCTGGTGTCAATATCATCTAGTGATAGGACTTGGGGCAATGGTTTTAAGCTGGAACATAGGAGATTCCACGTAAATATGAGAAGGAACTTCTTCCCAGTGAGGGTGACAGAGCACTGGAACAGGCTGCCCAGGGGAGTTTTGGAGTCTCCTTCTCTGGGGACATTTAAAACCTACATGGATATGTTCCTGTGTGACTTGGTCTAGGTGATCCTGCTGTGTCAGGGGGATTGGACTGGATGATCTTTCAAGATCTCTAACGTCTGTGATTCTGCAATTTATAGCTGCAGCTTTTTAGATGGTGTGTAAGTTGACAGCCAAATTTACCCTCCAGAGAGGAATTATGACAATATGTAGAGATACTGTGGATATATTTGTGTACAAGCAGGGTGAAAGTTGATTTTCATGATTAAAACAGGGAGGAAAAGCTAATTTGTACAGAAAAGAGGTGGACTGTGTGACAGTGCTCCTACTTCTGTAGTGTCTGAACGGCCACTGACTAGAGATTGCTGCCACTGGCACTACAAAAGAGGAGATCACGTGGCTGAACTTCCTCCTTTATTGATTGCAAGAAAGAAACATGAAAACTGTACTGTGAAGAAAAGGTGAGTATAACATAACAAAAAAAGATATAGTTTACTTGAAATCATAGAGTCGTAGAATCATTAGGGATTGGAAGGGACTTCGAAAGATCATCCAGTCCAATCCCCCTGCCACAGCAGGATCACCTAGACCAAGCCACACGGGAACACATCCAGGTGGGTCTTAACTGGATCACAGTAGACGACCAGAGGACTAAATGCAAAGGAGACTCCTGTAAAACTGGCCATTTCAGCTCAGCCCTGAAATAAACCGCGTTCCTCCCATGCCAACAGACATCTAATTCCCTTAGCCAGTAAGGGATTAAAGATTTCTTACGCTCATACACATTTGTAGGCACAAGAAACCAGGACCAGTCTCAATCTATATGGAGACAAAGTTGTTTTGGTCATAGCAAGAGGTCAAGCAGTGCTTGTGAGCTGATCCAGGGTCTGAGGTTCAGCTCACGGATCCAGGGTCTGAGGTTCAGCTCGTGGATCCAAGGTCTGAGGTTCAGCTCATCACACACCTAAGCTGCCTGACACCCTGCTCCTTTCGATTCTAAATCAGTCGCGTGTGCTTTACACGTGCCAGAACACACAAATAGCCCACCAGTTCATAAAGAAAACCAATAAAAAGGAAAAATAAAGTGAAATCCAGTAATTAAGGGGTTCAAGAGGAAAAGGAAGGACAGTAATTGGAACAGGTGCTGCAGGAATCACTGACAGGACTTCTAACACACTAGTGAGGAAAGGCCTCTGTCTGGGCCTTGGCTGCAGGTAACTGATGCTTGAGAAATTTGGTGCCAAAACTCAGTCTTTTTCAGAATCTGTTTTCACAAATGTATGTGGCAGATAATGGGATTTTTGCTGTAATGCTTTGACCCAGATTCAAGACTTAGTTCCCAGGAATTATAACTCTCCAAAAATCTTTCCAATCGAGAAACACAATCAATCCGCCATGTAGTGCAGGCCTGTGTCTTGCTCAGAAACATTACTGTGCTCTCAGGGTTTGGGCTGGCCAAAGACAAAGGGACAGACAAAGTGCAATAGATTAATGCAATAAATGTAATGTGGTAAATGTCATAAAAAGATGGAAATGGGAGAAAGACAAATGTTCTGTGAGAAATGAGAAATTCAGTAAAGACCCATTTCTACCGCTTAGAAATAGTAGTTCTGAGCTTGGCTTTATAGAGGATGGAAATTAATCTTGACAGTGGGGCTTCTATTTGCTTAACTTTGGGGGAAACATGGACCATGTGAGCTCTTCTGGCTGCCTTGCTTAGGTACAATCAAGCAAAAGAAGCAGCAAAATAAATCCAGATCAACCCTACTGGGAAAGTGTCGGACGCCTGGATGTGAGGAGACTTCTGAAATCCTTTGATATGAAAAAGATGTGGCCTAAAGCCAGAACGTCCTAATGAACTTTGAAAATGCAAACAGGGAATTGTAATCTCATTTAAATGTTAATTAAAAGAATTGAACTTAAGTGGTTCAGAGAGATGCGAAATTGAAAGTTTTGAAGATTGAATTATGTCGTTGATGGGTCAGGCTACATGCACAATACATATGCTTCTGTTCACTCAGGCTGCAGGAACAGGCTCCTGAGGGACAAAACGCCTTCACCTCTCCCCACCTCTCCCCAGATTACGCTGGCACAATCATACATGGCTGCTTATCTCAGAAACTCTACTGTTCATGCAGAGTTTCCTTCTTGAGACATAAAAGTAATTATTTTAGTACTGGTAATATTATTCCCCCGTGTCTCTTTCCCTTAATACTCTTTGCATGGGTTATTACAGCAGTTAGTCCCAGTCTGCAGGCTGGTAACTCTGGGGGTTCCTGTAAGGCTGATTCTTTCCAACTGCGTAGAACACAGAGAACTTTTGCATCTGCTTTGGTAGTTTTGTGGCTAGAGTAAGAAACAAACCTGGGTGACAGCAACACCAGCCTAAGTGGAATAAGGTTCAGCCTTCCAGGACAGTCAGTGACTTTTTTTTGACCTTTAGTGAATTACTAAGGTTCTGAGAAGTAAAGCTGACACGTGAATGAATCTCACAACCAGGTGAGAGGACCTAGCCTGGCCAGGTATCTCCTGTCTGCAACGAGCAATAGGACACAAGGAAACAATTTCTGGCTGTACCAGGGAAGATTTAGCCTGGATATTAGGAAAAAATTCTTCACAATGATTCTGTGGGTGACTCATTCAAGCTTCCTCCCTGGGGTGTGGAGACTGCTGTATTCCACATTCTCCTGAGTGCAAGGGCATCTAGTTCTTCTTAGAAATTAGATAGAAGAAAAAAGACTGATCTTATGAAAGTTGTTTCTCAAAGGGAGAATTTAGCTATTTTGTCTCCATAGAACTCCTGTCATTCACATGTTTAACCCAGAGAGTTTTCTATCCTATTTTTGCCCTGTCCTGCTGAGGAGTGGAAGTGAGAGTGCTTCTATGGGAACGTGTGTGTGTCAGCAAAGGTTAGCCCCTGCCCCAAATACTATTTAAGTTTATTTTATTTTATTTGATAGCATACCTGGCACAGTTTTCCTGGAACAAGTTTCTGTCGAGGTGTGGAATTTTGTATCTGTGTCAAGAGTGGAATAACATGGATAGGTGGAATAATTCTCCTAGATGAGTATCACATCAAGCTGAAATGTCAGTATAAGATATTAAAGAATATTTGATAGGATAATAGGTATAAAATTTCTACTGGAATTTGCTTTAGTGTTCTGATTAAACTGGAAAAATACTCCCAAACTGATCTGTGAATTGTGCTGTATTACATCTTCTTCATGAGCAGAAGGTGGTTAAAGTGGCAATTGTTTAGAGAACTTTGTGCAAAATGTGAAAACCTGCAGCCATGTAAATTACATCTAGTGAGAAAATTGACCTTAGGAGCAGGTTTTATAAACGTAGGGATAAATATGATATGAGTGGACTCAGAATTGCTTTAGAAAGAGACTCATCTATTAGAGCTCTCGAAGCATGCAGATTACGCCAATCAAGCTGATGCATTCTTCTGGATTTCCAAAAGGCATTTAATAAGATCATTTGCTAAACACTCTAAAGAAATCTAGCTGTGGTAGTAAAGGTTTTAAGGTTCTCAGGTGGATGAGCAGGTCATTAAACTACAGGAAACAAAAGAGAGCATTATTACCTGGTTTCCACAATTGAGAGCCTTCATATATAAAACTCATAGAAGTCTCTGCAAGAGTCTCTTAGGCACTAAGTTCATAAATGATCTGGAAAGACATAAACAAAATGTGATGTGGCATACAAATGAAATTATGTGTGAGAGAAGCACATATGAAAAATATAATTCATATATATAATGATGTTTTCTGAGCCAAGTATTAGTGCTTGAGAAAAGTTGTTAGGAATATAAAAAAGAAGTCTATGAATGTCACTTCAATCTATTTTAGAAGTAAAGAGAAGCAAATGAGATGTTAGGAGTCATTAGGAATGGAATAGAGAGCACAACAAAACAGTAATAAAAGTTATGTTGCTGTATAAGTCCATTATACACCTGTACCTCAAATTCTACTTGATGTTCTGCCTCCTTTTCCCCGTATGCATGTCAACATTAATATTGTAGCACAATAATGGTATTGTGTAATATTGCTGTGTTTGGGTCAAGGCCACAAGGATGAGCAGTTATTAAAATGTTTGTCTTGGGTAAAGAATGGCTAAAAAAACCCAATTAAAAAATCTGAATTATATGAAAATGCATATAGGAAGTTATTCTTCACTCTTACATATCCCATAATTGAATCAAATTAAACTAGCACATCAAGGTTGGTGCTAGCCAAGGTAGGTACTTCACACAGCATACAGGAGAGATGCTGATGTACTTGTTAGCAATTAACACAGACACTACAAGTAGACAAATACTTAAAAAGTGAATCGACAGTCTCAGAAAGGCAAAATCTCTTTAGAGCTTTCCAATACAAAACACCACTATGGGCATGGGCAGGATAGGACACACACGCTGAGATACAGGCTCAAGATCCCATAGACTAGACCCCATCCTGTCAGTTATGTATTTATGTATTGAGTTGGGAAGCAGGCAGCAGACTTCAAATGTAAATGTGAAGAGCCTTCATTTCCTGAATCCTGTATTTCATAATAACCCATACTCTAATAGATACACTTCATAATATTAAAGTGAGATAAGCACGTGTGATTCTTCTGCCTTTGTACTGAAACCAGACACAATGATAATCATCCATGGCGGGGATGATGAGTTTTGGGGTAATTATCTTTAAAATATGTCTTCAAGAGCTCTCATAACAGACATGTTCATTATTATCATAGAATCATTAGGGATTGGAATTAGCATCTGTTTCTCTGGCCTTTGATACTGTCTCTGTTATCTGCAGTGTGTAAAGGTATGTGCAGTTTATGACTTCTCCTGTCCCTTTCCCAAGTCCTTCTTGTTGAGTACCCAGTATCAAGGTACCCTCTCAAACTATGTTTCATTACTTTCACATACTCCTCTACATCCATGCACTACATATATAATTTGACTTTTCAGTTTAATTAGACTATTCCCGAAGTATACACAACTTCATGGCAACTTGGCAGAGAAAGTGTAGGAACAACAGTTTTTGCAAGAATTCCTCTATTTCAAGGCTTTGTTGGTGGATCCAAGTCTTTGTAATGATTCCAGAAAGGCTTTCAATAACACACTGCACCTAAATGTTGTAAATGTCAGGATCATTTAATACGTGTAGCTGCAAGAAGGATATGGTTGACTGTGTTTTAGTAGCTGTCCATAAGCAGCAGCTGACTGTCCGTGGCTAGTTGGACTGTTCACATACACTTGTGAGGAGAGACGAGTTCCAAACACAGACCCTTACAGTGAACCCTAAGTGAGAAAGGCCCCTGATTTTGCACCCACGTGCCTGTAGCTTGTGGTTCTAGTGAAAAGGGACTGATCAACGATGTAAATGCCATCATGTGTGACGTTCTGAAAGGCAACAGTTCCCTCACATAAAATCTTTTAGCAGAACACTTTTTTATGAGTCAACAAAGGACTCATAAAATTGAGGTAAGGCTAATAAGTCTTCTGTGATTACTGTGTACCAAGTACAAGTTATTATCTTGTGGTTTGTACAAGTTGTTATCATGTACTTGTGGTACAAGTTATTGTCATTGTTAGCAACTCTATTAGAATGTTAGCAATGCTTTTAGAATGTTTTCTTTTCCCTCACTCTGTCTACACACTAATAATTTTAAATTGCTGAGTGTTTTGTACACAGCACTAAAAGACAGCGTCAAATAACATGACAATTTCACTGGCTTGGGGGATGCATAAAGTAGAACAATTATCAACAGAAGGACTCTTCTATTTCTTAATTTCTCTCTCATCTGCACCTCAGGAGTGTGCTACAGACAGCATTAGATGAACAAATAAATCATTAACTACAGGCAGAGTGGTCAAATGCCTTAATTTGCTTTTTCTTACCCTGCTGCTGGAAGGTTTGAGGTAGAAAATTCAAATGTTTTCTGCACAGGATGACCTGCCTGAACCTGAGAGTGAAAACCATGAATAGCCACAGGATTTGGCTGTGAAAGACAGACAAGATGAGGGTAGTCATGGACTCAGGTTTTCAAAATGCTTATCTGTTTTCTTGCTGCTGGAAGTGTCCATGGGGGGTCCATGTTGCTAGGTCCGTGTGGCTGGGTCCGTGTTGCTGGGTCCATGTTGCTGGGTCCGTGTTGCTGGGTCCATGTTGCTGGGTCCGTGTTGCTGGGTCCGTGTTGCTGGGTCCATGTTGCTGGGTCCATGCAGCACTCTCAGGGCCAAAGTGTTATATATGGCCAGTTTTGCTCTTGATTTTTCCTCTCCAAAGCCTTTCTTCCCATTGTCAACATTTTCATATTTCTCGTATTTCTTCCTGGACTGCCTCTTCCAATGCTTCCAGTGTCCCTTGATAATTCCCTAGTTCCTGTTTGACCTGTCTTTTTCATAATCTTTGCTACCATGTTTGAACTAGGGTGAAATAATCTCCCAGACAGTTAGGGGAATCCTCTTCACACACTCTGATACTCTCATATTCCTCTCTTATCACCTGACCTTTTGGTAAGGTGGTAATCCCTGGCAACTGGTAGGAATAAAAATTTGCACACTTTTTTTTTTTTTAAATTGAGCATTGAAGAAAGAAAACTAGGAGAAAACTGTTATTTATATCGATGTTTAGACTAATAATATTCAAACAATACATGTGCCTAGGGCCTCAGAGAATAAATTAATACTATGAATACTTTCCAGATACCTTTTTTTTCTGATTTCTTGCAAAATATACCATGGAAATGTTTTGTGTTCCTAGTAAGCTGAGTTTAAACCTCAAGTTTAAACATTTTGTTCAAACAGAATTATGCAGTCAATGAATCTGCTTTTGTGAAGTACATGCAAAAACAATTTTCCTTCACATCCTGCATTGCTTTTGGATTTCTTGGAACCTGAAAGTGTCTGGGCCTCTGGAGCGCACCATAAATTTAAGTGACACATTTAGTCTAACGTCCCCTGTTGGAGCCTCCTCAGTTAACAAACATCTTCTAAGTCTCCCTAGAGTATACACCTTTGAATTTCAAAATGTATGTTTTCTATCCCACAAAAATACAGAACAAAGGTCTCCTTTCACTTGGATGGTATTGAAAGATGTTTCTGTTCTTCACTA
This sequence comes from Rhinopomastus cyanomelas, assembly GCA_013400115.1. NCBI lineage: Eukaryota > Metazoa > Chordata > Aves > Bucerotiformes > Rhinopomastidae > Rhinopomastus > Rhinopomastus cyanomelas. The sequence continues at coordinate 36,017 of VXBP01010369.1, forward strand.
AATACTGGAGGTAGCCTGCACACGTAGCCAGAATTTTTCCTGTGCCTGTTGACAGTATGATGGAGGTACTAATAAATTCATTATCAGTAAACAGTCTGTATTTCAGAGCTTGATTCATAAACTGAAACTGGTGGGCCACAGGCTGACCATGAGGCAGCAATGTGCCGTTGTGACCAAGAAGGCTAGTGGTCTTTTGGGGACCATTAAGAAGAGTTTGGCAAGTAAGTCAAAGCCAGTATGTAGCAGGGTCTGAAGTCTGGGAGAGGGGTTTTGGTAATTTCCATTGGTCTAAGATAACTCATGGGTCGTTTTTCCATTTTTTTATCTCCTAGTAACTTCATTTTAATTTTTAAACTTGTTCTGTAGAAAGGACAAAGGCTCCTTCAACAGAACGATGACAAGAGGAATGTAGCTGGTTGAAAATTAGACTTATTTATTTAAACAAGTGATTTATGTTATAACTTTTATCACTATCATTTTACACAGTCAAAACTAATAGATGAATACAAGCACTGCAACACTTCTTGGTTGTTTAAGTAACTTTATCTCATAATACCAGGTGGAAAATCCCCCCTACATACTGGTGATTGCAAATGTTACTTTGTCATCGTAACAAACGTGGTCTAAATGCCCTCTGTTCATCTGCCTTCATCATATTGATCATTTTTTTTTGTGACTAGCTAAACTAGACCCCAAATTATGCAGGCATTACAATAAACAGTCCATCATCAAACTTCCATTCATCTTGGGCAAACCTACTCTATTTTAAAAAGTGTAGAATTGAAATAGAACTCCAAGCTTCATGTTTTATTTTAACTTAAAGTTGTCATAGCTGCATCCCACGTCCATTTTTTTTTTTCTTAGACACAAAATTGAATTTGAGCTAAGAAGCATTGCCATCAACTTTAAATTTCTTGTTATCCTCTTCTGACAGATTAACTTTTTCTCTGGTTTGTGTTTTACACAAATTTCAGAAAACCCAACTACCGTGTCGAATCGATTTGAGTCTAAGAGGAACAGGACAATGGGTTCTTACCTGTCCATTACAATGAAAGTTCCTGTGATTCTGTAAGCAGTGGATATGTTATATACACCAGTAGTTTTTGCTTTCTTCCTGCTGGAGAAGACAGGTAAGTTGACTAGAGTACAAAAGAAAAGGGAGACGAATGACTCTGGAGGGCATCATCAAACTCCTACAGAACACAAAAAGGCAACTTTGCCAGAATTATAGCAAAGGCACCTAGGATAATTGTTCAGTTCCTGTTTATTTTATTGCTGAAAACTCTGACACTTCAAAACTCTTGAAGCGTCTTCTGTGGTATTTGAACATATGGTAGAAGCTGTGAGAATGAATACGTTACCATAGGTGGTTAAATGATGTGTGAGATATTAAAGACCTATGTTAGAGAAATAGAAATTATATTTAAATGCTATGCACATACTGAGGGTCCAGTTGATTTCTTGACCTTGAGTCAGATCCATAAATAGTATTTTACCTAAATAATTGAAGAGTATGAGGGTTGGAAGACAGAGGGCTAATGATACCTGTTCCTAAGGAGGAAGGGAACAAGGAACAATCAGGCAACACTGAAGAGAACATTTGTGGGTTGGTTTTTTTGATGGCATCTATCACAGAATCATGGAACAGTTAGGGTTGAAAGGGGCTTTTAACAGTCATCTAGAACAACCCCTGGAGTGACTAGGGACATCTTTAGCTAGATCTAGTTGCTTAGAGTCCCATCCAACCTAACCTTGAATGTTTCCAGGGAGGAGGCATTTACCACTTCACTGGACAACATGATGCAGTGTTTTACTGCCCTCGTTATAAAAAACTTCTTTCTTGTATCCAGGCTAATTCTACCTTCATTCAATATAAAACCATCACCCCTTCTCCTTTCACATCAGACCCTGCAAAAAAGTCAGTCCCTGTATTTCAATTAAGTCTGCCATTGAAAAGCTGCAGAAAAGTCTCTCCAGAGACACCTTTTTTCCCCAGGCTGACCTACTCCAGCTTCTTAGCCTTTCCTCTAAACCAGTTATATAGATATATATTATTAGTTATACACACATGTAGATATGTGTATTTACATATATACATATATACATATGTGTATACACATATATAACTGCATCATATGCAACCACATAACAGATATTTTATTTAATGGCTATACCTCTGGCTACTGACGTGTGCAGAAGAAAGAACATATTACATGTGCTAAACTAAGCAAAGCAACTTTTTCTGTGGTAGGGACAGCACAATTTTCAAAGGACTGAAAGGCTGATTTCCATTATGGGGCCTGAATTCTTACCCCATCTCTCTTGTTGGCAGGCTGGCAAATCTCAAGCTATGATAGGTACAGAGAAACCACCCCAAGCTAACCTCATGGGGTTCAACGACACCAAGTGTAAGGTCCTGCATCTGGGTTGAGGCAATCCTAAGCACAAATACAGGCTGGGCAGTGACTGGCTGCAGAGTAGCCCTGGGGAGAGGGACTTGGGGCTGCTTGTGGACAGAAGGGCTCCTCAGTTCAAGAGGGATGTGGAGATGCTGGAGAGGGTCCAGCGAAGGGCAACAAAGATGATGAAGGAGGTGGAGCACCTCCCTTACGAGGAGACGCTGAAGGAACTGGGTCTCTTGAGCTCGGAAAAGAGGAGACTGAGGGGTGACCTCATTAATGTCTACAAATATGTGAGGGGTGGGTGTCAGGAGGATGGAGCTGGGCTGTTCTCAGTGTCATCTAGTGATAGGACGAGGGGCAATGGTTGTAAGCTGGAACATAGAAGGTTCCACATCAACCCAAGGAGGAACTTCTTCACAGTGAGGGTGATGGAGCACTGGAACAAGTTGCCCAGAGTGGTTGTGGAGTCTCCTTTACTGGAGATATTCAAGACCCGCCTGGATGTGTTCCTGTGTGACTTGGTCTAGGTGATCCTGCTGTTGTGGGGGGATTGGACTAGATGATCTTTCGAGGCCCCTTCCAGTCCATAGTGATTCTATGATTCTATGAATCCCATTCTACCACTAGAGAAGTGACTCTCTTATCTCAGCAGTAAAAGGGTCTAGCAATATATTTCCATCCTGGGTGCCTTGGTTAGGGTGAGTATGTCCACCCCATTCGATCTGATATTTAGATACCACAACAGTATTTTACAGCTCCACCTAGTGGCTAATTGTGAATCCTTACCCAGCCCATAATAATGTCAACTAAGCCTTGCCTTAGGTGCAAAGCTCGCTTGAGCAAGGGATATCAGAATGTAGCTGCTTGAATGACAGGACAAAGACAGGTCGAGGCTTCCTACATTGCATAATCTAGACCTTCGGACTCTTCCTTGGACCTGCCAATTACTTACAGCGCTTCTGGCTGCGTATGAACCATGATTATTTCGCTTTTGTGAAAGCAAAAAAAATTGTACCTTTCGTTGTGAATCCTTATCCTAGTTGGTGATGCTTATTTTTGTTCAAGTGACTTGCAATAATTTTTACACTTGCTTATTTGGACCGTTCTTGGGAGCAGGATTCATTTAATGTATTTTTGATGTCAGGTTTCAAGTAGCTACCTAGATTCATTCCAGATTTACTGCCTTGAAGCAGACATATCCAGAAGGGAAACAAGATCATCCCCTGTAACATCACCCTAGCAAAGAAGGATGCCACTTACTTCAGGTGCTTAATTTGTGATTGAGTGGATGTTCTTATGTCTTTCTATTGGCCTTATAGGAAGCTTGATCCTCTACAGAACACTCCTGCCCTGGCTTATTCCAGATAGATGTTAATATCAATTAACCTGTTATTGTCTCCATATTCCATTTTGCTAAACAGAAAGAAAAGGAAGGTTGTGTGTATTGAGCCTGCATCATACTTGAAGTTTCCAGTAGATTACACTTGTTAAATTAGAAATGTTTGATGCTTTTTATTCATTTCAATGCTGAGCAAAATAATATTATATTCTATGTCAATGCTCCTATTTTACTTTAGAAGCCACATATTTTGGGAGGGGACAATTTAAGCAATTAATATTCTAGAGTTACATTTAAGTTTAAACAAAACCAGTTTAATTTATCTTGTTTATATGTTGTGCCTCTTGGATGGGATATCTGAGTGATTGTGTGTTTGATTGTCAGTGACTACTCTCTTTAGAACCAGAGGAGCTGCTAGGCCATTCATGACAAGCAGAGAAATTTGTGGAACATTCTGCAGTGTACTGCAAAGGGGGCAATGGGTGTGAGCTGGAACATAGGAGCTTCCATAAAAATATGAGAAGGAACTTCTTCACAGTGAGGGTGACAGAGTGGGAATGGGATGCCCAGGAGGGTTGTGTATTCTTCTCTGGAGACATTTAAAACCTGCCTGGATGTGGTCCTGTGTGACTTGCTCTAGGTGATCTTGCTCTGGCAGGGGGATTGGACTAGATGATCTTTCGAGGTCCCTTCCAATCCCTAATGATTCTATGATTCTGTGACTCAAAAAGGAAAGTTACTTTAAACTGCTAATTATTTTCCCCAGGGAGTAAATGTAAGCAAAGTGTTATTTGGGTTTGAATATTTTTTAAATTTTCAATTCCAGTTGCAAAACTTATCTCCGTAATGTAATAAGAGCAGAGGACACTGGGGTAGTCTGAACTGAAATGTTACAGCCTCGTGTTTAAATGTCTAAAGTCAGATTATACAACCTTGTCTTTCAAACTCTTCTGAGAATAGAAGCTAAGGTCTGTTTCGAACAGAAGAATCAGAAAGCCATACAGACAGGATGTACTTCTTGCTGTTCCTTGTAATGAACAGCAATAAAATAATAAAATGTTTTATTTTAAATCAGAAAAGTGTAATCTAGGGATCAGAAAAATAGGTGCAAAGCAAAGCAATTCAGATACACTGCAGCTGTGTGTTACCTAAGAGAAGCCATCAGTAAGCAGTGTAGCTTACTTGCAGCTGGCCCAGGTGAATGTCCAGTCAGTAGGGGCTAGCTGAGAGGAGTGTTACACTGTGCGTATGGAAAGGGTAGAGTGACCCCCTCATGTGAAGCAGCAATTGATAAATCAGAATTTTTATGAATTATCAAGTAAACTTCTTGGATGTCAGCTGTCTTTCTCTGGCAGCTAAACAGGTAGGGACAGATCCATAAAGGAAAAAAATCATGGCAAGGTCAAGTCCATGAAATACTAAATTCAAAACTCCTCTCTAATATCCACACAAGATAGTATGACAGTCTATACCACCCGTGGTGGCACCTGGGGACTTGAAGTAAAAACATGCACTGGAGAGAAGACAGAAGCTGAGGATGTGCTCCATCCTCATATAAGTGACACTTCAGGTGTAAGACTGAGAGCTCACCGTGCTGTCGTTTGGTTACCCTACACCAAATACCTGGTATTTTTCCTTCCACTTTTCAGCTTTAAAATCAGAATCACAGAATGTGAGGGATTGGAAGGGACCTCAAAAGATCATCTAGTCCAATACCCCAGCCACAGCAGGATCACCTAGACCAATACCTCAATAACTGTTTTCATCACCCGTGCTGAGCTAGCTTTTAGAGGAAGAACATACAACACCTTGAAACAAGATGGGGAGAGCTTATGAAAGCTCTGCTAAAGGGCTGTCATGTTTGTTAGGACAAAAATCATGTTGCTTGCTACTTACTAGGCTCAGATCTTTCTGTATACTAACCTGCCGTTGTTACTTTAATCAGTTCTAACCCAGGACTTCATCCAATCATCCCTCGTGCATCTATTTACTTTACTATAACTGTTGTAAGACAGCTTTGATGCATAGGAAATTCAATTTAACCTAATATTTTTCTGAAACACACACTCACTATTTCCTAAAAGTGAGATTTTTTTTTTTCCTGAGATCTTGGTTTCTGATTCCATCTTCATACACATCTATTCCAGTTGTTTTCTTTAGCTTCTGTTAGAGCAGCATCTGGTAAAATTTGATCTGCAATTTAGGAGAGAGTCAGAGAAAGAGATTCTAGATGGAAAGTGACCACATCTGTCCTTCAGCAGTTTTGAGACGTGAAAATTAGGACTTTTGAAAAAGAAAACAACCAGGATTAGTCACAATTTTCATATGCAACCCTACCTACTAACATATTTAAGCAGTGAATAGAGCATCTTGTCACATTTGGCTTTGTGAAATGCTAAAGCAAAGCCACTGTGTCTAAAAAACAAATCTTGTTCTGCTTATACACCCAGGATGTCACCTTCTGAATTCTCCAAGCAAACCCATGGTAACAGAATGTTTCCTCCAGATGGCAAAAATATCTTTAATTATGTCTCACAAATAAATTACAGTGCTGTAGCCATCTTTGCTGCTAAAAGGTGGTTGTTCCTTTACCAGAATAACTGTAGATGACATTCTGCAATTAAAGTCACTTGAATCTTGTTTTTGATTTGAGTGGAGCAAGAACTTTATGTATCATATCGCAAAAGGAGGAGTATCTATGCGCATACGCTGAATACAGGTATGTAAGTGTATTTACTGAAGAGAATTCTCAGCTTCCTTCCTTTGTTAGGGGAAATAAAATGTACAATAAAATCAACTAACCTGAAACTGAAGAGAGCTGCTGTAAACCATAGTTGGAAATAATTGTCACTGCAATCTTCAAAATGGGAAAGAAGGAAGACCCAGGTAATTATAGACTGGTCAGCCTCACCTCCATCCCAGGAAAGATGGTGGAACAATTTATTCTAGAGGCTGTCTCCAGGCACATCAGGGAGAGGAGGGTGATTAGGGACAGTCAGCATGGCTTTACAAAGGGAAAGTTGTGCTTGACCAACCTGATAGCCTTTGATGAGGGCATAACCAGGTGGACAGATGATGGCAGAGCAGATGGATGTGGTCTATCTTACATCCTCATAGCCAAACTGAGGCAGTGCAGTCTAGATGATCAGGTAGTGAGGTGGATCGTGAGCTGGCTGCAGGATAGAAGCCAGAGAGGAGTGGTCAATGGGACAGAGTCTGGTTGCAGGCCAGTATCTAGTGGAGTGCTCACCAAGCCTGTTGAGCAGGAAGATGACAACGTAGGAAATGTAACAAAAAACACTGTAGTTCACCTTTTATTAACTTAACTCTGTCTAACCCAGCATTTTCACTTCCAAGAAGAGTTCCCCAAACGTTAGTGTGAAAACCTGTGTGTGGAGCCAGTGATGGTGACTAAGAAATGCAGCATACTCTAGTTATAAGGTAGACTTTGCTGCAGGAGAGGGAGAAGGAAATACAAACCTTTGCTTTGCATTGCTAGGCATTTTGTGCTTTTAGAGTCCTGCCTCTGCCATTTGTGTCTCAATACGTGGCTGGAGCTAAAGGAGATGTGGCCCCTGGGCCCTTTCAGTGATTCATCCCTATAAATTTCCGTCACCTGTAAAATGCCCATCCTGTCTAGCTCCTTACAGTGTTTTTAGCTGTTGTTATTACAGCTGTACATCACACCCCAACACTGCATATCAAAGTCAAAGAGAAAATGAACAGGAAAATTGCACTTATTTGTAGTGGAGACAAATGCCTTTTGTTAGAGGAGCTGATTGTACCACCCGGTGTGTGAAGGGTGGTTGCAAATAGCAACGTGTACACATACTCAAGCCTTCTCCCCACACAGTCTCACTTCACCCACACACTCTAGCTGCTCAGTAAGTAATTGTAGTCGTCCTGGTTTTGATTTCCCAGAGTCCAAACACACACAAAAAACCACAGGACAAATTTATAGTGAAGAGAAATTCTAATGAGTTTTATTAGCAAACAATAAACAGAAAAGGGGGACAAAACAAACACCTTGCAATGCCACCTGGAGATGGTGAGATGTTTGCACTTCTGCCAAGGTGAACTGCTGTGTCTGGTTTGGGAGAATGGCAACCAAGAGCCAGTTCTAGTGCAGACTGTGTGTCTAGGCCAGTTACCAAAGTGATCTGTGTTGTACACATGCGGGCATTTTCACTAAGATTTTTAGTCACGACGGGGTCTGAGGTGGGTCCATTCTGAATAACGAGCAGATACCAGACGTCATGATGCAGAAGACTTTTATTCTACAAAACACCTTCTTCACCAGCTGTGTTCTGCCAATCACCTTTGTTGTACTTCATTTGGAATTTGCATGGTTGGTTAGCTCTATTTTTTCACTACAGGCAGTTTGCACAGTAGCTTACAGAAGTTTACACAACAGCTTGCTTCAGAACGTATCTACTCTGCTCGCCTGGTTCTACCCTTGCTGTAAGCCACATTCCATTTCTGCAACATCCTGGTCTCCAGCTGCTTTTCCCAAGGTCTAACAATCCCTTCAGACTCACTTGAAGTATTGATCAGCTTTCTGAGACCACTGCATCCACAATTTTTGTCCTGGTGGACCAGAAGGAGTTGGAGGAGACCATAGATGCTGCTTGCAGTCACCCAAATGCTGTATTTTCTGCCTGTGCTACCTGTGGATACCCATACTATGTGTGTGTGTCTATGTACTCGTAAGGACTACACAACCAGCCTCACTACTGGTAATGACCTAGGTGGAGCTGCAGCCCCTGCACCTCTATTAGCCTTCATGGTTGGGCAAGATCCTAACAGAGAACTGTTCTTTTCCTGCTCGTTTTCTCTTCTGTTCTTTCTATCAGTGATGTCAGTGAGATTTCAATGTACAAAACGCATAAGATTGATGTTACTATTAGCCAAACTTTTTTTAGCAAGATTAATTACTTCTGTTGCCAAATATATGGCCTTCTAAAGAAACTGTATTTTAGGATGTGCACAGTACCTGCCACATAAAACACGGAACTCTTTAAGCGCTCCTTAGCTGGACAGATGAACATGGTGGCATACAAAATGATTGACTGTGTTTAAAATCATGCACCAATATTTACCCAGTGCAAGAGGACAGCATAACAGTTTCTAGGAAAGTGAATAATGGTTTCTGCCTTGAGGATTTTATAGTCTAAACTCAGATGTGACAAGGTAAGTGATCGCAAGCAAGACAGTATGAGAGCTACAATAACAGGAAAGCTGCATTTTCTGTTTTCTCCCTTTCTTGTTTATACTTGTTATTGTTTTTGAAAACAGTTTATAATTACTTAATTGGCATGAACTTAAAAGCTGTTTTGTGATGAAGGTCTCACACTGAGTAAGTGTATGGAAATGAGAGGATATGACAAAGAATGAGAGAGGGTGAGGCACAGGACAAGAGGAAGACAGAGAACAAAATAACCGGGTGGGTACAGAAGCACTCATGAAAAGCAAGATGGGGAGAATAAATAAATACAGACTAGAAGACATCTGTAGGACTAGACAAGCAATGAAAAAACATCTGTTACACATCCAAGACCAAGATGCTGAAAGCTTCAATACAGTACATATTTGGGACACGCCGGATAAACCAGGCTGGGATAACAGCAGCCAATTCTGGTTACTACTGCTGCTGGAGCAGAGAGAGCTACATGGAAGCCAGAACTTGCTGTCTGCTTGGCTTCTCAGTTTTGTGCAGCTCTGTAGTTAGGTAACTTTTTTTACATCAGTAAAAAAGTTTTGAGCACACATTCACAGCATATTTATATTTAATTATTTATAAATTGTATACGTGCTACTGTAAAGTTAGATTATGCACGGAGTGAAGGTGAAATAGACAATTTTTACTTCTTAAATCTGTTTTGTGATGATAAAAAAATGCCTGGGTTGCAGGCATCTGAATTTGGATACTACTACCCTTAACAGGCAGAAAATATACCACAGAAATATACATTTCTGAGCTAAGGTCAAATCTACAGTCCTTTGCTCAAGCAGGTATTTTCTATTCTGGAAGTACATTTCAGTACTACCAGCAGAACAGAGCAATTACTTTGTAAGATGAGAAATGCTAATTGAGTTAACTCCATTTCCTGGAAAAATCCCCTTATGAATCGAAATGTGTGTCTGTAGGAAAGAGTGAGGGATCTGAGTTAAGAAAAGCATTCAGAACTGGTGAGTAAAATGAGACAGCTAACTAAATGTCAACATTTAGTGTCTACAAATGGTTAGTATGCTCTAGCTTCCTGTGTTTTATGATGAAGAATCCACCTACTAATGTCTACAAATATTTGAGGGGTGGGTGTCAGGACGATGGCACTGGGCTGTTCTCGGTGTCATGTAGTGATAGGACAAGGGGCAATGGTTGTAAGCTGGACCATAGGAGGTTCCACATCAACCTGAGAAGGAACTTCTTCCCAGTGAGGGTGATGGAGCACTGGAACGGGCTGCCCAGGGGGGTTGTGGAGTCTCCTTCTCTGGAGATGTTCAAGACCCAACTGGACGGGTTCCTGTGTGACTTGGTTTAGGTGATCCTGCTGTTGCAGGCGGATTGGACTAGATGATCTTTCTATGATTCTATGATTCTATGATTCTATGATACTACAGAAAACTACAGGAAGAATAGTGTATATTTTGCAACGTAAGTTTTGCATCAGGAAAGTGACACAGACGTAGCTAAATCTGAGGCATATCTGGTTCTTTATAAAAATTTAACCAATGTACATAACCAGTCTATGGTAATAGGAAAATCTGTGTTGTATAAACATGTGTGTGTCCTGGCTACATGCTAGGAAAGCTTAGTTTTGAACAGTCTAGACACAAATATGGAAAACATGAAGAAAATGACAATAACATGGTAGAAAAAGTCTGCAAAGTCTCACCATACACGTTACCTTCAAAGTGAACTCCGACACGCATTGTCTGTATGGGCAGTATCCAAAATTACAGTTAATTAACAAAACCACTGTCAATCTAAATTTAGAATCAAGCTTGAACAATTTGCTTTGTTCAGATTAAAAGTTAACTTTGGACTTTATATTCTTCATACTGTGAGAAATACATGTAACACAATACAACATGCAAACTGTGGTAGATCAAAGATAGAGTGCAGCTTTGTACACAGAACATAGAAAATCAACTTTTTTTCTGTGAAGCGTGTCTTGGTTGACAATGTATTCCTGTAAAGAGAAAATAAAAGTCAAAGGAAGGTCACTGGAATGAAGATCTGCTGATTCAAGAGCAGATCTGTGTTATGCATGCATTTTTTAATATATTAAAATAAAACTTAAATGATGTTTACATATTTCTGAAAAGCTAAATTATTTCAGTTAAGGTTTCAGATAATATTACTGTGTAACAATGAACGGCTTGGAAACATAATGGGAAAGCTAAGCCATGAATCATAGAATCATTAGGGAGTGGAAGGGACCTCCAGAGATCATCCAGTCCACTCCATTTTCTTGATTGCAGTCCCTGACAAAGGAATAATATATGGACTTTAAGAACAAGACCCTGCCAGAGTGCAGAGAGGCTGCCCAGACAAGTTGTGGTGCCTCTTTCTCTGGAGATACACAAAACCCAGAGGATGTTATCATCTCCAGCCTGCTGTAGGTAAAACTCCTTTAGCAGGAGGATTGGACTACATGATCCTCACAGATCTACTTCATCCCCGACTGTTTTGTAGTAAATATCAATAAGTACCAAGTACAACATCCCACAGATTGCAGTAAAAACATGATAAATCTTACACATGTTCCCAATACTGTTTCAATAAACTCTTATGCACTAGTTTAGAGCCACACAATCTGGAACAGATAAAGGTTTGCTGCTTTGTCTTTTATTGTTTTCTCTAGCAAGTCATATGTGACAGCAGGAAAATCTACCTAGCTGCATTTTTTATTTCACTTTAAAAATGGGGCTGTGTGTGACTTTTTTAATGTGTCTGTGTGTATTGGTAGGTATTTGGTATTCTCTGAAAACCTGCTGTCAAAAGGAAAACAGTATTTAGTCTCATCATATTTGAGCCTGCTGTCTTATATTAGTGTAACTCCTTAACATACTTTGCAAATTAGTCTATTGTACAACAGGATATGAACATTTCCTGCTTTCCCCTTTCATTAATGACAGTTAATTACTGCAGGAAAAAGCCCACAATAATCACACTAATCAGCAAAATGGATTTTTATACACTAGAGCACAAGCTTTGCTATTTTTCATTATGCCAGTACGTAATAAAAATTCCTAAAGAACAATAATATCTCTCCCGTGGGTGTTTTTCTGCTTGTTCTTACGAGAACAAAAGCACAGCTGTACAGGTGCAGGGCAGTCTATCTAGCCATTGCACACCCCAGGAAAAGGTCAGCAAGGTGGTAGTGGTACAATAACGTGTATGTCTTTGGCAAATCCTCCAAACCCTTAGCAATCAGCAGCACAAGGAATTCTTGAGCTGAGGTCGTGACTTGTTTCATAGATCTTAGTGGGCATTTTCTGTGACTCTTTTTTCATTCTAAGGCTTCAGAACTCCTAGAGTGTCTTAATGATAAATGTTAACAGATTACTGATGAACAGATTTATTGAAGCAAATTTGGGAGACAAAGAGTAGGGAACGCCTAGAGCTACTTGGTTTATCCAATAGGGTCTCTGTGTGAAATGACATCAGTGGCTGATCTCCAGCCAGCTGACAAAACGTAGTCCGTAGTTTATTACGTGGCATTCCATGGTACAACAATTTGAAACAGGCTGCATGAAATTACTTACAAGGAATGGATTCTGGCCTATGAAAATCCCTGATTCAAATCTAAACGTTGCTTGGAAGACTGTTTTGGCTCAGGCCAAGATGATGCTAAAAATTTTTAAAACCCTAGAAATTTAAAGTTACGCCGACACTTTAACAGATTATGAAACGTCGTTGTCCAAAAGTCTTCTCTGGCAATATCTAATTAACTATGCAAGGTGAAATCTGTGTGTTTCTGTTGATGTTTTAAGGTCTGCAGGGTTGTCTTAGACTAGAATTAAATGATCTTTTCAGCACGTCATTTGCTGTTAGTAAAAATATTGTGAACTTGAGGCAGGGAAATATCTTCATTTTAGGAAAAGGTTTGCTTTCTCTATTAGAAGTCACTTTTGTGTGCACTGAAGAGATTATGTAATAGAACTGAGCCTCAAGGAAAAAATAATTGCTCATTGGGATACATGGAATGACAGAAGATAAAATTATTCGGCTATTCAAACATGGTTACATCTACTCTCATCAGGATCTGCAGAGGTGTCACAAAGGCTTTCTTACTAGTGGTACTGACAAAGGTTGATCCATCCTTGTGAAAGAACCAGGCTGATCATTCTCTTTTGTTCAAGGGAGATCATTATATACAAAAATAATCCCTAATGCTTAGGTTATCTGATCTTTGTTTGCTCTTCTCACGTAGAGAACAAGAATTCAGATCTTGGTTTCTGCTGAACACAAATGTTCCCAACTCAGCATTAATGAAATCTGTAGGAAACACAATGCAATCAAGACACATTCATTGTTCTGGAACAGGCAGTGATGCCTTCCAGCTGATGAGCTTCGTGCAAACTTCCTGACTAATCAGGTCATATAGATTAACAACTGAAACATTTCTTAAATGTCTTCAGACTGCAGCCCATTACTGAAACACCTCTTATAGAGGAAATTATATTAATTAACTTTCAGGAAATTTGCCATGCTACAAAATTGGGCATTTTTTCTAACAGCCAGTTAAAATTGCCAAGTTGTTATGTTCAGGGTTTTCAGAGCACTATATGATGTCTCTTTATGCTACAACACTGCTGACTTTAATATATAGTAGGTGGTATATAAATAGGTGAGAAAATCTCCTTCCAGTTTCCTAGGATGTTTAGTGAATTCTGTTCACAGACCAGTGTGCCTGGGTGGATCCCAGTGCTGCTCCTTTCAAGGTCAAGCCTGTATCAAGCCTATTGTTGAAGTCAATGAAGCTTCAAATCAATGTATGGATTTTCTGAGGTGAATCCCCTTGAATGATAGGTACATAATATTGTGTATAACCTTGAGGGTACAGTTGCAAATTACCTTGCACTGGAAATTACCTTTTGATGGCTTGCTGACTGATTACATTTCATCAAATCCTAATGCATTTAAATTGATATAAGAATGAGAAATCAGTAGAAGGCACTTGGCATATTCTGGCTTTGTTAGGGTGTGCCACTAAGCAGAAAAATAATGTATAACATTTAGAATCAGTAACTCTCATTATTCTTTGCTTGTTTTTAGTCCCTGTATGATTTCTCTTTTTCCTTAACAATATCCTGTTTTATGAAAGTCTTAACCTCTTCAATAACAGAAAAACTCGGTGCTGATGTAGATGTATTCTTTGGACACTGGTATCTGTCAGCTTTTGCAAACAATTTAATCAACATCATATTTTTCATAACAAGTCTTTTTGTGACTGGCATCTGTAGATTTTGCAGCTGCAAGAGTATTGCAGGCAGTGTTGTGCTTTCATTTGCACCCAAAGTGCCTTTAAAAGCATTATAAATTGTGTTAAGGCTAGGCCCTGGCCTGAGGGTAGGCTGACAACAAGGATGCTAAATGTCTGGGCATGATGTGACTTGCTGGATGAAGATGAGCAATAGCAGCACAGTAAGGCCATCTAGTTGCTGAAGCCAACCAAGGTGACCTGGGCAGGTTCTCCTCCTTGAATAATCGTGGCCTCAGGAAAGCAGCGTAATGACCTACTAAGGATCCCATAAAAGATCTGAAGCTGCCAAGAAGTAAATTGTTTCCAGTCTTTTTGGAACATTTTTCTTGCACAAAGTAGCAGAATCGGCAGCTGCCCCAGGAGAAGGCTCTAGTTCCCGAGGCAGCCCCATGACCACGTCTGTTGTTGGGTCCTCTTTTCTCCTTTGCTTTATTTTAATACACTCTTCAGCTTGTTCCTGGCCAGTCTTTTCTCTGCTAAAATGCAAGATGTCTCATGCTGTTTGCAAAGTCATTTTATAACAGCAATTATATTTGATGAGATAACACCTAAGGTGTTGACCTTATCCGAAGTTGTTTTATTGACTAATACATTAATACTTCATGATAATCCTATTTAGTGATTACATAAGAAAGATTATACTTCAATTCTGTAGCCCTGGGGTGGTTTGGCCCTGGCTGGGGGCCAGGTGCCCACCAAAGCTGCTCTATCACTCCTCTTTTCTTGGATGGACAGGAGGGAGAAAAACATAACAAGAGGCTAGTGGGTAAAGACAGCAACAATTTAATAAAGCAGAATCAAAAGCCACAGAAGGAAGAAGAGGCAGAAAATAAAAGATTTTGCTCTACTTCCCATCAGCAGATGATGTTAGCTAGCAATACAGAAATAAGGACATGCTTTGGTGGCTGGTCTATGACATTTGTGGAATTGAAATATATAGGAACTTTACCAGTACTGGAGATGGGGTGAAGCCAAAATGCCCATCTCTAGGACAAAACATCACTTTGTTTTTCAAAATACTATTTCATTTTTGTGAGAATTGTGTCCTTGAGGACTGCATCCATGGTTTTAGATCTTGAGCTGCCACAGTGACCAAATCCAGCCAGAAAGCTTAAATATATAGATAAATGTCCTCAAGATCTGTGGTATGTATGTCAAGGAGTTTGGGCAAACCTTGTCTTCAGTTATGTTACATAAGAACTGGGTCACGCAGCAGGGCACACTCCTGTGGTCTCAGAGAAGCTCAGGCAATTACCACTGATACCAACTGCTTGGAGATCTTATCTGTTCTCTGCTGCTCATCTCTGCCTGTGCTGGCCACCCATTATGCAACACCAGTCTGTCTGCTCCTTTGACATGGTCCATTTCACAACAGCTTTAGCATGGTCCTTTTCACTACAAAATCAGCTATTTTCCCTCTCACAGTGATTAGCTTGAAAACAATTGATTTTATTCTTTACGGACTGTTTACAAAGTTTTCCCAGCAGCGACATTAACTCAAACAAGAACACCAGCTCACATGGATTTTGTTATGTGAGGAACAAGCTAGAAGTGTGAGGACATCAGTACCTTCTCCAAAACTTGCCCATGGCTAAAGCAGTGCAACTGTTGCCACTGCAAAAGAGGTAATTTATTTACTGAAAAATTCACGAGTGCAACTTACCTGTCTTCTGTTCATTAGCCTTGAATTTCCCGTGGTAAAGTGGCAAGTTCTGTTCTTACCTGTGGCTGAGAATATATAACTTTGGCTTTGGCTGCTGTGCAAGACTGTAAGATTTTGCAGTTCACCTCTTCACCAGCATTATCTTTCCAAGTCTCCAACACTATCAAGTGTATACTATTAAAGATAAAAGATGAATACTACATAAGATGAATGACCTTGGCACATGTCAAGTCCCACATTTACCTCATTTATCTTCTAAAATACTATACAAAATTGTGGCTAGCATTCTTCTGGTGTTCTTTCAGAGGAGAGGTGAAATACATATGTTTCTATCAAGCAAGATCTGCCCATGCTGCTGCCAACACGTGGTGTTTTGCATTGCTTCACCTACAGCCCTTTCTACATGGCCTGGATGCCGTGTACATCACCTGTGGGTTTGTGCTTATAGGAAGAGGGGGCCATATAGAGCCTGTTTCCCTCAAACAATTTGCATGTTCAGGCTTGGGTATCTGTCAGTGCTGGCTGAAGTCTGCACACCAAACAAGAGCCAGGTGACGTACCCGAACAACTCAGTGGAGACTAGAAAGTCTTATTCCAGCCTGGTCTAGGTCGGGGTGTCCCTGACTGTGCTGGGGGTGTTGGAACTGGATGATGGTTCCTTCCTACCCTGAGTGACTCTGATTCCATGGCTTCTCCAGTTAGGTGAGCCTGCTCTGGCAGGGGGATTGGACTAGATGATCTTTCTAGGTTCCTTCCAATCCCTTTCTATGATTCTATGATTCTATGATTCTATGATTCTATGATTCTATGATTCTATGATTCTATCATTCTATCATTCTATCATTCTATCATTCTATTCCAGGTTTTGAAAAATATTACCTTTATAAAAGTGGGGGGGGGGGTAAGATGAAAACTGATGCACGGTTAGAAATGTACCAAGCAAAGCTCATTGGATCACTCTAGCTGAAAGGGTTGTAATGTATTGGTTATGAAATATACAAAACTCTTAGTCTTGATGAGAACAGTGTAAAATGTAGGGCTACTTTACCATTAGTACTGTTCTAATTTCATCCCTTAGAGAAATGCAATAAAAAGGGTGAAGGGGCTAGAGAGGCTGATTTATTAGAGAATAATGGAAGATTTATGTATGCAGAGATTGCCTAAATAATGATTAAGAAAATAACACTAGAATGTGCTGCTTAGCAAATAAGCCTGTAAAGGCAGAAAGTGGGACTAGATGCATTATTATTTATGAATCATGTTGTAATTTGCCTAGTGGGTCCTGTTACGTTAACTGCTACACAAACACTCAGCAGCAGACGGTGCCTGAAGAGCGCTCAATGGCAGCAAGGACGAGGAGGAAATACCTTGTACCAGGGTCACTTTGGGCAGCAGCAACAGAGCTAGCAGTGTAAGTCCAGAGCCCTATCCAAGGCTGCTGAATTTAGCAGTTTCACTAGCGAGGTGGATTGTAAACTGGCTACAGGGTAGAAGTCAGAGAGTGGTGGTCAATGGGACAGAGTCTAGTTGGAGGCCTGTGTCTAGTGGAGTGCCCCAGGGATCGGTGCTGGGACCGGTCCTGTTCAATCTATTCATTGATGACTTGGATGAGGGATTGGCACGCACTGTCAGCAAGTTTGCTGATGACACAAAGCTGGGTGGTGTCGCCGACACCCCCGCAGACTGTGCTGCCATTCAGCGAGATCTGGACAGGCTGGAGAACTGGGCAGAGAAAAATCTAATGAGCTATAACAAGAGTAAGTGCAGAGTCTTGCATCTGGGCAAGAACAACCCCAGGTACCAGTATAGGCTGGGGACTGACCTGTTGGAGTGTAGTGTAGGGGAAAGGGACTTGGGGGTCCTGGTGGACAACAAGATGACTATGAGCCAGCAATGTGCTCTTGTGGCCAAGAAGGCCAACAGCATCCTGGGGTGGATTAGAAGAGGGGTGGTTAGCAGATCAAGAGAGGTTCTTCTCCCCCTCTACTCTGCCCTGGTGAGACCACACCTGGAGTATTGTGTCCAGTTCTGGGCTCCTCAGTACAAGAGGGATGTGGAGCTGCTGGAGAGAGTTCAGCGTAGGGCAACAAAGATGATAAGAGAGGTGGAACACCTCCCTTATGAGGAGAGGTTGAGGGAGCTGGGTCTCTTTAGCTTGGAGAAGAGGAGACTGGGGCGACCTCATTAATGTCTACAAATATTTGAGGGGTGGGTGTCAGGAGGATGGCACTGGGCTGTTCTCGGTGTCATGTAGTGATAGGACAAGGGGCAATGGTTGTAAGCTGGAACATAGGAGGTTCCACATCAACCTGAGAAGGAACTTCTTCACAGCGAGGGTGACGGAGCACTGGAACAGGCTGCCCAGGGGGGTTGTGGAGTCTCCTTCTCTGGAGATGTTCAAGACCCGACTGGACAGGTTCCTGTGTGACTTGGTTTAGGTGATCCTGCTGTTGCAGGCGGATTGGACTAGATGATCTTTCGAGGTCCCTTCCGATCCTAATGATTCTATGATTCTATGATTCTAATTGCCCAGAGACACGTCTCTGTTTCTGATGTGTTATTTCAGAAATGCAGCCTGTTTTTCAGTGTGTTGAGACTAGTCCACGTGTATCTGTCAAGAATCCTGTAATAATCCTGTGTACAAGGTAAAACTAGCCATCCAACTAAGAGGATACAGATAGTATTAGGCAATGGACATGCTTGTTATCCATGCTAATCAGCTCCACCAGCAGACATCAAACTGCATGAAGCAGAGATTTGGTTTTATGTTACCACAGGTTTTCACTACAAAGAATTTTAATGTGAAGATACAGCACCCAGCCCTTCCACAATGGTTCTAAACTGCTTTCTTTCCTTCTCATGACACAGAATGAAATAGAAGATTATTTTTCTTTAACACAGTCTTCCAATTGTTTTAAGTCACATAAAAAATCCAAGTTCATGATGTCATCATATATTCTCTTGTTGAAGCCAGACCCATCAGGACTCAAAGCTGGCTCATCACCATGGTGAAACTTGAATTTCAGTGCAGCCGGCAAATCTCTCTTCTAGCCCCTCTGCTGGTCAGGAACCATCAGCTGCAGAGTGAGAAGGCTGCAGGACTGTTGAGATGGACACAAAGCCAAGATGGACTCACTGTGCAAAGAAGGGGAGTAGCCCTTCTGTACACTGCTGCAAGCACCAGCACCACTCCCCTCTGTGACACAGTGCCTCTGGTGCTCCAGATGAACAGAAACAAAAATGAGCCATTGGACAATTAGGTATTTGCCTGGGGGTTAATTGGGATGACACTGGAACAAACACATAAAACAAGACTTTTCATGCATGTTATTTATTTGCAGGCCAATCCAGCGCAGACAGGCTTAGAATTGAAGCTTTGTAGCCTTACCATTAGGTTTTGCTGTCCCACAAGATCCATGTCGTAACCACTCCTAAAGAAGTAATGGCCTGCCTGCTAATCTGAAAAGAACATTTTCAAAGTACAGAAAATTCAGAAGTCATTCCTGTTTGGTGTGGAAAGAATAATTTCTCTGCAAGACAGATACTTAGAGACCATTGGAGTGAACACCAGTACCATCTGGCTAACATGTCACCCTACCCAGATGGAAAATTACTACTTAATACTGGCTATGGGCAGAGTTGTGTAAAAACACCATAACAGTTCAAATTAAACAATGTTGGAAAATCCATTTAAACTACCAGTAACTACTTCATCATTTCCAGGACTTTGAAGAAAAAAAGGCTATGTGAAAATTAGCAGAGCTTGCTAAAATAGCAGACCGTGACACTGTTCAGAAGTTATCAGATTCATGGGGAGCGTTTTCTTTCAGCTAGAAGGTTTTTAAATGTGTTAAGGGAAAACATTGTTGAGAAAAGCTGCACCTTGAATTTTTTGCTTTTGGCAGGTGTCCTGATAGCTGCCCCTAGTTCTTCTAATAAGAAGAACAATGTTGCATGTGAATATGTTGATAAGAGAAGTTATTCTTTCCTGGAATATATGATTCTGAGATTAGACTCTACCAACAGAACTCCGCAGGTTACTTAACAGGAGCTTTGGAAGAGAGAACGTGTGAGGTCCTCTATCCGCTGTTTTTCTGCGCTCAGTTAAACCAATCATATAGAAAAGTTTGAAATGAACAGAAACCATTAAAAGAGTTGAGAAACTGCGTTTGAAAGTCCATCAGAAGAGTAAATATTTTGCTACTGGCCCTATTGACGCAACCAACACCTTTGGTGAATGTTGAAGTGTTTTTCTAGCCTTTCGCAAAAATAACACTGAGAGAAACGGACTGTCTAGGAACAGCAGTCCACACTTGTTCTGCTTCAGCTTTTTGGAGTACAAGAGGGCCTTCTTATAGTGGCAGTGAATAAACTGAAGCTCTTGTAATGCTGAGAAGGAAAGTCCCTAGGTGCAACTTGGCTTACAGGCACATTTCTGTTTACAGCAGCTTCTCCTTTCCAGGGACTGAGCTCTGTGCAAACACACCGTCTGCGCAAAGAGACTCCAGCATGTGGCTGAGGACAGCACTGCCTTCCTTCCCCTTCCCCATACCCTCACACCAGTGGTCAGCACAGCCTGTCCTTGCTCCCCACTCTTCTCCCCCAGAACCCTCACAGGCAGCTTCAGGACTGAGGAAATGTGCCTAATCTGTTCCTTGCAATTGTCTCTATTTTCTGTTGCACTTCATGGAAAACTCTTCCCTCAATTATCTTCAATTTGCACTTATCCCTCCCACCATCAGCTTTCCGTATCTTTCCAGCCTTGCCTCTCAGACATGAAAACAGTGTTGTAGTGTCATAAAGCTGTAACAGCCTGTCTTAGATGTGGTTTGTGATTCTAATTTACTATAAAAAAAGTACACTTCCAAAATGCTCCTGGCAATAAATTCTCACATTCCAGGGAACCAAGAATGACAGCAAGAGAAGTGCTCTTTCAGAAGAAAACTGATTGTACTTGACTTAAATCTTTGTTTTAGTTCTTGTTTTCATAAAGATCCTCTCTTTTAGTTCTTGTTCCCACTGTGAGGATGACACTGTGGATATAGTCCAGTGGAGGAGAGAGGTAGAACCAGGGCTGCTCTGACTTTAGGAAGGTTAATTTTCAATAAAAAGATGAAATCCATTCTTCATGCAGTGTTTATATCCTGCAAGCTAGATCTTCTTCTGGATTCCAATAAAAGCAAAAAGCTTCATAAATTTAATGTATACCATATCAAATCTAGAAGTGATTTTCCCAAACTTCCCTTAAGAGGTTACGAATATTTTGCTGACTCAAGTTCACTTTTGAATCCAGCCTGAAATGCAAAAAGTTTCAGATGATTCTTACAGGAGTTTCTGAAATGCTCTTGCGTTTTGGGGGTTTGGAGCACTTTATGTTTCTGCAACTTCAGCTTTTTCAGCAATCAGCTGAGTATAAGGGTTACTGAGCTGGCAGGAAGGCTACCAGAACTGGTCCTTTAAGTGGCTCTGAGGTTCCCATCACAAGGTACATGGGAAGCATATGGAATAGGTTTTGAAGGAGTATGAAAGAACTTAGCATCTGGATATTGCTACTGGAGATGCTATGTGATTAAACAACCTATTTAGCTTCCTTAAATAATGTAAGGGAAATACTTGGAATGGAAATCAAACAAATCCAGTCCAGGTTGTTAATACTTTTCAAAATTAGCTCATATATCTCTTCAGTGAACACACACTTGTAAGTGGTTGATTGGAATGTGTAAAATATTTCAAAGCACCTTCCTACAGAAGAACTCTCAATAAATACAATTTTTTACCGTATTATATATGATGTAAAAACAATTGATTATTTGTTCATATTATCTCAAACTTGTTCATATTGGGAAAATGAACAAATACTGGACTCTTTGATGGCTTACTTCCTCTTTCTTTAAAAATATCCAGAGTTAGTGATCCTGAGTACTTGATATGTGTAAATTTTACTACTTCATGTCTACATGGTGTTAGAAGAAATGTTAGCAAGTATATGGTTGTCATGACATGAGCCTTCCTAACTGCCTAGGAAGCACTGCAGTGCTGCCCTCTCACTGCATTCCGCCTCTGGCTGGATGGGGAGGAGAAAGTGCAACAAGACTCCAGTCTTGAAACACAGGACATGATAATAATTATTCAAATAAAAATTATTTATGTAAACAAATGAGTAGAAAATAGATTATTACCTCCCATACTTTCTTTTGGATCGATATCCATTTCATTACCCTTTTATTATTTAGAATTTTCTTTCAGCTGATTGAGATGTTCATTACTCCAGGTAGAATGTCTACAGCCCCAGACGTCATAATAATGAAGTTATATTGTTTATTGAAAAAGCAGATGCACTCAAGGTGGTCAGTGTTGACACACTGAATTTCAGCAGAATTCCATAAGGAATCATTTCATTGGTCCCTCTGATGGAGGATTCAGATTCCCTGTTTTGACGTTACTTTGGGAAATGCTTTGGCTAACCTTCTCCACAACAAAAAGATTATATGACACAACTACACTGTGCTAAGTATTGGAGACATGGCTTGAACCAAAGCTGTCTAGCTGTTATGTCAAATACCAGCACTGTAAAACCTTCTAGGTTAAAATAAGTGGTAAAAAACATGTTTTATTTCAAGCGAGTCTTGAAGTGAGAACATTTCACAAATGACAAACAGCGCTAAGTTTAAGAGCTGGATGAACAGAATCTGCAACACAGAGAAATAGGCAAAGTGTCAGGATAAAGTAGGAAGGCTTGGAGAACATTTTGATGAGGATATTGTTAGCAATATAGTCTAGATATCTTTGTTTCTGACCATTTTTCCAGTGTTGTATGCCAGCAAAGAGAATGATTCACTTCTTCGGAAGAATGGTGTTGACAACAAAGTCCTTTAATAGGCAAACATTTCTCAAATCATCATATTCATGAATCAGCCTAAATTGCCTGGGCTAGACAGAAGCTGCAGTACAGTGGGCAGCTTCCTGGGTGATACAAACTGCTATCTTTGCGTTGCAGACTGAATGGAAAGCTCTAAACATTTGGAAGCAATTGCCATAATATTTGGGTGTGTGCCTGATAGCCTCCTGGGTTTGCTCCCTTCCATGTACTGAGGTGGCTGGTGAAATAGAATTATTTTCAGATGAGCAGTTTGAAAAGTTCCCGTTAGAAACATCACATCTGCTGTTCTTCCATTGTATTGGAAGAGTCTGTGATTAACGCGTCCTCTTTGTGCTCCTCTGGAGGAAGGAGTTAAAACTGGAACAAAAGTGCTTCTTCACTAAAGTCCTTCTGAAGCATTTGCCATTATCACATTATTAAAAAGTATTCACTGGGAAAGTAAAGCATTTTAAATAGTTCTCAAGAAGTAAATTAAGTTTGGGTGGAAGATGTGACTTTTTTAATTGCTCTTCAAATTAGTTTAATCCAGTACGATTAAGGTTAAAATGATTACTGCTCTTCAGGCTTCTTTAGTCCTGAAAGTAAAACATCTGAAATTAATAGTTTTATTTTCCATTTACATTTTATTAAAATTAAAATGTGGAAAAGCCAGGAATCTGTTGCAGGGCATCATACACTAAAAACCCACACTCTAAACTCAGAGTTTGCTTAAAGCCATCTGTAACACTTTCAAATACAAATGATACAAGAGGTTAATCCCTATCTTCCACGATCAGAAAATCCAGAAATCACTTCCTTTAGTAACCAAAGGGATTTCTGTGTTTTAAGGTAGAGGAATGAGAGGGTTCAGAAATGAACATAAGCCCTGATGGGAGACGAAGGCTTTTGCAGCATCGAAATCTATCCTCTATTATTGGATTAGCAGTGCTTTGGAGTTTTAAAAAAAAAAGCCAGTTGCCAGGAAAAATAAACAATGTGCTTGCTACTGTTGATACCTGGCCTGCAAAATGTCTCTATTTTTTGCAGGGGTCTGTCATTTTTAGTTTTTGAGCATAATTGAGAGGTATATCTTGGAAGTAGAGTTAGATGTTCAGGCTGGATTTCTCATTAATAATAGTATATTTGAAATTAAGAAAAATTAGGCCACCTTACATCATGCTTAATTTGAAAATTGAGGTATTCCTCTCCATAAATATGTAGTAGAAATACACAAGGAGAGACAGAAAGAGATCAGAGAGTGAGGCAAGACTTTTATTTGAGTTAAACTGGTTCCAACATCTTCAGGAAATTGATTGGACTCTGAGAAACTCTGTTTGCATTAGTACTTTCAAATTGAATTTGTGTAATCTATCACAGAATCACAGAACATTAGGGATTGGAAGGGACCTCGAAAGATCATCCAGTCCAATCCCCCTGACACAGCAGGATCACCTAGAACAAGTCACACAGGAACTCATCCAGGTGGATTTTAAGCATCTGTAGTGAAGGAGACTCCACAAGACCCCTGGGCAGCCTGGTCCAGTGCTCTGTCACTCTCACTGTGAAGAAGTTCCTTCTCATATTGATGTGGAACCTCCTATGTTCCAGCTCACACCCATTGCCCCTCATCCTATCACTACATGACACTGAGAAGAGCCTGGCTTCATCCTCCTGACACCCATCCTTCACATACTGTGTCCAGTTCTGGGCCCCTCAATTTAGGAAGGACATTGAGGTGCTTGAGCGTGTCCAGAGAAGGGCAACAAGGCTGCTGAGAGGCCTTGAGCACAAGCCCTATGAGGAGAGGCTGAGGGAGCTGGGATTGTTTAGCCTTGAGAAGAGGAAGCTCAGGGGAGACCTTATTGCTGTCTACAACTACCTGAGGGTTGGCTGTGGCCAGGAGGAGGTTGCTCTCTTCTCTCAGGCAGCCAACACCAGAACAAGAGGACACAGCCTCAAGCTGCGCCAGGGGAAATGTAGGCTTGAGGTGAGGAGAAAGTTCTTCACTGCGAGAGTCATTGGCCACTGGAATGGCCTGCCCAGGGAGATGGTGGAGTCGCCATCCCTGGAGCTGTTCAAAGCAGGTTTGGACGTGGCACTTGGTGCCATGGTCTATCCTTGAGCTCCGTGGCAACAGGTTGGACTTGATGATCTATGAGGTCTCTTCCAACCTTGGTAATACTGCGATACTGTGATACTTATAGACACTAATATATATTGCACTTCTGTAGAGCCTTCACTCATTCTTCAACACCACCATCCAGAACCTCCACTGAAAGTAATATAACAGTCAATAGTCAAAATCAGTAACAAAGTCACCAGTGTTTCCTAAGAGGTTACAGAAAATGAAGGAAGGCACACAAAGAAGAGAAGGCGAGGTTAAGAGGAAGTGATTTCTTCAGTAATTTACAGCTTTGTTTCACAGGAGTGGCTCATTCTGGTCTAGTCCCTGCTCTAAACTAACTGCTGCTGCTCGAAAATATCAGTGTGTGAAATTCTTTTCCCAAAGTGTTCTACAAGACTGGGTTCACTGCTGGTGGTGAACAATGGTGCAGGGGGAGGTTATTAGATGCTCTGTTTACAATGTTGTTGAATAATAAATTAAACTGGAGAGATCCTACTGTGCTGAACAAAAATAACTGCAAAGCATTACATTTGGTAATAGCATGAATTCAGGGCACAAATGAATTATCCATAAAAGTCTGAACGCCAACACGTACAGCTGATATGCCTCTGCTTCTTACGAGATCTGCCACTACCCATGGAATTTCTATCCAGTGTTTGCCTCATATTTAGTTTCTCTCTTACAAATCAACACATCTCTGTTCTGACTATTACCTCTAAAAATTCAAAACCTTCTTTTTCTGCTGTATATTAGTTTCTGATGAACATGGTTCGCTCACAATGCCCCCGAAACCTGGCATTTTTTTGTTAAAGATTTCTCCATAATATCAAATGCACTCCAATCTTCTCTGGACCATATTCTTTCTTGACTTTCCTCATCCATGCCAATTTAAAATATTTGCTGGAATTGGAGCTTTTAAGGTGAAACCAGATTCTGGTTTTTATATTAATGATTTAACAGGAATCCTCATATATGCTGATTGGGACAAGATGTTCATCTTTTGTATGTGAAAGGAAGTTATTTTACTCCTCATCTGAAACAAAATGCAGAAATTTATTTACAAGCTGAATTTTTATCTCCTTCCTCATCCTTATTGAAGAAAGACTGGTTCTAAGAGAAAAAATTCAGAGCAAGCCCTGAGATAACTTGTGTGAAACATTTGAGGTAGGATTGAAATGTGAATTCCTTGTACTACTGCTGTAACTTAGCCAGGACTCCAGGTTCAGTCTCATTATTAACGACCTGATCTAAACCAGCAATTTTTAAAGCAAAGTTAACTTATATAGTTTCACTAAAAGTTTCCACTTATTAGTTTATGAAGAAAATGGGGATAATGGGAAGATTGTTGAGGCAATTTTTCCTCTTCATTTAAGACTTATCGACTGTGTGCAGTCTTCACTGTATTAAATGGAAGAGCTGAATTTCTTGTGTTGGTGAAATGTTAAATCAGATTCTTGGATAAAATAGGTATTGATGGAAACCATGAGGCCTCCAAGCATCCTAGGAGGGAAACCAGATTGCTCAGCTAAGTCCCTGAAATACCAGTGCAGCATGCAGCATGGGGAATAAGCAGGAGGGGTTAGTCACCTGACTGAACACAGTCACATGTGTGATGGCAATTACTGAGACCTGGTGGGACCGCCCACATGACCGGAATGTGCTCATGGACAGCTATGTCCTTTTCAGGACAGGACAGCAAGGCAGGGTGGTGGAGTTGCTTTTTACAAGAGAGAGCAACTGGAATGTATTGAGTTATGTCCAGGGACGGATAAAGACAGAGTTGAGAGTTTGTGGGTGCGCATTGAGGGGCAGGCTGGCATGGGTGAGCACTGCCGTGGGTGTCTATTACAGGCCACCAGATCCATATCAGGAAGTTGATGAAGTCTTCTACAGGCAGCTGACAGCAGCCTCACAGCTGCAGGCCCTGGTTCTCATGGGGGATTTTAACTACCCTGATATTTCCTGGAAGACCTACTCAGCCAACCAGTCACTGTCCAGGAGGTTCCTCCAGTGCATTGCTGACAATTTCCCACTAGGAGAGGAGCACTGCTGGATTTTGTACTCACCAACAAGGCGGGTCTGGTTGAAGCAGTGAAGGTTGAGAGCAGTCTTTGTTGCAGTGACCATGAGATGGTGGAGTTGAGGGTCTCATGTGGTAGGAACAGAATAGCCAGCAGAATCACAACCCTGGACTTCAGGAGGGCCAACTTTGTCCTTTTCAAGCAATTGCTAGGGGAAATCCCATGGGACAAGATACTGCAGGTAAAGGGATCCAAGATAGCTGGTTAACATTCAAAGACCACTTCTTTGAAGCCCAACATAAGAACATTCTAACGTGTAGGAAGTCAAGGAAGGGAGCCGGAAGACCTGTGTGGTTAAACAGGGAGCTGCTGGTCAAACTGAAGGGGAAGAAAGTCAGTATTTCATAGAAGGAGGGGATGACCACTTGGGGTGATTTTAGGGCTCTGGTGAGAGAATGTAGGGATGCAACTGGGCTTCTTCAAATGCATTGCAGCTAAAACTAAACCTAGAGACAACTTAGGACCCTGCTGAATGAGGTGGGTACCCTGAAGACAGAGCATACAGAGAAAGCAGAGATACTCAACACCTTCTTTGCCTCTGTCTATACTTCTGTCTCACACAGCATCCTTGCAGGCCAACTGAGGCAGTGTGAGGCAACTACATGGTTGGGTAGTGAGGTGCATTGTGAACTGGCTGCAGGATAGAATCCAGAGATTAGTGGTCAGTGGGACAGTGTCTAGTTGGAGGCCTGTATCTAGTGGAGTGCCCCAAGGGTTGGTACTGGGACCAGTCCTATTCAATCTATTCATTAGTAACTTGGATGAGGGGTTAGGGTGCAGTCAGCAAGTTTGCTGATGACCCAAAGCTGGGAGGAGTGGCCAACTCCACAGCAGGCTGTTCTGCCATTCAGCAGGACCTGGACAGGCTGGAGTGCTGGGCAGTGAGGAAACTGAGCTTGGTTGATTCTGGTGTTTCTGGTCTTTTACTATGCAGTAATCGTTCAGAGAAAGAGAACCTCTGCCTTCTCTGTTCATTAACAACTACGGTAGGTCACTCAAAGAGTCTGCACCCCACTTCATACCCTTGTCTTAGTTCATAAAAACATCTGACAGGCTCACATGTAGGATCTTCCACCATGCTTCAAAGTTCCATCATTCCTTTTTGCCACTCTTGTCTCATTGGCAAATTACTAATTCTCCCAAGAAATCAAATTAGAAAGGCAGTGAAAAGGGGCAGGACTGTTCATTTTCAGCTACAAAGGAAAAACAGTTAAAACTGTTCCGGGTGTGTTCAGTCAATTATAATTTCCCATAATGGAAATGCAGGGTCCTACTTGACTGGTTTATCTATTCCCACCCTTTTACACAAATATAGGATTAATTTTCCCTTAAGGTTCACAATGTTTTATAGATTTTATACAAATCTTTCATTTTTCAGTGTGTTTTCTCTCTCTTTCCATCAGCTGCCTAGAAACCTTGTTCAAATGCTTTGTAAGCATTTTCCATGGCTGTTTTGTAGATAAGTGACCAAACCCTGCATATAGCCTGAACGTTCTTGACATCTCTCCTCATACTGTAGTCAGTGAGTGATACTAACACCAAGAGAACTAAATTTCTCAAGATGGGGTAGATAGAATCATAGAATCATTAGGGATTGGAAGGGACAAAAAAAAATCATCCAGTCCAATCCCCCTGACACAGCAGGATCACCTAGACCAAGTCATAGAGTCAGTCAGGGTTAGAAGGGACCACAGGAACATCCAGTTCCAACTCCCCTACCACGGGCAGGGACACCCCACCCTAGACCAGGCTGGACAGAGCCTCATCCACCCTGACTTTAAACACTTCCAAGGACGGGGCCTCAACCACCTCCCTGGGCAACCCATTCCAGGCTCTCACCACTCTCACAGTGAAGAACTCCCTCCTTACATCCACTCTCAATCTACCCGTCTCCACCTTTGCTCCATTTTCCCCTAGTCCTGTCACTACCTGACATCCTAAAAAGCCCCTCCCCAGCCTTTTTGTAGCCCCCTTCAGATACTGGAAGGCCACAATGAGGTCACCTGGGAGCCTCCTCTTCTCCAGACTCAACAGCCCCAACTCCCTCAATCTGGCCTCACAGGAGAGGTGCTCCAGCCCTCTGATCATCCTCATGGCCCTCCTCTGCACTTGCTCCAGCATCTCCACATCCTTCTTGTAATAAGGGCTCCAGAACTGGACGCAGTCCTCCAGGTGGGGTCTCAGCAGAGCGGAGTAGAGGGGGAGACAGTCTAACGATTTTAGTCTTTTCACTACGATCAAGGTTTTAAGATCTGTTTTAGACTCTGCTGTACCACACACATATTATGTGATACTGAGCCGTATTTACAGTAAGATTTAGATTCACCTAAGGTTTATATAGCATTTAGAAAGCTAAGCATTCATTAGAGCAATCTCCATAGCACAGTAATTCTGTTTGCTCCAGTACATCTCCCATAACGCTCAAGATGCTGTACAGAAATAGAAACTCCATGAACAGGAAATTTGTCAAACAGAAAAAAAACCCCACCAATTCTTTATTCTCTGAAGTGCTAGAAGAGTAAAGCTAAGAGTGAGCTCTTTCAAGGAAGATTTTACTGACTTGATGTTTTGACACTTTCAGAACAATAAGCGTTTTGTTCACTCCAACAAAATTCTTTATTCCTTCTGAAGTGAAATACACCTCCAGGATCAAGTAATTATCCAACAAAGATTTCCAATGTGCAGATCTTAATTGTACTATTTATCTTGAACTAGTCATATGTTTGAGTAATAGTCTGTGTGGCTGACAAATGATTATAGTGTGCGAGAAGCAGAGGAACTAGAAACCACAGGAGATATAGCCAATAGTTTTAAAAAAGTCGTGGGCAAAGTAAATCCTGTTACATAATTGTAACTGCGTTGGTTTGAAATTCTAGTTCTCACAGAATCACAGAATCATTAGGGATTGGAAGGGACCTCAAAAGATCATCTAGTCCAGTCCCCCAGCAACAGCAGGATCACCCAGATCAAGTCACATAGGAACACATCTTGCCTTTCTTTTTGTTTTAATCTGTGCCCCCTGCCGTTCCCCAGCCAGAATGATGTGAGCCAGGGGAGCTGCTGCTTTTGTTTCCTTCTTCAAAAATGAGTTGAGCTCTTTGGTCTATATGGACCATGCACTATGTGGCTGTCACAGGTTGAAAAAGGAGCCTCAGGTGGTCCTTTGGTTTTGTGCTTGCGATCTTAAGAACAGCAACCAGCTCTTCCATAGAGTTTACCCGGCAATGAAACAACTTTGCTGAAATTTATTGAACCCACTTCCAAGAAAAAGAAAGGAAAAATCCCAAAGAAGTGAAATAAACAAAGAAAAACTGTGTCACAACACCATTACCCATGTTCTGAGAAAAATAGGAGAAAGAATTATGTAGTCGTCTTTGGCTTCAGATGAGAGCTCTTAAGGAAACAAGTATATGTCACAATAAAAGGAGAACCACCCCTGGGACACCTCAAACCCCAATCTCTCAACATCCTGCCAAAGGTTTAAGAATCGCAAGTGCTTTGGCACAATGCAGCCAGCTGAAACACAAACACCCCTCTGGACCTTTATCTCCTGCTTAGCCAAGCATTTCCCAGTTTCTCAGTCACAGCTGTGACATAGCTTCTTTTTCCCTGCAGTCCAGTAAGTCAACATGGTGTTGATCGCATGGTCAAGAGGGCAGCCATTAGGGACACAAGGGCATAGCAAGATGGTGGCCACAGCAGCAAACCAGCAGGAGCCTCCCACCTCCAAGACCTTGGGGGCTTTCTTCTTTACTGTTAGCTCACCAACTCTGAACTCTGCAGGCAAATTGCTTTGCAATAATCAGCACAGCTCTGCCAGGGCAGCTGAGCTGGGGAGCTGGTGCAAAGTGTCTCCAGCCACACTTGCACTCTGCTCTGGCATGGCGGAGGGGAGGCTGCCACCATGGCTCCGTGCTCCCAATAGCTCCTGCAAGCGGTGGCAAATGGGTGGGACCAGAGCTGCCCTGCTCCACTCCACTTGCCACATCCCAATCCTTAGAGGAGGGGTGCCGGGACCTGCGCAGGTGAGAGGGGGTGGGGTGTGGGCTGCAGCCCATCCCAAGAGAGCATTCCAAGAGAGAAAGAAAAGTAGAAGTGGCCCCTACATTATAGAGGAGGTCTGCCCCTGGCTCCCATCATTCCAACTGGGAGGAGGGGAAGGGGGTGGGCACAGTGAAAAAAAAGAAAGGAAAGTGCATCCCAGAATTTCAAACCACCACAGTGGTTTGCAGAAGGGAAAGTCAAAAGAGGATTTAAAGTGTACATTTTAATAATTGTTTGAAATAATCCCAGATTTAAGACTTTTTTTCTTAAGAAAAAATAATGTATCGAAAGGAAATGAAAATCTGTTAGGGTTAATAGTTTATTTATTAATAGCCAAGTGTTTCAAGCCTGCTGCAGTGTTAAAAAACATTCTGGTGATTCTCAGACAGAAGTGATTGTAGCCTAAATACTTAAAAATTCTGAGGAAGGCTCTATATTGAGTGAAGTGAAATAATAAAATTGGTTACAAGATATAGGGATTATTATATGAAAAATCACTCTCATCCTAAATGCACAACTTGGAAATCAGAGCTAAGTGGCACAGCAACAAAATGACCCTTCATAATCATAGGCAATACTAAAAAATATTAATCTACAGCAAAGCTTGAGGCTTGAGAACAAAATGATCTTTTGGAGAACAGCTGCCGTGGGACTAGGACACAAAGAATTGTCCAAGTCAATTTGTCTAGATAATCTCCAGATATCCCAAGAGGGGGAAAAGAATTTAAAAATATGTATTAAGCAGCTTCAGAATACTGTTAGCTATCACAGTGAGCAAAAGCTCTTCCGGACACAATGATACCATTTCCCAGTCTTGAGACAAGAAGACCTAAGATACAGGGTGCCGCTGCTCAGACGCAGCCGCAAGGGCACCTCTATCACCATGCATACCTAGCAAAGGCAAGAACCTGGATCTGAGGGACCTTGAAAACCGCAGACAAGGTGGGTGAGGAGGTGAGGTGGAAGAGGAGGCTTATAGGAGCCTGTCATCTCACACAATCATCCTTATGTAACTTTGGGAATTTAGCTGATAAATCACATTATTAATATCTTCTAAAATAGAACTTGCTTTAGGTTGTTTGTAATACACAAGATTTTCTCAAGGGTGACAAAGATTTTTTCCTAAATATATGCTTAATTCAGAATATTGGTGCTGACCAATTCCTTACCATCTGTGTTATCAGCACTGGCATAAAGGCTTGCAGGTCTTTCAGCTCATCTCCTTTGCAGCTAGCAATATCAGTTGCTTTAGTAAAAAATACAGAATCTCTCAACAGCCTGCATTTGATATTTTGACAATCAGGGCTACAGCAGTGCTATTAAAGTGTTTGTGAGCACTACTCCTGATATTTTCATATTTATTATTTTTAGCAAACGCAGCAGGTGTTAACGAAGGAGTTTCCAGAGAGATGTTACAGACTGATTCTTCTTCAAGCAAGTTAGCATCTAGGATTTGCCGTAGAATCTGTCTTTCAGCTGAATATCCTGCATGTACAGCATAACCAGAGCACTGGCCAGATTAACATGGGAAAAGAGAAATTTCTCAAGCTAGTGCTTGCAAGGTGTGGGTGCATTCCATGTAACACACAGCAAGGTCTGGACAGCTAAGAAAGCCAATGTTTCTGGTCCCACTGCATGAGAAAGTTGGTTTTGGACGTTGTATCTCAGTGCTTTAAATCCCCCATTATTTAACTAGATTAAGCACCAAGCAAAACAGCATTTGCTGTCTGAGCAAAATATCAGCAACTTCCAGAAAACTCATGAAGGATTTCAGATTCATTAGGCTAAGGGTCTTTGGCATGCATGAAGACAACTCTATATAAACTTGATTTACACAGGTTTTTAGTAACCAATCCCAAACTTAAAAAGTTTCATAGCTTTTTCTGCAAATGCATTCCTGATCCTTAAAGGAAAGGCCCCCTGGCAATGTCATCAGCTGTTCTCCCTACTGATAGGCAGAAGGAACAGTGATTGTTTGCAGAGTACAAGCATAAGAACCTGGAATTATCAGTAATATTTTACCACATGAAATTATTCAAAGTCCTCAAACACAGCGAAAACTTTATTTTTTCAATAAAGTATAAAGCAGCTCTAGCCAAGTAAATATAGCAGAACAGTAGAAGAAAAATTCTGATGGTTAATGTATGATTTTTTTTTCTCCTTGGCTTTGGTGTTTTGTTTTGTATTTTTTCCTTTGTGCTTTTGTTTGACTGGCTGAATATTTCTTGATCTAAGATTTGTATGTAGTTGCCCTTGGATGTACGTATGTTGGTACCCAGAAAAATCTCCCATAGTCCCCTTCTGTATAAGCAGAAAATGTCAAGCAAGGCCTTTTATTTCAGAATTTAGAAGCATGCAGACTATGATACCTGGGGTTTCTTTTCTTTTTCTGCTGTTACTGAATAATTTCTTTAAGAAATGTTGTCAGAACAGACTTAGGTTTAATGGAAGGACATCACTGTAAACAAAACAATAATACATCACATAGAACTGTATGAAAACTCACAATCAGATGAAAGATTAGAGCATGTGTTTATGATTTTTCTCTCAGCCACTCAAATGTCATACCATTGGTCTTTCCAATATCTTTATTTCTCTACTGCTTCAGACACAGAAAACTACCTAAGTACAGAATTAGTGAAAAAGTGTGTCCTCTCCAGTTGTTTAATCTTTCCTAAATCCGTAGCCCTTTAAAACAAATCTCAGAAAATCTTAGTGCAAATTAAAACCTGAGGGATTTTTTCCTCTTCGGGATCTGAAAATAGACAAATGAAGTTGCTGGGCAACATTTAACTTCATAGAATCATAGAATCATTAGGGATTGGAAGGGACCTCAAAGATCATCCAGTCCAATCCGCCTGACACAGCAGGATCACCCAGACCAAGTCATAGAGTCAGTCAGGGTTAGAAGAGACCACAGGATCATCCAGCTCCAACTCCCCTGCCATGGGCAGGGACACCCCACCCTACATCAGGCTGGACAGAGCCTCATCCAGCCCGGCCTTAAACACCTCCAAGGATGGGGCCTCCACCACCTCCCTGGGCAACCCATTCCAGGCTCTCACCACTCTCACGGTGAAGAACTTCCTCCTCACATCCACTCTCAATCTACCCATCTCCAGCTTTGCTCCATTCCCCCTAGTCCTGTCACTACCTAACATCCTAAAAAGTCCCTCTCCAGCCTTTTTGTAGCCCCCTTCAAATACTGGGAGGCCACAAGAAGGTCACCTGGGAGCCTCCTCTTCTCCAGACACAACAGCCCCAACTCTCTCAATCTGGCCTCATAGGAGAGGTGCTCCAGCCCTCTGACCATCCTTGTGACCCTCCTTTGCACTCACCACAGTATGAAATCTCTTTCAAATTTTCTTTGAAAAGTTCAGCTCCTGACAGCAAAAATAACTATGCTTTGCAACTGTGTTCTGATTGGATATATCTATAAAATTTGTAGTAGTTTTTGATGAAAGAGGAATAGAATTTTCTTTAATTATATACTGCAGATGATATGAAATGGGATTAAAACTCCATAGGTTGGTTTGAGATGCTTTTATTCATTTTAAACACTGCTTGACTTTAATAGTAACAGCTGAAGAACAGGGCTGGGAGATCGTGGGACTCGTGGTGCACTGGACCAGGGCCAAAGGCTACAAGGTTTAGTAGCACCTAACTCCAAGTTACTCTCCATAGTATCCACACGACTGCTCATTCCAAATGAACCACTCAGTTAATGAATCTCCACCTACTGTTGTGGTGAACACTCAGTGTGTAACTAACTAAGAAGCAGAATGTCTGTCATTCAGCTGATGCACACACTTGGAAATGCTAATTTTTTGCAAACAATCAAATACTAAAAGTGTTGCAAAGTAAATGCTCAACTGAAATATCCACGTCACTCTTTCGTTCAAATCTAGCTTCAAATGATGTCTTCTACCACAATTCAAACTGATCTTACCATAGGTATTCTGAAGGCCTAGAGAGGACCACTGGGAAATCTAGATACATAACACAAAGATAACTCTCCCACGTCCTTCTGTAGCATTTACAAATGCAGAAAGAGCCTTTTCTTTTGTGTTATTGTATTTTTGCAAGGGCACTATAATATACTTTTCATAACCTGCAACAAAGATCTGTATTCAACATGCCATGCAGTTCTTAACCCCGTTAGGACACTGACAAAAATAATATTAAATAATATCAAATAGATAGAAATGCTAACCAAAATATTAACTGATACTGATATTAAAATGATTAAATTGCAACACTTGTTTTTAAAACTAAATTACGTCAAATTCAGAAGGGCTATAATTTCCTTATTTTCCATGGGTCTCAGCACAGTTTCCAGGAAGATCTGCTGTATGGTCATGCCAGGCACAGAGGTGAGATTGACTGGCCTGTAGTTAACTGGTTCAAATTTTTTCCTCTTTTTTTAAAAAGGAGGTTATGTTCCCCCTTTTCCTCTTGGCAGCAACTTTACCGGACTGTTGTGATTTCACAGACTCACAGAACATTGGGGATTAGAAGGGATCTTGAAAGATCATCTAGTCCAATCCCTCTGCCACTGCAGCATCACCTAGACCAAGTAGCACAGGAACATACCCAGGTGAGTTTTAAACACCTCCAGAGAAGGAGATTCCACAACCCTCTGGGCTGCACCTTACAGTGCTCTATGAATGTGGTCTTTGAATGTTAACCAGCTATCTTGGGCCCCTTTACCTGCAGTACACTGTCCCATCGGATTTCCTCAAGCAATTGCTTGAAAAGGACAAAGGTGGTCCTCCGGAATTCCAGGGCTGTGATTCTGCTAGGTATACTTATCCTGCCACATGAACTCACCATCTCATGGTCACTGCAACCAAGGCAACCCTCAACCTTCACTGCTTCAACCAGACCCACTTTGTTGGTGAGTACAAGATCCAGCAGTGCTCCTCTACTAGTGGGCTCCTCCACCATTTGCACCAGGAAATTGTCACCAATGCACTGGAGGAACCTCCTGGACAGTGACTGGTTGGCTGAGTAGGTCTTCCAGGAAATATCAGGGTAGTTAAAATCCCTCCTGGGCACCAGGGCCTGTAGCTGTGAGGCTGCTGTCAGCTGCCTGTAGAAGACCTCATCAGCTTCCTGATATGGATCTGGTGGCCTGTAATAGACACCCACGGCAGTGCTCACCCATGCCAGCCTGCCCCTCAATGCGCACCCACAAACTCTCAACTCTGTCTTTATCCATCCCTGGACATAACTCAATACATTCCAGTTGCTCTCTCTTGTAAATAGCAACTCCACCACCCCGCCTTGCTGTCCTGTCCTGAAAAGGACATAGCTGTCCATGAGCACACTCCGGTCATACGAGCTGTCCCACCAGGTCTCAGTAATTGCTACCAGATCATAATCGCCTGACTGGACACAGCTTTCTGACTCCTCCTGCTTATTCCCCATGCTGTGTGCATTGGTGTGCAGGCACTTCAGGGAGTGAGCTGAGAGCTCCAATTCTACCCTAGGACAGTGAGAGGCTGCCTGGTTTTCANTGAGTGCTCCAATTCTACCCTAGGACAGTGAGAGGCTGCCTGGTTTTCATTAAGACCAGAGCTCTGTCCCACTGATGCGCACCCATCAACTATCCCACCCCAATTCGAACGTAGTTTAAAGCCCTCTGAATGAGCCCAGCCATTTCCTGCCACAGAACTGAATGGTTAGATTCAGGGAAACCAGTGGATGTGGTTTACCTTGACCTTAGCAAGGCCTTTCACACTGTCTCCCATGAAATTGTAGTGAGCAAGCTGAGGAAGTGTGGGATGGAAGAGCAGACAGTGAGGTTGCAGGATAGAGTTCAGAGGGTGGTGATCAATGGTGCCAGGTCCAGCTGGAGAGCTGTGACTAGTGGTGTCCCTCAGGGATCGGTGCTGGGACTGGTCTTGTTCAACATCTTCATCAATGACATTGATGAGGGCACAGAGTGTCTGCTCAACAAGTTTGCTGACGACACCAAGCTGGGAGGTTTGGCTGATACGGCTGAGGGCTGTGCTGCCATCCAGAGAGAGAAACCAGATGAGGTTCAACAGGGACAAGTGCAGAGTCCTGCATCTGGGGAGGAATAACAAACTCCACCAGTACAGGCTGGGAGGTGATCTACTGGAAAGCAGTCCTGTGGAGAGGGACCTGGGGGTCCTGGTGGACAACAGGTTAACCACGGCACAGCAATGTGCCCTGGTGNCATGAACCCTTTATTCCTTCTGAGATAAACCTCTCCCATGTGGAACTGTCAGGTTTGGTGTCTTATAAAACCAGCCCTTATAGAAGAACCCAAAGCCCTGCCTGTAGCACCAGTCTCCTAGCCAGGCATTTATGGACCGAATCCTTCTATTCCAGCCCAACTCCTCACCCCAAAATGGAAGTAATGAATAGAATAAAATTTGTGCTCTGGAATCTCACCATACATTCTAGGGCTAGATGTCTCTCTTCATCCCTCTCAAGCTTCACAATACAGCTTCCTCCCCACCTGTCTGGAAGATCAGCTGTGGGTAATAGTCAGCTGATCTCACCAGGTTAGGGGATTGTCCTAGTGATGTCCCTGATTGTGGCTCCAGGTAGACTGCAGACTTCCCTGTGATGAGGGTCAACTGTGCCTATTGGGCCCTCAGTCCCCTTCAGGAGTGAATTTCGGTTGGACTCGATGATCTCTTGGGTCCCTTCCAACCCCTAACATCCTATGATCCTATGATGATCCTATGAACTACTACCTTTCTCTTCTTCTTTGTAGAGGAGGTTGTCATATTACTGGAAGACCTCATCGATTTATGCAACTGTGCTAGGACCTGCAGAATAGGTTGCCTGTACTCTGTGTCCCTACCTCTGTGACACTGGCTGTCTTCCAGTAGGGGCATATATCTATTTCTCAGTGGCACTTGGGAAGGTGAGGCAGGCAAGGTGGGTGCTTGCCTTGTGCCACGGCCTTGCATTTGGCTCCACTCACCCCTTCTGTTTCTATCTTCCATCTGAGAGGTGCAGGATACAGGGGTGTCTTGATTCTGCCTGTTATTTGGCTGTTGTCCAGACTGCACAGCCTGTTTCCACCTGTCTATCTCTATTTCAGCCTCCCTAATGCTCCTGAGCCTTTCTACTTCTGCTTGTAGCCTTTCAACCAGCAGCTGTGTCGCTCAGTTAAGCAGATAATCTAGCTGCTCACACCATACACATCCTGAGAACACTGACAGGCTGTGACATTCGCTGCAGCCTGTCTCCTGCACAGCCTCATCTTGCTGGGGGACCTCTGTTTGGGTTCCCACATCCATGTGCATTGGTGACCGCAGCCTGCCCTCCTGCTACCAGGTTGATGCCCATGAACTTGGGATGGTTCTTCAGGTAGCGGTGAACCTGATCTGCCCCTGCCATGGGTGGTTCTTCCTTCTCCTGGTCCCAGCTTTTGACATCTATGACTTGGGCAGCCTGGTTTGAGTGCTTTGCAGTGTGAAGTCTGAGGGAAGGTAGTCACTGAGTACTTCAGTCGTCTCCATTTGCCAGCTTAAACAGGTCTCTTGTTTCCTTATGGAGGGACACTGTATTTCTCCTGGTTTCCCTTTTTCTGTGATATATGTGATTTTCTTGTTGCTCTTGATGTCCCCACCCAGATTTAATTCTCAATGGTCTTTAGTTTCCCTAACTTGATCCCTAGCTGCATGGACAGCAGAGATCTATATCCTCCCAGGAATACCTGCCCTTGCTTCCACTCTCTGTAGGCTCCTTACACACCTCTAAGTTTTCAAGTAGAAAGGGGAGACCTCGGTTTTGGTCCTGACTTCCTTAAATCTTTATCTTGTGACTGCTGCTTAAATACAGACCAGAGAGCAGCACAAGAGAACTTTCACCACTCGATTAAGTGCCATCACACCTAACGTACACAGACGTGTTGAGCACAGACCTACAGTTGTTCTGCTCAGACTCTGAGCTGGTCAGAAATAGAGACTGCTTAGCCACACTTAGTGCCAAAACTAACAAGCCATGAACATATCAGGTCAGACATAGTGCCACAGCAACTCCCCTGTGTGACCTACAGATCCTTGTAGACAGCCCCAGAGCTAACACACAGAAATCTGAGCCTGTTTCGTGGAGATATGTTCAAGATATGATCAGATGTGGTCCATGCCAGATCTTTTAGTTTCGTAGGGGCCCAAGAATTTTCTGCTGCTGGACAGGGTACTTTTGATATTGAGTGCAGGGATGGTGGCTACTGCTTTCCAGGATGCTATGGGAGGATGTTATACCACAATACCCTGCAACTTCTAAGGGCTTGGACTTCATTCCATTCTTCAGTCTGTGAGTCCTGCATGAAGGTGGGAGGAGGGACGGAGTCAGGAAGAATTTTGTAAGAAATAAAGCCCCTTGTGTTCTAGCTGGTTCCTTAAAGTTGAGGGGCTAGGGATGGTTGGGTTTGGGTTTGATGGTTGGGTTGGATGTGGCTGAGTTGGAGGGCAGAAGGGCTCTGCAGCAGGACCTTGACCACCTGGACAGTTGGGCAGAGTCCAACGCGATGGCA
Organism: Rhinopomastus cyanomelas; assembly: GCA_013400115.1. Classification (NCBI taxonomy): domain Eukaryota; kingdom Metazoa; phylum Chordata; class Aves; order Bucerotiformes; family Rhinopomastidae; genus Rhinopomastus; species Rhinopomastus cyanomelas. The sequence continues at coordinate 75,547 of VXBP01010369.1, forward strand.
TTCAATAAGTCCAAGTACCGGGTGCTGCACTTTGGCCACAACAATCCTATGCAGAGCTACAGGCTGGGGTTGGAGTGGCTGGAGAGCAGCCAAACAGAAAGG
>VXBP01010369.1:75701-122427 GCA_013400115.1 Rhinopomastus cyanomelas
CTGGAGCTGTTCAAAGCAGGTTTGGACGTGGCACTTGGTGCCATGGTCTATCCTTGAGCTCTGTGGTGACAGGTTGGACTTGATGATCTATGAGGTCTCTTCCAACCTTGGTAATACTGGGATACTGTTTACACCTTTAACAGGAATGCCAGCTGGAGAGTGTTAATATAAATCCAACACCAGAGTTTCTGATCTTTTTGTGTGAGGTTCTCGTTTTTCCCCCAAAAGACTGGTTTATATCGTGTTACACACATGTGGGGGACTGAGCTCCAGAAAAAGGTGCCGTGGTGCGGTGGCAGGTGACCCAGACTCTTCTTTTGGGGTAAAAGAAAAGACCTTTATTGCTCTGTGCACAGCCCTTTCACACCTGTGAAGTTAGTTAGCAAGCAAGCAGCGTTTACATATTTTACAACCCTTTTCCACCTCCCCTACATCCAAGCGTCAGCAGCTTCCATGTTCTATTCCTTACTTTTGTCTTCTTTTCATCCTCTCCTTTATCTTGTCTCCATGGCAGCACATTCCATTGCTGAGATGTTTAACCCTGCAGTTTTGCTTCCCAGTGGTTTATGGCCCACCACTGCAACGTGTCCTTCAACACCTTATCAGCTGCTTCTTGGTATTTCTTTGTGCCACACAGTAGTGACACAGCACAGACAATCTTGATCGTGATCTTGGGTTTTTGGTGAGCTTTCAGTCAGCTATTGTCCTTAGTGACTTTCTCTGGAAGAAGCTGGAGACTATCCCTTTCCTTTTGTGTGAGGATTGCCCTTCAAACCTCTGCTGGCCAGTCTTACCTGGCCATTGTTTCTCCTGATGACTTTGCTTCATGTTTGTGCTTTGGTTGCCCCAGAGACGCAGCCTTATTGCCAGCTCTTACACAGGGGACTGGCATCTCTATCCAGGAAGCACAGCTGCCTGAGTCAATATTGTGAATCTCTTCAAGAAACCAGGTGCATTAAGGATTTGTGATGCATCTCTGAGCTACACTATATCATGTTCTTCTGGATCTTGACTTCGTGGTGGTGTTTCAAAACAATTTATAAGCCAATCTATATAACTTCTGATTTAGATTGGAATCCAACAATCTCATTCTTTTGACAGTGACAGCTGCTCCACGGCTGAAAAGTGTTTTTCACAAAGCTGATTTTATGTGATGCTAGCACCCTGAAATGGTTTGCCAGTTTCAGCTCTACTCAAATGTCAGGGAAGACCAGGAAAAAGGGTGCAAGTGACAACGTTCAGGGTTCAAGGCAGTGTCACAACAGCGGTTTAGAACGGCTTTAACAGGCGTGGAGCACCAAACCAAAGGTGCACTCCCACACCATTAAAGACATTTAAACCAGATGGCTGAATTGTGAAATCAGTCTCTTCAGACAAACAGGTATTTCTCGTACAACTCTTCAGAAGAGCAGACAGATACCTAACCCTTGGATAGATTTTTGGAAAAACCCATCCTCTCCTTTCTGAAGTCTAAGAAACCAGGATTCCTGGTGTGACTATTTGAGTGGGGAGCTTAGAATTGGAGACAGAGTGCTTTTGTGTGGTCAGACCAAATGTCAACTGTCAGTGACTAAATGGCTTCTGTTCATGGACAAAACATAACAACTGAAAAGGAAGAGGAAATGGGAAAGAAGAATTTAAACTCATTTGTCTTTCCAGTAGACCACGATGCCCATGGTGTTAATCCATTTTTCTTATCTTCTCTGAAAAACATGGGCTTTGAAGGAAAAAAAGAAGTTTGAAAACAAAATACTTTCCCTGGTGTGAAGCAAATCTGAATAGTGATTCATGCTACTGAGCAGACCTATCAGCTGCTTGGAGTGTGTGATGATGACTGTCTGTGCAGCCATCAAAGAGCATTTATGCACCTGCATTTCAGATTCACACCGATGGGCGATGCATGGGGGAACATGCACGTATGAGACTGCTGCACGGGCAATCTTCACTGTTTTCTTGATTGACTGATTGGCTGACTCACTACTGAGATTTGCCTCTTACCACTTAAAAGATTCTCTACAATGTGATTATCAGTGAGAGGGGGCTTATTTTTTTAGAAAAAGCAGTCATTTGCAGCAATCAGGAAAAGGAAGGCAGCCATAGCAAACAGAGCTGGGAGATGCAAGCTCAAATATCTTGTTCGTTCTCACAAAGCCTGGAAAGGGAATATTTGCAGCACAGTGCAGAAGGTAGGGACAGGTCTTCCAGACTTTTAATGGCAGCTGGGGAAAAAAAAGCCTTTTGGTCACTATTTTATGTGATTTTGTGCTCATCTCAGGTTCAGCTGAAAAATTCTGCTTACAAGACTCCATGGGTGAATAATTGCAAACAGAATCACAGAATGGCAGGGGTTGGATGGGACCTTTGGAGATCATCTAGTCCAGTCCTCCTGATAGGGCAGTTTCTCCTAAAGCAGATCCCACAGGAACACATCCAGGAGGGTTTTGAATGTCTCCAGAGTTGAAGACTCCACAGCCTCTCTGGGCAGCCTGTCCCAGTGCTCTGTCACCATCACTGTAAAATGAGTTTTCTTTACATTCAAATTGAATCTCCTGTGTTCCAGTCTATGTCCATGGCCCCTTATCCTATCTCTAGGCAGCACTGAGAAGAGACTGGTCCCATCATCCTGAGACTCTCTCTTTAGATACTTATAAGTATTTATGAGACCAAACTAGATTATCTAGCCACAAACAAAATATCTTAGCTAGAACCTTTTGTTACCATGAGAAGTTTGCATATCCCTGTAACCACTGTGACTGCTACAGCTACCTCTAGCAAACAGCAAATAACAAAAAGCAGACTCATCTCGGGCTCAGCACAGTTCATGTCCCCACAGTTAAATTCTTCTACTGCCAGACTCCAAACTGCACATGGGTACTGCCTGTGAAAGTACTCACTGATGTGAGGAATCCCTCTAACAATTTACAATTTGTACAGCAATGACTGTTTCTGCCCTTTTTGTATTAACTAGTGTAACCGTAGCCTATGAGACAAGGGAGATGCTTCACAGAATAAACTAAGACATGCCCATACCAACACATCCATAAATTTCACCCATTTTTTTGCTGTAGCTTGATGATAGCTTCTCCTTTTGCTGAGTCAAAGGAGAACGCCTGCTGGTATAAAGAAGTGGAACAGACTCAGTCCTGCCCATATCCTATAAACTGAAACAGTTTAGATTTACACGGAGACATTTATGAGCTTAACTTTAAACCTACTGCACTTTGAAAGTACAAGAGCATTAACCTAAATTTGGAATTAAAAGTGGGTTCACATCTGCTTTTAATGATGTTCAGATTATTCAGCTTGAGAAAAGTAGTGGCCTGAATGGACACTGCAATCTCTTGCTCTTTCACTGGCTGTGTTTGGAAGAGTTAAAAATACCTTCTTGTTGGCAGCAGGAACTGAGGACGGGTGTCCCATGGGGTCTTTTAACTCCTCAAAGCAGTCAGGACTTGAGTCCATCCTCCCGAGGGATGACATGAACCATCAGCTTTCATTTTCTACCCGAAGTTATTGAGATGCCACCTGTCTTTGCCACCAGGGAATCTGCAGAGTAAAGTTTCTGTAAACTTATGGAAACATTATACAATTCAAATCAGCTTATGGAATCTGTTTTGAATTGTAGAATGCCAAACATCCAATATATCTCAGTCTTTGAATGGAGAGTGCAGGTCTACATACCGTTGAGACCCCTAGAGACAGAGGACAGTCACCCTCAGCCAGTAGGTAACAGCTTTTGCTATTGGGTAACACAAGTGCTCACCAAATTAAACTGCTGGAAACGATATGGCTGCGCTCCCAGAATCCACACAGTGTGACTGCGCTGGCTCCTCAGACGTTTGCTGTCATGAGTAAAATCTGCTAGCTCTTGCAGGCAGCTGCTGCTTTGTTTCCATCTCATTGTGCCTTCTGCCCTTACCTTTTGTTACTTCCAGTTCTCCTTTAATCCTTGTTGGTGTAATTGCTTTACTCTCCGTTTAATCCGCTTGACAATGGATTTTTCTGTTTGCCTTGCCCTTCCTTACACTTACACATATATCTTAACAGGTTTATTTCCTTTCTCCTTTCAGTTTTCTTTGTTATCCTGTTCTATGCTTTCTGTTTCTTTTCTGCTTGTTGCTTTATATGCCCCTCTTTCCTAGATGAACCCATCAATAAACAGAACATAAACAAGACTCATCCCATATTCCTTTGTTGAACTGAGATAATTAGAGGTACTGGGAAAGTCTATCTAAGGACTCTTGGAAAAGTGTCATCTATAAATGGATAAGATAGCAAGTTTTTTATTCTGATGTTTTAGCTTTAACCATTTTTAGTACTGAGTGCAGCGTTTCATACAAAAAGAGCTGATGGCATTCTATCTCAAACTCTCCCTTTCCTCCCTGCAATATGCATTAAAACGTCTTTATTTTTGCAATAAAATTGCAGACTAGGGCCCATAAACGCTATTTCCAGACATATTTCTTTTTCAGAAGGTAGCAAGTAGCATTTTGGTGTCATATAAGTTCAATTAGTTGAATCATTTTTGTTTATACACATGACAAATGTAGTTTTTAAAGTCTGTTTGGTGTGGATACTTAACCATTCATGAGAAAGACAAAACTTTGACAGTATTTCTTTTCAGGAAACATTCAATCTCTTTTTATACTCCCTTAGGAAGTGAAAAGCCATAAGAGATCATGGCAAGACTGATACATGCATGATTTACAAAGGTTTGTGGTAGAATATCAAATCAGAGTGAATAGTTAAAAAGAAACCTGCAGGAACAGTTTGTTTCTGCTAGCAAGTTTCTTTGTGGAAGTAATTTGGAAGCCTTTCGCATGGTGACTTCAAATACCTCCTTGAGTATAGTCAGATGCCTTTGTGCATCTTTGTGACTCTTTGTGCATCTTTGTGCCTTTGTGACTATCTTTGGGCATGTAATTCAGAACCTTTGAGACTTAGAATTAGGAGCTGCAGTTGCTACTCTTCCAACAAAGCCACTGTAAAACAGGTACATACCTGTCAACTCCCCTGGTCATGCATGTGGCAACGTACTGGTGAACAAGCTTGTTTCTAAACATGTCCCAACAGTAAGTAGATACCAACTAGACTTTCACTGGGGCTCATGGACTCTGAATCAGTCTCCTGCTGCAACTTAAACCATTGAAAAGATGAGTTGGTATCAACTCAAAGGGTTTGTCAAGGTGAACTTATACCTCCTGTTTACACGTCTGTGTAGAGCAGGCTGATATCTTCCTACACAGACACTTCCCAACTGCTGAGACAAGACTGGACTAAAAGAAGAAAACACTTAAAATAATTTGAAATAATTTAGTAGCTAAAAACACTCCAAGAGGACAATGACGATGCTGCAAAGAATAATAGCAAGGATGTGCTCAGACCAGAACAACTTGAAGTTAGAATGACTAAATTTTAATAAAAACCATGAATTAACAAAAAAGGCAGCAGAATGGTTTTGTACTAATGGACTCAGGGCACGTCGGGAACGAGTGACCCAATTTCAGTTTCAACAACAGTTTTTTCTGTGTGATTTGCTCATTTTTTGCCCAGGAAGACATACGTACACAAGAGCGAGAAGCAGAAGCCAAACCTTGCAATCCTGCTGATTCAGGATTGAATCACCCTAGAACGATGCTGTCACTGGTTTCAGTGGAAGTTTTCCTGCAGCTGGAGGGGCAGAGGTCAGCATGAAACTGCAACAAACAGCAAAGTTTTGATCTGTTTTGTTTTGGCATCCCATGAACTGAAGAGACACCACTCTGCATCCAGTCGCTCTGCTTTCTTTTATTTCTAGGCTCATAAGTTTTCTGCCTGACAAGCCCTGTGTAAACAACCTGGTCTGGCTCGCTTGGAAGCAAAGGACTCTTATCTTTGCTGTCGTAATATACTTAGGTCTAATTTCCAGTCAGGCTTTCTTTGATGAATGAAATTAGTCATATTCAGATGTGCATTGAATATTAGAAGAGCTAGGACATACCCCTGCAGCTCTTCTTATATAATACTGGGAGCAGACAAGGTAAAGGCACTGGGACGTGTCAGAGCCCTGTCTCTTCAGATGGCCTGAGTTGCCAGTGGGTGACCTTTATGAGGGCTACTTTTCAAGACATGAAAAGCCACAGCCTCTCACTTCATGGTTCGCACCCTCAATGACACAACTGTGTCCAGGTTGTCTGCAGAGGGCTAACAAGATAAGGTAGTCTCAAACTCTGAGTGCCTCAGAGAACCTGTGGAGGTTTCTCCGGTATTCATTTGGCTTGAGGTGTTATGCTGAGCCATAGCAGGGGACAGCAGAAGTGATCAGGAGAAATAGTTGAAACCTCCCTGTTCTTCTCTGCTCCAGAGTCCACTACAATCCTTTACAGCAACTCCAAGGTGTCAGAAGCACCTGCAGATTCTGATGCCAGATTCTTTAAAGCTGCTGAACAGATTCAGTTCAAAATTCCCTGCAGCAAGAGAGCCACAAGGTTTCTTTTCCCAATACTAAAGTTTCTCCTGCTGTGGCAAACCAGTTCATTCAGCTCTTCCTGAGGATCTACTGGCAGATCCTAGCTATCACGTATCTTGTCATCCCTGGAGGACTTCTTACCATGGAGGACTTCATCCATGGAGCTCTTTCTACAGACTGATCAAGTCCTACACACTGAGTGGAAGGCTTAGGCCATCACTTCCTACCTTACAACTGTCTGTTTGCACAGCAGTGCACTCCTCTGCCCATTTCAGAAGCTTAGTCCTCAGATCTAAGCACCTGACTTGATTGCTGAGGTCCTGAGCAGTACCCTAGTCCTGAGGGGTCTTTCTGGAGAAAAGTGGGCACTCTTGAAAAAACACCTGTTAAAAATCCCAACACTTTCCTCTACAAGTAAGTTCTGAAACCTGCCTCTACCTTGTTTTTATCAATGCACACATCTCAAATCAGTATGTTAGGGCTCCCAAGCTGAGGCACGATGGAGCGAGGAGTGTGTCAGTACAGTTGCTCAGCAGCGTGTGCTGGCCATGGCAAGAGGCAGGATCTTTTTGTAGGATTGTAGACTTAAAGCTGTTGTCCTAGAACTTTAACAAAATTTCTTCTTCACATTCTCCAATCACATATAACTTCCTCCTTAAATAATATCAAAACAGCACTGGCCACCTTCCAGCTATTCCAGTTTCTTTATTTATTATTTAGCTGCTTGGCTTTTTAATTGCTTCAGTGCTGTGAGTGGACAAATGCAATTGGACCCTAGTGGTTTAGAGCTATTTTGCTTCCAGCCAACAACTTTTGCACAGACGTTACTATCTTTGCTTGTGTTTTACCTGACTGGTCATGAAAAATGCCTTCAGAACAGAAACTTTATTACCCTTAAGAATGAAGAGTGATATAAAGACTTCATGTATTTTCCTTATGCCTTATCTTCTTTACTTTCCCTTTTAGCTACTTGGCGATGAAACAGACCTTCCTATAGCACTACACTCTGTAGTATTTACTGAGTGTTGAGATGCCTTAACATTTTTAGTTGTTTCTTTTCCACAATGCTTCTGCACTCTCACCATTTCCTTTCCACAATGCTTCTTCACTCTCACCATTTCTTTTCCACAATGCTTCTTCACTCTCACTGTTTCTTTTCCACAATGCTTCTTCACTCTCACCTCCATCACTAGGTGGAAACTGTATTATCATGCAAGAGGACAGGAAAGAAAGATTGACAGCTGGACAGCACAAGAAGCTGTGACTTCTAGAAGTTAAACAAGTGCATAAGTTTCTCAAAATCCATAGATGTTGCATACATAACACCGCGAAATAACGATCCGGTGGTATTTTGTAATGACTTTGCTTTAAGAACCATAATCTCCTTACAGATAAGGTAGGTGCGATCTATCCAGTAACTACTCAGCAGGAAAAAAAAGGTGTTACTCAGGATTTAATATTGCCAGTTTTACACACAAGCCTATTTTCACGTCACCTTCATCAGGGCTGTGATCTGGATGGTAAGATTTTATAGAACACAGTGACTGCAATAATTCACGTGGCACGCGGTGCGTACCAGACACAAGTATTTGTGAGGTTATACCTGTCTAGCTCTCTTCCTCTCCCATCTTACTTCTTCCCTTGTTTTTCTCCAGGAAAACATGCCTGGTTTCAATCCAGTTTACCAGGTGTGGGATTTGATGTGGTTGATAAGTCCAAAATTCATTTGCCACGGTAAAGGTCATCTGATTTGCTTCTGAGAGTCTTTATTAACCTTAGCTGCAAAGAACTTTTCACTCGAAAATCTGGTTCCTTTCTAAAGAACTGCCTCACTAAAACATGGAGAATTTTTCATTAATAAATGGAAACACATAATCGTGTTTGCCTGCTGACGTAAAATGTTAAAGCAAGACCTCGGTGGGCACAAATCAAAATCAGACTGGATCCTTCCTGTTCTAACAGCAGTCGCAGGGTTCTGCAGTCAGATCCCTGATCAGTCTGGGTGCCTGCTGGATGCAATTGCTGTATTTTCTCTTGAGGTACATTATAAGGAGAAGTATGGAAATTATTTTACCTTTAATGTTTCACAAGACAATTAAATGTGAAGGAATTTAACAGTTAAAACAAAACTTTTAGACACAATTATGAGAGCAGCTACTTAGCTGAATTGTGTTGTTGGATAATTGTCTGCAAGCAAAGGGGAAATCATCGTTGCTTTGTGTGATGCTGCAAGATTAAATCACTGAATGGTAACGAGTACTGTGATACTGTGAATAAAGAACTGTGATACTGTGAATAAATTCAGTCATGAGAACAGCCCCTTGATGTTCTTGCACAGTTTTCTAATCCTCTAAAACAGTAACCTAATATATGCTCTTGACTATGTAGAATGTTTATGTCTTCTCTCAGTCATCTTTCGGGGTAGTGGCCAAGTGAAAAACACTTGTGTAATCAAACTACCAACAGCTAACACGATTAGTAGTGGGCAAAACTAGGCGAGTCTGTACTATGAAGACCAGTTTTTAACATCAAGTGGTTTAGGGACAGAAGACACTCAGTCCTGGAAGATAACATTCTGTCAGATTTCATGTCTGTGGGCACTGCTCAGAGGCCCTCCTACCCAGTGGTTCTTTCTTCCAGTCTTGTGATCTGTTTTTTTTGAAAAATGTGACTTTCATTCTTGCCCTCTCTGTGCTTTGCTAGAGACCCAAGAGAGACAGCTGCCTCTGACAGGACAAGTCAGTGCTCAGAGATCTGTCCACGTTAGCATGCACACTGGACTACCAAATACTGAGCTTGTCCAAGTCACCAATACGTGGACAAAGCCTTTTCATAAGAAATATCTACCGCTGTGGAAGAATAATGTTGTTTATCATGTACAAAAAAAGGACTGACAAATGTATTAGGCAAATTTCCCCCAAGGATTGTGCCTAACCAGTTCTGCTCCACTACTTTAGCAACTCTAGAAATGAATCCTGGCAACTTGGCTGGTACCACTTGTAAAAGGGATTGAAACCGAACCTCTACTCTCAATTTTGCATAAATAACACATCATGTGGATAAAAGTCTGCAGTTTTCTTCACCGCCCTGTAGAATAATTAATGAGAGAAGAGAGAAGAGAGAGAAGAGAGAAGAGAGAAGAGAGAAGAGAGAAAAGAGAGAAGAGAGAAGAGAGAGAAGAGAGGAGAGAGGAGAGAGGAGAGAAGAGAGAAGAGAGAAAAGAGAGAAGAGAGAAGAGAGAAAAGAGAGAAGAGAGAAAAGAGAGAAGAGAGAAGAAGAGAGAAGAGAGAAGGCTTTGGGATAACCTTATAGCAGCCTTCCAATATTTGAAGAGAAACTACAGGAAGGCTGGAGAGGGACTTTGTACAAGAGTGTCCAGTGATACGACAAGGGGAAATGGCTTTAATCTGAAAGAGAATAGGTTTAGATTGGAATTTAGGAAGAAAGTCTTCAGTATAAGGGTGCTGAGACTCTGGAATAGGTCACTCAGAGAGGTTGTGGATGCCCCCTCCCTGGAGATGTTCAAGGACAGGTTGGATGAGGCTTTAAGCCACCTGGTCTACTCAAGAGGCATACCTGCTCATGGAAGTGAGGTTGGATTAGATGACCTCTGAGGTCCATTCCAACCTAAGCCATTCTACGAAGGTCTGAAAGGGCTAGATTGACTGTTCAAAGCACATTATCTGAAGAACATTCAGAATCAGGTTTTTTTCACTTTCCTGTCAAAAAAGGTAAAGGTTTTTTGTTGTTCTGATGGTTTAGTTTCAATTGCCCTTTTCAGCCATTCTCAAGTCATTAGAGCATTGCATTTTTCTCTGTTTAAAATAAACAGTTAATAAAAATATTGATATTTAGTTGAAGTGTATTGATTTTGCTGCTAAGGCAGACAATGTGTTTTCATAATTGGAGCAGTAGGGTTTAAGGATACAGCTGGCTTCCCACTGCTGTGGGTTTTGGCTTATTTGCCATCTTTTAGAACATTATCTTACAGCCTGGAAAAGAAAACTTTGCAAGCTCTACCCAAACCAATGCAGATGTACTAAATATATTATCCTGTATTTATAGTGTCATTGTGTGTACACTGGTGACAATCTTCCCTGTAGATTTGCCTATCTCTTTTTATCACTGGGAATTCCTGTAAAGAAGAGATCCTGATGCTGAGAAGTTGATCTACCACAGTAAGTCAGCTCGTTCTCTCGAGGGAGGATGTGCTGTGTATGTGCTGTCAAGGCATGATGATTTAAGTGTGTCTAATTACAACCAGCACTTCACAAGCAATCAAAAATGGAGACACCAAACATGACCTGCATTTATGTAGTGGGAAACCATCACAGTGTTTATAGGAGGTGTGGGAATAGGAGGTGGGAAATCAGAAATGAGAAACCAGTATGTTCCAGCCGTTTCAGGTTCCTGTTCTCCAGCAGGCAGGAAAAGGGTTGCTCCTGTCCAGCCCTGCACAGACGCTGTTAGGAAGCTGTGCCCACTCTCAGCACAAGGATGTTTTAAGTGCCGTGGAAGACTAGAGCTAATAAAAGCAATGCAGGTAAACAGTGACACTATGTAGATGTTTCAATCAATACTATTCAAATAGTCTTATGATGTATTACCCTCAGCTGACATTTGGCATTTTCACAAACCATTTCCAACAGAAAATGAGATTGGTGTCAGACAGAGTGACGGCTCTTGCTTAGGTTGAGAAAGAAGAAATAGCAGTTCTGTTTCCCTGAGCACGGTCAGAAAAACGACAGCAAGCTTTGTTGTAAAATAACCTCAGATTAGTTTTCCAAGAGCTTTACTTTATGTGCAATTATTTCCCTGGCTTTTTCATCTTCTTCCACTTTTGGTTGTTACAAATCAATATTTTTTCCTGATACGCTCACATCTTACCCTAGTCAGTACAGTGATATACTGGGCACGCAGGAGACACGGTTTAATTGCCAACCGTCTTCAGATGAAGCATAGGCTGCAATTTCAGTGGCCTCCAAGCCAATCTAATTACCAGTTGCTCTAGCTCCATCTCATCTTGCCATCCCTAGCTATGCATTCCAGTCTCTTCCCTACCCGAACTCGGGTGCCTGCCAGGCCCTAAGTTCAGCAGAGTACGTCAGTGCAAAGCAAATCCTACAGTAAGGAACATTTTCTGCTGAGTTGGCATTCTGCACCAGTTCAGATGGAGCTGGCCCAAGAACAGCTGATGGAAGGAGAGGGGAGACCTTGGCAGACAGCACTGAGATGAGTTTAAGCTGCCACTGGGAAAACATTTTCGCATCTCTCAGAGCTGTTTCTGCACAGTATCTGCACCCATCTCACAAAACAGCCTTTCCCATTTCACACAAATAACAGACCTGTCAGCTTTTCCAGCATGTCCCTTTACAAGCTGAAGGTAAACCCAAAGACTGTCATTAATACCATCACTGCAGCACATTCTGCTGCTGTAGCAGTGTTGTCAACAACTAGAAGACAGTATCACAGTATCACAGTATTACCAAGGTTGGAAGAGACCTCATAGATCATCAAGTCCAACCTGTTACCACGACTATCAAGATAGCAGTTCCCACCACTGTGCAACAGCAGAATCCATATAATGACCTCAATTAGGATGAATGGGTGCCATCAACACTAGAGCATCTAGTTTGTAGTGTTACAAGCTTTCATAAAATTGGTTATGGGCTGTCTCACGTTGCCAGCAAAGCCCTTGATAATTCACCCACTGGTATCATCTTCTGAAGAAGAATGTCTTTGTCAGGTGAATTGTGAAATGTGTTTGCAACTCATAGGAGAAGGAGCTTGACACCTAGGTGTGGCATAACAAAAGTCCCAGCTGGATAGCCCCCGATGATGCTGTTTCAGGGAAGAGCAATGTGTAGCTAGGGAGCTCTGGGGTCACTCATTAAGTGGTAAAGAACAGCAGGGAGACGTCTGCAAACAGCACTGGGGAGAGATTTGCTGGGAAGATGTAATGTGATATAAAAGGTGCTTGGTCATTTATGGGTAGACAAGAAACAGCAAAGGAAATGGATGATTTGGGTCACCTCCCATTCTTCTTTTTGGATGGTTTTATATCCTACTCCATCCCTCTGCTGGGGATAAACAGACTGTACTTTTCACATAAAGATGTAACAGCAGTTTGAGAATTCTTTCATGAAAACGGTTAAGCCTGTGAGCACTTTTACTGTCTCTCCTTTTAAGCAATCAGACAGGAATCTGTGTTTGCTCTTGTAGAATTCTTTCAGTTAAAATAAAAGCCAACAAGAGAAAATATATTTGGCTTCTGCAGAATAAAAAGCAATTCAGCTGGGAATGAACAACTTATTTAAATAGTCACCTTTACATTTGTTCTGAAGGAAGGATTAAATTAAACTTTAAAAATACGTATATTCAGGTCCATTCACATTCAAAGCCTTTTCTTGTTCAGTGCTTTTAATATATGCCTTGAACTCATCTGACCTCAGTGGGCTTTAAACAACTCAAGTTTTGGAAGAATCAACAACTTTAAACTCTTGGACAGACCCTTAATGAATTTCTTTGGACTGTGTTTAATTGCATAAAGTTTCTCCCAAAAATTGCAGCACATTTTCATTATTTCCTGAAACTTAGTGGTCATGGTTGCACTGCTGGTATTTTAAGGCAGACAACAATAACCAGTCTGAAGATGTCTGATGAGTCAAGCACTTCTCCAAGTTTACTCTTCCCTGTTGATTTAAAAATAGCATTTTGTCTTAGATGTGAACACGTAAGCATTTCTGTCTCTGTGTTTTCAACAGTAATTGAGAATTAGAGCATTTCCTGGCTACTATGTTCTGGAAGAGTCTGTAAAGTACCTCTGCTGTCTTGATTTTAGTTTCTTTTCTAATTTACCTTGTTTTGACATTTTCTTTCCTCCTATGATTTGAATATAATATTATGCAGCTTTTCTGTATGGTTTTGATAGCTTCTCGTTGCAACAAGAGAGACATTTCCCCTATTGTGCTTGCTTCCAAACACATTTGAGTTCTTTCCTTTGTATAATATTCCTGCAGAAGAAGGTTATTAAGCATCCTTTGGGAGGAATGCAGAGGATGAAATTCCAGTCCTTTTAGTTCATACATTTAGACATGTGATCTTTCAAGACTGTTTTACCCACATGTCAGTAACATGTAGCATTTAATAAATGTTTAAGGGCAAAACCTTGTGTCTTCCTTTTTCACCCCAACAAACAGATATATCAGAATGAGAATAAAAATCTTTCTGGTTGGTTTTCCTCTCATTTGTACATAGCTTTGTCTATATTACTCCCAGTTCACACCAAATAATGTGTAGAACACAAGTAGTAGCTGTCAAGAACTGCCACAATCTCAATTTAGCTCAAGACAAACTACGTGATGACTTCAGTTTGCCAGACTACAGTGTGACTAGAGAATTCCTTCAGCCACTCAGAGATGGATTTTAATGCAGGACAGTGACGCCTTAGATACACTCCGTATGTTCCTTGTTCACCTACATTAGAATACTTGTGTGTCATGGAGGCTGTGGTTTTTAACAGCAGAAAGTAAGAGGGGAAAAGAAACAGGAGCCCTGAACAGTAAAGAGTTTCTATGATAAACAAAAAAATTCCAAAATCCAGACCTGAATGTCTTTTCCCCACCCCTAACACGTTGCACAATGGTGAAAGCAACAGAGATAGGGGCTTGGTGCCAGTGAGGTACTGTGGTGGTGGACGCTGTTTCAGGCCTAAGGAATGCTGCTAGCTGGTGGAGAAGAACCAGGTGCCGTGGAGACGAGATAACTGAAAAGGCCACGAGAGACGAGGATGGAGCACCTGGCTGCAGAGCAGGGGAAGCTCTGCCTGCCCACCAGTCAGACCTGAGGAAGGACCAGTTGTGAAGCCAACTAGAAGACGTGATTGTCTCATGAGAACTTGCAGGATCGCATGCAGGGAGAGATTGTATCTAAGGGATAGCTTGAGAACTAATAAACGGCTTCTACCGTGATCGTATCGGTCCGTGGAGTCGGGTCTCGCACGGAAAAATACCCCACAAGGTACCAGTGTGGTAAAATCAGGTAAGCAAGCAGGACTGCTTACTGCACAGCCAGCCTCTGAATTTAGATGTTTCCCTACAGAGCTTCAGGTGCTGCTCTGAGAATAATCCTGAGATGACTCTGCCAGCCACACTTCTAGGATCTCTTGCCCGTGCCAATGGAATAATTAGCAGGCAAGAACGTATTCTTCAGAACAGCTATTTCAGCAGCTGTAGTGGAGAAAGTGGCCTCAGTAATGACACTGAGTGAGTGCCTGGGGATGAAGAAAGAGGACCTAATAAGGCTTTGCAAATGGAGAAACAGGTAAAGCACCTGGGAGAGGTGTGTTGCCTCATTCAGCAGGCTCAGAACTAACTGCCCCACTTCATCCCGCAGCAAACGTCAGCCCTGACTTTAGCCCCTGGAATCTGTAAGAGTCGTGAAAAAGCCACCTGATGCCCTCTGCATCTCTCCAAATCTTCTGCCACAAGAATTACAGATTATAAAAAAAAGAGGTGAACAACAGTTGTATTAGGACACAAACTAGGGAACTAGGGCCGTGCTCTTGCTTTCTTATTCCACCACTGATAGTGAATTAGCTGTCATGTCCAAGTGTTGGCTGTTTCCTATGGTTCCAACAAACCCATCACAAGACACAGCTGAGCCCACCAGTCAAGTGGGTTGCACTCTGAGAGAAGATATTTAAAGGAGGGCAAAACCACCACATGAGTAGAAGAGTGAGGAAACTAAGTGTTAAATGGCCTTGTGGGCAGCAGGGTCTGAGAATACGGATGGCAAGGAGAGTCTCTAGGTACCCAGAGGAACCACTGTGGAAAGACTGTGGTGGAGCAGGTAGGTCCTTTGTGGAAGGAACTGCCACTTGTGGGGATGACCCACTTTGGAAAGGTTTGTGAAGAAGTGCATCCCATGAGAGGGGCTTCATACTGGAGCAAGGCTTGTGCTGGAACAAGGAAAAAGCATGAGGAGGAAGGAGCAGCAGAGTGGAGCTCTTTTGGTACGATCACAGCTCTTGTTCTCAGTCCCAATGTCAGCAGGTAGAGGATTCTGCAGTGAAGGAATGGAGGTTGAGCCTGGGGAAAAGGAAGTTATATGAGGGTGATGTTGTCATTTTTGTCTTTCTTACTCATTACCTAAATCCATCTTAACTTACAATGATTGAGGTTCAACTGATCTTTCCCAAATACAGGCCGTTTTGCTTGTGACAGTTGGAAGAGCTGTCTATATCTCCATCCATGGGTTGTTTCATCCTCTGGTTTCTTGCTGGCCTGTTTGGAGGGAGAATGACTGAGCTGTTGAGCAGGTGTCTGGCTGCTGGCCAGTGTCAACCCCCAACAATCTCAATATCTAAACGTTCTTTTGAAGCAACAAAGTGCTATTCAAAGAGTCAGTCTTACAGAAGGATTGGTCAAACCAGAGTTGTGGGGGCGCGATGCTGCACTGTGATACTGAAAACACTATTATGTCTTCTTGGAGATATATTATGCATGTTCAGTGAGAATGGTATGTGAACTTGCCTCAAATTTGGCTTAACAGCCTCACATTTAGCAGGCCAATGAGCTGGAAAACACAAGTCAAAAAGAAGTGAAAATTAATATTCTTTTTTTTCCTCTCCTAAGCATTTCAGAAAATAATAGGTTGAAAAATGAAGGGCTTTATCTGTTGACATGTTTCTGTTGTTTTATATGGAACAAACCAGTTTGCTCCATACCTAATAAAAACTGTATGAAAAGAAACCCCTCTGTGTTGCTTCACCCCAGCTCCTCTTTGTTGTGTGCCTGAAGAGAAACCTACAGAGGAGAAGCATTTCTATGTAAAGCTAATAACGAAATGGCACGGAATGGAAGAAGGCATTTCTCGGGATGGAGCAGAAATAGTAGGCTAAAGAGGGAAACAGATGGAAGAGTAAAATAATGCTTGGATTGCTGTCACAGATGACATCAGTGTGATATGTTCCTGTGATGAGCTGTGACTTCTGGCTGTCACGCTGAGCCTCTGGTGGGACAGCAGCATTTTACACCAACACCCATGAACTTTGGACTTGAAGAACTGTTTCAGGTTATAACTTAAGTGAAAAACATAGCAATGATTACCCCAAAACCACCATGCAGAATTAGTTCTTGTTTCTGCTAATGCAGATTGTAATGTACCTTCTGTTTCATCAGTTTTCAGTGGCTTTAAGCAGGAGTAAGGCTCTTCTCAGGATCTCTCCCTTCGATGACTGATGAATCACATTAAAATCTTTTCCAAATGTCTATTGAGTTAATAGTTAAGAGAAGGCTACAGTGTCTTCCAGGAAGTTTCAGATACCATATATTTGTTGTAACCATCAAATATGATGGCTACTAATTTTAAGTACTTTAGGAACTAATCTCATATTGCAAGGACCATGATCCAACTACAAAGATAACCCAAAAGCTTGAGTTTTGGTAGGTGAGCTGAGGAGGTAGAATGTCCTATATGTGTTTTAAGCTACCTGCTGTGACTGAGAGCAAGTAAAGCAACACTGTACCTGAGCAGTATTTTTCCATGACAGAAAATGTCTGCCATGTCTGTATAGGCAGCATTTTTGAAATCCCAGTACCTGACATGATTTAGGAATATTAGTTTCTCAATTCTCAACCTTGTGCAGCTCATATATTGGAAAAATTAGAAAGCAATAAACCCCAACCCTGTTTGTATTTTACATTATGGCTTTTAAGTCATTGGCATAATTTGGATTTACAGATTTTTAAGCACCCAAGGTTAATGATATCATAAGCTGTATTTTAACTATTTGTTGGCTTGTTTGTTGTTTTCCCCTAGTCCAGTCAACACAGCAGACAGTACAAGGAATTGCAAACCTCCTTTGGCTATACTAAATCTACAAATGTTATCAAATGCCTGACTTTGAAACTGTGTGCCTTTTATGCCAGAATAATGCAAATGGATAACTATTAATCCAAAAGTTATTAACCTAATAAACGAAGATTCCTAGGTGACCTGTGGGAAACGATGATCAGATTCAAGAAGGGGTTTTTCCTGCTACAAGAAATGATGGTATAAAAATAAAGGTGAAGATATAAATAGGAAGAAGAAGAAAGTGAAAATAAGAAAATAAATGAGGAAAAACTATGGCAAACACTCTTTTTAAAAGAAAAACCTCCCTCTTCTAAATGCCATCAGGAAAAAGAGCAGTTTATTTGGTTAGAGAATGATTAGGTTCTTAGGGAGAGAGGAAATCCTGGGAAGCCTTCCAGACCACCCCCATAATAAAAACCATTTCTCTAGCTTGACATTTGTTACTCTCTTAATGTTTCTACTGTCTCCCAAGTAGCTTCTTCCAGTGTTTCACCACAGTTGCTGTGAAGACTTCTGCAATGCCTAAACTGAGCCTTCATTGATATAGATAACTTGCCATGTTCTGTTGCCACATCCTATGGACAAAGAGCAGCCCTTTTGCATCCTTGAGAATAGGAATCATCCTGCTCCACGAGTTTCTCCAGGCTAAACATCAACTTTTTCCAAAAAGTATTCCTCATCCTTTCCAGACACAAGAGACTCTGCTGCTTTCTGGTTTATGTATCTTATTTGCAATGGTGTGCCCCAGCTGAAGAAGTAGCCTCTCAGAGGACTTCAAAGTGCTGAGCAGAGAGAAAAGAATTACTTCATGTGTTTGAGAGCATGAACCCCTCCTTATGTTTCCCAGGGACACACAACGCATGCGACACAACACAATGGATGGTCCTGGATGTGCATTTTCCACATCAAGCCATTGGCTCAAATACAGACTGTGATAAAAGACTAGATCTCATCACCCATTACCCCTTTGCTTCTGATACTGTATTGTCCTGATGATTCCTGCCTTGGTTCCATTATCTTTATTGAATAGGATCCTTTATTCCAGATCGTGCTTTTGCTCATCAAAACAATTTTGAGTGCATTCTTAACTTCCTTTTTGAGTTTGTCTGGTCATCTGTAAGTTCAATCCAATTACTAACCGAAATTCTACCGGTACCAGACCTTGGCTGGATCCCTGCAGGATCCCTCACAATACATTTCTTAGTTTTGTCACTAAGCCAGTCCTGGTTACTCTGAGAACGGTCTCTCAGCCAGCAATAGTATTTTAATGCACTCTTGTTTTTATACCAATTAATGAGAATCATATTTGAGACTCTCCTTACATCCAGCTGCGTGGTATCTACTGCTTTTCTTCATTTCACAATGCTTCTTAGCTATGATATTTAATTATTTTGAGACAATTTATTCCTGACAAATCCATCGCTTGAATATATGTTTATCTCCTGTTAACCTACCTGGTCAGCCTTAAACTTTGCCCTGAAAACCAGGTGTTAATTAAATACTCACCCATACTGGAAACAGAGTTCATAAGGACAAAAGCATTACTAGTAATATATTTTCTTCCTTCCTAAGTGTCCTATTGAACTTGTGCTTCTGCCTCAAATAGTACAAATGGAACTAATTTCCACTGCAAATGGAATTAATTCAGACACATCCTTTTTGTCCTAGTCTTTTTGGAAAACACAAACATTTTCCTAGGTGAATTGGCAAAATGAAGAAATGAAAAGACTGAAGGTCCTGTACTGAATTAAAAACTTTAGACTTCGGTGATGTATTTATGTCAATGCAGGTCACATGGAAAGATAATACACAGGATGTGAAATTTCACGCAACATTAATATTGGAGGTGTCAGTCCAGCTGAGCTGGTTTTCTACTTACAACTGACAGCCTCTGCGATGACACTGTACTTTCAGCTTAGCTGTTCTTTTACTGCTTGTTTCTTTGCAATCTTAACAGCAACACACAACCCGGACCGTTTCAGGTTGAAGTCATTGCTGTTTCAAGTTTTTGTTGTCATGTGAAAAATAATAAAGCACTGGAAACTGCTGATATTAAATGAGATCATGTTACTCTGGCTTGTCTTTTCACTCTGGAAACAAGGGCCAAGAAAAACAGATTACATGTTTTGAATGAAGAGGATATGACCTGACAAAGGTTAGACGGACACTGTTTGTACTTTCAAGGGATAAATAAGGGAATACATTATATATTATGCGCCAGGAAACCAGCCTTGACTGCTGAGCACACTAAAGGGTTTGTTTCAGAATACTTTTTAGAGCTTTAAGAGCCCACATTTCATAATAGATTTTTGTTAAAAAAAAATTCTATCAAGGAAGAAATCACTTAACAAAGTAAGAGATTGATCATAAACAGACAAATTATCAAGCTGTGTTCAGGTGAGATCATCTACAGTTTGACAGTCTTGTGTATTTCTCTTTCTACAGGGTTTGAAAATCAACGTGGGCTTAAAACTACTGTGCGCAAGCAAACAAAAGGTTGAGTCAGTCAGATCTGCAAGGTCACGCAGCAAAACCACGCTGTGACAGAAACCAAAAACACTGCTGCTGTAACAAAAAAGGCTACAAGTCAGAAGAGAAAGGTTCTTGCTTATAGGGGCTCTGTGAAGACCAAGGTCACTGCTGAATCATAGAATCATCAGGGATTGGAAGGGACCTTCAAAGCTCATCCAGTCCAATCTCCCTGATACAGCAGGATCACCTAGACCAAGTCACACAGGAACACAACCAGGAGGGTTTGAAACCTCTCACTGTGCAATTGCTTGTTCAATTGTATAATCTTCCTTGTTGTTTTGCTTTGGCCCTAGCATCACTTAAGGAGACAGAGTCTCCACCGAAACTCTTTACCAATGACAGCGTAACCCTGGATGAGAGAATGCTTGCACGCAGCAAGAGAGAACTGAGAAATGAGGAGATGGGAGGAAACAAAGTGAGGAGACATGTGTGGTTGAATTTAAAATTTAAGTTTTGTAACAATTTTAACTTAGAAAATATTGTCCCAGTAAGTAAGACCTTGCGTAATATGTCCCAGGGATAAAAAAAAACCACAAAAGGAGAACCAAGAGGATAGACCTAGTAGAATATAAGGCATATTACAGCAGTAAATCTGGAGTATCACAAAACGAATCAATCTGGTTATAATACAGAGATTGGTTGTAGGTCTATGAGGAAATAGTCTTGTTGCTTCTGTGCAAATCAGAGAATTTAGAATTGTTGAGGTAGGAAAAAAATTTATGGCTACTGGTCAGTAACTGCAAATTTTTCTGTCCCCTGAATGGTGACAACTATTTCTGTGCACAGTTATGAGCCAGAAGTGACTCCCTGCACCACACTAGGCATTAAAACCTAGCTCTCACAAGAGACCCCTCTCTGCTACCATTTCCCAATTTGTGTTTGTTGATAAATAAACCTCCTAGCATTCCAATATCCCTAGTAGGAGAGACCTCAAGAGGTGCAAAACAGATCTGGGGCATTATATCAGCGGTCTGAGAAGAAAAACCGAGGTAATTTCTGCAGAAAATTATAGTGACTTTTTCAGCATTAAAAGATGATCTTTTGGTGAAGCTTTTCCTAGAGTAAGGTTATGTAGAGGGCTCATCTAGGAAATGCCAAGTAAACACTCTAAACAGAACAAAATTATGTTATATAGAGACTGAACTTCAAAGAAACAGTTTACCCATTAATGAAACAAAAGGCCCAACACCACAACTAACCTATGTACAATATATTTACAGCTGACTAAATTCACCCCCTTTTAGTGACTTTTTAAAAAATTCATGAATAACATCAGGAGCAGTTTAATGAGATGGAGACATATTTTGATTCTGTGCTTTGGGTGTGGAGGAGAGACTAAAGCTTTTTCCAACCTTTGGCAGAAAGCCTGTCACACACTAAAGGACAGTGACTCACAAAACTCAAGTCCAACCACAAGAGAAACTCTCCACCTCCAAGCATTCTCTTGCCATAAAAACGAGGGGGGAATGTTTACCTCAGAAAGTAGGTTTTTATACAGAAAGTAAGGATGCTCCCACCATCAGGAAAGTATGAAACACAGGAAATGTATGAGTATTTGCAACTGATACCCACTAGTAAAAGACCTTATTCATTTGAGACCAGAAATCCAAACAGGTGTGCAAGGCTCCAGCTGTGCCTCTTGTCTGTCTAGGGCAAAGGCTCTGAGATAACTGCAGAATATGGATTTCCCATCTGGATATAAAGATGGTTGTGTTTTTCATGCAAGTAGTCTGGGCCATTTCAGATCTTAGGGGTCCATTTTTCTCATATTTTTAATTAACTTCTCATTTTACTGTCTCCTTTGGTTCATTTTCCTGTCTCTTTTCCTTTCTCATTTCCTTACTATTTACCTTTTCTGTGTTGGTCATGTACCCCTCCCTCACTTTACCTTCCACACATACCAGAGAAATGAATGCTGTAGAAGAAAGGTTAAATGAATCCTTTGAACCAGAAAACACGGCAGAGGAACCGAAGGACCCTCTTTATTTAATGGTGAAGAACTTAAAGGATCTGTCTCGTATCAAAATTAAATTTCTTGTCTGTAAATGTAAATTATCCACAAGTGGAGAAATAGCCCTCCATAGAGTGAGCAGCTCTCAGACGAGCTGTTACCCTATGAGAGGTACTGAGGGTTTTTTGTGGATAAATGTATTAGTGGACAGGCTGCAGAAACATCAGCTGAATATTCACAGCCATTGAAGAGACTAAAGGAATGTCAAAAAGTGCAAAGACAATTGCAAAGGAAACATCTCTGTATGGTCTGTTTAAACCTCCACCTCCATCTCTTGAGTTGGATGTGCAGCCACCAATTCCAGCTGAAGAATAACTGGATGATGGAAGGTCATCAGAAGTAACTTCCTTACAAGAAGAGATTAAAAAGATGTGGCTCTAGTTCTTGAAAAACAAGTGAGAGTAGGTATGGCACGTGGGTATAAATCATTAATATATGGAGAGGGCCATCAGTGAAAGTCTATTCTCTGCTGCTTTTAATATAAAATGCAGAAACATAAATGAGCAGAGCAAGCTCTGGAGCAGGTTCTGACACAAGCAATATCCAGGACTGCTGTTGACTCAATGCCAGACCAGTTTACTGTGAAGTTCAGTGCTGTAGTAGTTTTTAAAATTCACTAAAGTAATATCTGTTTCTGCTATGGGAACTGACTGAACCAGGCATTATACTTCAAGCACAAAGCCAGAGAGGGATAGGGTAGAGAAAGGGGATACATTTGGTGAATATATATAAATATATATAAATATATAAATGATTGAATTTTTTCCTCTTTTTGGCTAAAGACAAAAGTAAGTACTAGTACAGACACTCTTTACTTCCTAGTGCAAAATGCTTCTCAATCACTTTGATGTTACTTTTTTCCTTCTGTTTCTTTTTTCTTCTTACTTATTTTGTTGGGGTTTTGTTTTATTCTCTATCAATAAGCCAGCCTCACAACTTGCTGCAAGCGAGTACAACTAGTTCTTGTTACGCAGCAGCTTTGCTGTATCAAAAAATATTTTACATCTATTGAGGAAGCAGGTAATATTTTACTCCTATAACTTGATTGTTCCTTAAAATCATAGAATCATTAGGGATTGGAAGGGACCTTGAAAGATCATCTGGTCTAATCCCCCTGACACAGCAGGATCACCTAGACCAAGCCACACAGGAACACATCCAGGCAGGTCTTAAATTTCTCCAGAGAAGGAGACTCCACAACCTCCCTGGGCAGCCTGTTCCGGTGCTCTGTCAATCTCACTGAGAAGAAGTTCCTTCTCATATGTTGCAGTTTGAAAGTCACCAGAATTTTCAGATGTGCAGAAGTTGTGCTTTCACGAAAAACAAAAAGTTATGTTAATCTCAAGAGGACCCCTCCCCACAGTCACCTGTCCTGGGGGAGGTGACACTGTCCCAAGACCTGCCCTGGAAGGGTCTGTCCCGAGCTCCCTCCACTGTTTTTCCCTGTGATCAGCCTATAAAAAGCTGACAGGGCTCTTTGTTCTTTCTTTTGGGCTGCAGGCTCTGAGCAGATGACCCTCCCACCACCACCACCTGTTCCCGGGGTGGGGAAGGTGGCTCAGCCGTGGCTTCCAGCAGCTCCCTCCACTGTTTTTCCCTGTCAGGAACGAGATGGAGTGGGGCTTGCTGGTCAGCTCTGCTCCTGTAAATGGCAGGGTGGAGGAGGACGGCCCCTTGCGGTGCCAGCCCCGGCCCGGTGCCGGCTGCGACTTGTGGTAGCTCCCAGAGGACTGCGGCCCCACTACCGCAGCCCCACCAGCCCGGACCTGATGCCATGCGATCCTGGCCAGGGACCAGAGAAGCAAGACATTGGTGCAGATTTGCCATCACCACCCCCCTACAGAGCAGCCCTTCAGCATCGTGGTGAGCTGGGATACTCGTCTTCCTCCTGGANGTCCTGGAAACCCTCTTGGCCACATGCAGAGTGTGGGGGGGTGGCCCTGTTGGCGCAGCCATGTGGTGGGTCTCCATCTTGGATCCCGTATGTGCCTTTTTTCTTCACTGCTCAAAACAAAAGTTTTGCCTTTCCTTGCTCTGCCACTTTCGGTCCTGCTTTACACATCCCTTCATTTACCACCTTCCTCCTGTACTTACCAAAGGAAATAAGGGATGAAAATCCTGACAAACTTAGGAAGCCCTGCCAACGGCATTTGGCTGCAACTTCTTGCCTTCCACGAGATAACTTCTGAATCCCTTCTGCTGAGACTGCCACTTAGTTTCCCTTTCCCTTCAGGGTATCATCCTTTAGAAGTTATTTCCTGACTTCAGAATAGGCTGTGCATTATTACACAAGAAATCCACTGGTTAATTAAAACCAGGATTTATTAATATGTTTAATCAGATTCCAATAAGTAATGATTTTCATAACATAGCATGTACAGTACAGACAGTTCATGCGGAAATAACCAGACATCCTGCATCACTCTGGGTTTTGAACTCCTTTTCACCTCTTCGGCTCTTTTGTCCAGCTAGAGGAATCATAGAATCATAGAATCATTACAGATCGGAAGGGACCTCGAAAGATCATCTAGTCCAATCCGCCTGCAACAGCAGGATCACCTAGACCAAGCCACACAGGAACCCGTCCAGTCAGGTCTTGAACATCTCCAGTGAAGGAGACTCCACAACCCCCCTGGGCAGCCTGTTCCAGTGCTCTGTCACCCTCACCGTGAAGAAGTTCCTTCTCAGGTTGATGTGGAACCTCCTATGCTCCAGCTTACAACCCAGGTCTTTACCTGTTATTACTCACTTTGCCTCTCCTGCTACTTATTGTTAGCCTGGTAGTCTGCTCAATAAAAAAAAAATAAATGATTCACTCATTAACTTGTTTACCTTTCCTATTTTAACACTGCAAGCCAGAGTCCCTCTCTCCAACAGCACCTGCCCTTGGTGCTGGCCTTAATGACTATGATTTTGCATGTTAATTGTTTTGGCAGAAGGTTACCATGTTTTGCATGTTAATTGTCTTGGCTTTTAAAGATGCCAAGTTAATATAATTATTATAATTTATTCTTGGCTCTAATGCTTGTCTGTCACTATGACTCACAAATTTCTTCCTTTTCTGACAGAGAGATACCAAGCAGGAATGACTTTAAAAGACAAGGTAAGTAAACCAGGGAATATCTGATAAATCTTGACCTCCTGGAGGAAGGCAAGGTGAAACCACTCAACTGGCCAGCTGTCAGATTTATGGCAGGACTGTGGGTACACTTGTGTGTATACCTGTGGCAGCATACAGCACTTTTACCACACTTCAGAGCTACTGTTCCTTTTCAGTCTTTTCAACTACATGTACATGCAAAACATCCTGCAGTGCACATTGCCACCTTATTATCACAGAGGCCAAGGGGGGGGTGTTTCTCCATGCCTTTGAAAAACAGCCCAAACGAAGAGAATGCATTGGAAAGGGTACGTGCAGAGAGTCCCAGGTTTATATCTGATCAAGACAGGCAGTTTTATTTTTAAGAAATAAATAATATAGGGTTAAAAATCTATGGTCACTGGCATAAAATATATAGATTTAATACATTTGCTGCCATAGTCATAGATCAAATGAGAAGGAGAGAAAGCATGTTGACCTGTTGGCATCTGTTACAGGCTGTGTTCATCTACTGAATTCATCCTGCTGTTATGTGTTGGAGTTTTGGAATTTACCTAATAGAGATCCCAAAGGAGATGTGATTTCCATCCTGTTCCTCACAGATAACTGCCGACTACACAGCTGAGAGTCTGTGCTCACACACAGAAAAAGAAACGGGCTCATTGTAAATCTGTGACAAAGATACACAGATACTCTCTCTGGACTGATTAAACTCACACGATCCTAGTGGATTTCGAGGAAAGTAGGATCTGGTCCTCTGTGCATAGTTCCCTTGTGAAAAAATGACTCGCTGAAATTCCTGAAGAGGAATGCATGCTTCTTGGATGAAATTCCCCACTGTGAGCTGATCCTCTACAAAAGACAGGTATTATTTAAGCCAGGCCATCAAAGATTATTAAGCTTGGCTCTTTACAGAAACATATTTCGGTTTATTATTAAACATCATCTGATTTCAGAGATTTGAAACTAGATCCTGATTTATTTACAGGCACAGCAACTGCACTTACTTCGCTCACTTTCTCCAGACTCTAATCTGTGTAAATATGATCACAGACTAGACCTGTCTGTATTTACCAGCTGGTTGGTGGCACAGGTTCTGCAGTGAATTCTTTCTGCCTTGTGTGTGAAGGATTGGATATTAAAGTTCTAATAATTTGAATGAAGGTAAAGAAAATAACAGACCACAGAGATATTTGACTTGGTCTTGCTGAGCATGCAGCTTCAAAAGGATTCCATTCTAACGTGGTTATGTGGCCAGGAGACTGAACCACTTGCTGTTTGAGGTATCTGACATGACACACTGCACTGGACAGCGCTGCTGACAAATGACAGTGGTTTTTGTTCAGAAAGGACTGCTTGTTAGTGCACTGCTCAGTGCTGTGCCACGCAGTTTGGGTGTCATGCTTCCCTGTCAATAAACACAGGTTAAATACCCACGTAGAGACAGTTTGTCCTTGATCCCACAGCTGCCCTCTCTTATAGAAGAAGCATTATTCAGTAGTCTAATACTTCAAAACGATAACTGAACTGATCAAAATCTTTGTTGCTCTCCTGTTAAAAGAGAGAAAGACATTTCCCTTTGTCCTGCTGTTTAATGCTTTTACAGATCTTCTCCACTTATTTGATCTACTCCTTATGGTTCTTTTTATCTCTACAACTATTGCTTTCCCTCTACCATATTTTTTCTCTTCTACATATGGTCCTCTGTCTCTTGATTACTCCTTCCTTTTCATTCTTTCACACCTGTCTGGCTTTACAGGTTTGAAAATGGTCATTAATGAACATTATCAAGTACAGCAGAGCAGAACTGTCACATCGACAGCCAATTTCTTGATGATGCCCCAAACCCCTTGAAATTCTCTTTTATTCTTCTATTTTCAGACTGCTATCTGAATATAATCTAAAATGCCTGGAGATTCATCTCATCTACAGGAGCAATGGAGACAGCAGGATTTTAGAAGGCAGCCTCATTGTTTTTTCTAGTTGGAGTATTTTAGTTTTGGGTGAGCTGCTTCTTTTAATTATTTATCCTGTGACTGCTATTTTACTTTGTGTTCCTTTGTAAGTGGTTAAAAGTAGATTGTGTTCTTCAACTCAGAGACCAGTTCACAAGTAGCTAGGAGGGACAGTTACTGAAGTTTATGTAACTAGATAAATGAGCCAAGAGAATGAGATTTAGAACAGTTAACAACACGGTCTTAAGCTGAAGATAGATAGCTACAAAACATAAATTAAAAGCTAGATGGAGAGGAATGGGAAAGACAAAGATATCCCTGGAGCACTGGAGTGTCTGTTCATGTAAATGGATTACATTTGCCAGTGGCTTGGCTTGAGATTTTCTTCCTCAGTTTTAAACACTACCCCATTAATCAGTCTTTTAATATCACTCAGTCTAAGATCAGATTGTCTTTCACCTTTCAATGTGCACATTTAATGCCTCTAGTTCCCTAGTAATTAATTTAAAGCTAAAATAAAGACAGAAAAAGCTGAAGCCACACTAGCCAAGCCTTTTAGACTAAGATAACCTTTTTTTCTTTAAAACTGCAGCCTTTGATTGTATTTTGGGGAGGAAATAAAGCATCACTTCTGCAGATGCATTTTATAACAACAACAAACCTAAGGCTCAATGACAATGAAAATAAGTTTACAATGCAAGACCCAAGGGTATCAGTTCTCAAGTCAGATGCAAGCAAGCAGGCATGTTCACACAGCAAACTGGAAGCAAGACAGCTGTCCTTCCTCAGTCGCATCATTTTTGGTCCAATGCATCTGACACTCCTATTACCGAGGACGCTGGTGTGCCACAGTGCGATATACCCTAAGCAGCAGAGTTTCGGTTGGTTAAAGAGCTGGTTAAAGGTATTGTACCACTCTAGATATTCACTATAAGCCAGCTTATAGTTATTTTAGTTATCTTTATTCACTTTTTCCCTTGGTCTAGAAGGGTATGCTAGAGACTTTTTTTCCTTACTTCATCTGGTTATGTCTTTCCAGAAATTGCAAATATAATTCTACTTGCACTGTTCAATACAGCGGAATTCTGATTTTGCTGGAGGTTATAGAGTGAAGAAATTAGTAAGAAATGAGATTCAGGCCGATGTACAGCTACATTTACTTTGAATAGTCAGTTAATTTTAAAATTCTTCTGCTTGACAGTAAATTTAACAACTGTCAAACCTCAGTGAGGCTTCCAGAGACCTCGTGTATTTCTCCAAGCCTTCAGATTCCAGTTGAGAGGATCTTTATCTGAAATGCATTCTCTGTAGAAGTCCCAGATACTGCAGGGGCTATAAGATTATATTTAGATAATTGGAATGAGTTATCCATATTAAAGAAGAATTGGAGCTGCTGAAGGTAAATGCCAAATGCCAAAAGTTGGATTTTTAATGGGTATAAACAAAAGAACACATGAAAATCTTGTGCTTTCTCTCTAAAATAATTTCTATCCTGCTGTTAATCTTGCTTTGATTTCCATCTGTCATATGAGTTAGTTCTGTAACACCATGGCAAAACACCAGTTTGATTAGAAAGCCTGTAAAGTGTGCTGAGCTACTGGTATTTCAAGATCACCCTTAAAACCAGAAATAAATCCAATTCAATAGGAACAATAAGCAAATATCACCTGCTTCATCGCTTCTCTCACTGTAGCTGCAATTTTTTTCATAAATAATATTGGTGAAAACCTAGTTTCAGGATATATTTATACTAGTCTTATTTTTGCATAACTGTATTTTTTGTAAAATTAAATTACTTGTTTGATAGGGTTTTATCCTTGCACTTCACACGCTATAGTAAAAACCAGGATCACAGAGTCATAGAATCACTAGGGATTGGAAGGGACCTCGAAAGATCATCTAGTCCAATCCCCTTGACACAGCAGGATCACCTAGACCAAGTCACACAGGAACACATCCAGGGGGGTCTTAAACGTCTCCAGTGAAGGATGTCGAGATCCAAGTTAAACCAAACATGAAAAATAAGACTTATAATGGTGGAAAGAGGAACTTAGACATCAATAACATAAACACATAGCTAAGCACTATTCTATGTATTTTGTCTGTACCCAGACATCCCAGCCACCCTCCTAAGAGCTGCCACCATCTTTGCACCCACTAGATTTTATTACATTTATTCAGAAGAGCTGAATTTCTTCTTGTTTTATCTCAATGCAATGTCATTGGTTTTCCTAAGAACACCCAGACAGAACTAAGTAAATCCACATGTGTCTATTTTGCTTCTTCAACATCATGTGCCTGTAGAGGATTTCCCTTGTTAAGAATCTAGTTCCAGGTTAAACTAAAGCAGAAAAGCGAAGTAGTTCGAGTCACTTTGTTATTGTTTTAATAATGCAAACTCTAAACTTTGAAATATCATAGCTGCTATTAATCATAAGATGAAAATTCTTTAAAAGAGGCCGCAGGGAGGGCAAATTTTCCTTAAGTATCTGATTTCACAGCTTCTGGGACATGTTTTCAAGGTTCTACCTGTAAGCCTGAGGCACATTTCTTAAAACAGCAGTGGAGCATCTGTGAGAAGTTCATGAAGATCTGCACCTCAGCAACTGTTCAACAAGAAAATACTTTCCTAATCTCTGTTCTGGTTCATAAGCTCTGCCTTGACTTCTAAACTGTTGGATGATCCCTCTATAGCCAGCCTAGCAGAAAGAGCCTGCGCGGGGAGAACGAAAGGATTTCACGGGAATCAAAGAGAGGATCAAAGGATGTCTGGTAGATACGCTACTGCTTTCTTACCTACTGCCTCTCCTGTACAGTGGCAGTTACCTGCATTGGTGGCAGAAGACCAGGCTACTGTAACCCTGGGAAACAACTGTAGAGCCTTACGTTTTGTTCATTCGTCCCCTCTCCTATTTTGTACCAACCTTCCTCCAGCTGCCTTTACTGCCTTCTGACCAGCTGAGCTGCTTGTGTGAACATTCCCTAATCACCTTCAGTCCCAAAAAAATCACCTAATAAAGATCAACATGTTAAAATTTCCAGCTTCATTTGAGCTGAAGCTTAGCAAGGAAGGTTCAGATGAGCTGCCAAATTCCAGTGCCGGTAAACTCTGTCTAAAGGGATGGTGACAAAGAGCCAGTAGAGGAGTGAGGACAGAAGTGTCTGCAGACAGAGCAAACTTATTTGTCAACAGACCTTGCTAAACAGGGATTTCTCCACCTCTTTGAAGACTTCTTCATCACTGAGGCTAAGAGCTTGTCTCATTATTTCACTTATGTCTTGCGGTTCATCACAGATAATGTAGAAAAAAGTAGCATTTGCAAATGTTTTTAATTAAATACTAGCCAAACAGGTATTTATATCTGTGCTTCTGTATGGCCATATCTAGATCTGATAATGTTCATCCTATGGGCGTTTGAATCTGCTGACATGGGAATTTTGCAAGGCTGTTTTTTTCAGAAAAGCCACAGCTTAGTGTTTCTCAATGTCTGTAAGTCTTCAGTATTTAAATACATCAAACATGAGCTTCTTTTGCAAGACTACAGATAGAAATTATTCTTTTTTATCTCAAGAAATAGAAATATATTGGAATGTCTTTATTTCAAAGGGTATCTGGTAGAATGCATCTTGAAGATGCAGGAATAATCTTGGTCCTTCAAAACCTGAAATAGTCCACATAGCATCAGCAGCTTAGTAAAGTGGAATGGGTTTGAAAATAATTAGTATTCTTCAGACTCATCTGTGAATTCTGACCTTAATGCTTGTACCTTTTGATTTTAATTGGGTTCATTAGGGAAGAAGCCTTGTCATTCATGAATAACAGTTAGTACTCTACTTTGCTCTTTCCCTCAAAAAGCTAATAATCAATCACCTTTCTGTTTAGAAAGGTATAAAGGAATTATTCTGACTATACTATAGGACAGTTGCCTCTAACTAATTTGTATAGACATTGGATTCTCTCACAAAACCAATGCACAGACAATCAATAATTAACTTTGTTAGGTGGCTAGCAGCCAGAACCAATTACACTGCAATGCGGACATCTTCAGCCTCCTATAAATAAAGAATAAAGTTGCCATAATAATGGAGAGCTGAAAAATTAAATAAAAGAGTTCTTCACTAACATGATAAATGACCTATTCCCTATTCAACTGAATTTCACCTTCTGCACTTTTTTTGTCTTGTTAATTATAAATAATCAATACTCTGAAGTACGATAAACAGGACTGAAATACCTATAGTCTGTCTGATCTGGCTTTCTCTAAAGCAGATTGTGCCACTAGTTCCTTGCCTCCCCCCGGCTTTTCTTTACCCTTCATTACCACTGTGTGTATCAGCAGTGACACAGGCATTCTCTCTGATGTTAAAGGGTAAAGTACCCCACAACTGGCAGAATAAAATTAATTGCTTTTGACTGGACGGTCTAACCATGCCCATGTCACTAATCACTCTGCTACAGAGAAAACAACAAAGATCAGCAGGGCTCATTACAGATTCTCTACTGCAATGAAAATCATTTGGGTACCAGAGCCTTACTCTTGCCTGCCTGACTCATATGGCATGACTGTCATCTGAGCTGTCGTGTGGGTTGCAGTGAAAGCTCAAGACGCTAAAAGAATGAGCTTTCCCAGCTCAAGTAAACAAGACTTTGTCCTGTAGTTGCTTTGGTCTAGTGACTCTAGGCTGGCTGGTTAAGAGTTTTTCTGAAGATACTAACACAGGCCCTAACACTGTCTGTAGCAGCCATACTTCCATGGATGATGTTAGATATATGAGAGAGGCAACTAATATGTGGCCCCATGTAATCAGTTACTTAACAAGGCTGATATAGTCAGACCTACAGGACCACATTAGCAGAGAGCTGTCTTCTGCTGCAGAAGGGAGCTCAGTGTGTGCCTGTGCATGTGTGTGCCTTTCTGCCTAGAGCAAATCACAAGAGCCACAATCACACTGCAGCTGCTACCCATGTTTCTGCTTTTTCTCTAGAGGAATCAGTCCCCATCTTCGCAGACCTGTCATGATCCGGCTCATCTCAGACAACCACGGCGGGGCTGAGCTTGTTTGCTTACATTTTCTGTTTGTTGATCTGTCCTTTGCTATTTAAGGCTTAAATTATCACCATGCTTGTAAATCAGAAATGCTTGGCGTTTTCTTGCCACAGCATGTTATCCTAAGAAGTGACGTGGGTCTGTTGCTGAGAAACTAAGTACAAGCTTGGAACAGAACCAGACTCTGTAAATCAGGCTTCTTTCTCGATTGACATTGCTGGACACCCAGGAGGTTTCTGTGGTTCCCTGGCTTGATGGACACTCTTCCTTTGTCAACACGGAGTGCTTTACACAGCATTCACTACTCAATTCCAGAAGAAGTTTTGGTTAGACCTAATGAAGAAAGTTCTTTTTTGAAAGGGTCATCAGCCATTGGAACAGGCTGCTCAAGGAGGTGGCTGAATTGCCATCCCTGGATCACAGAATCTCAGAGTCATCAAGGTTGGAAAGGACCTTATGACCATCAGGTCTAACCTTTAGCCCTACGCCACCATAACCACTAAACCATCTCCTGAAGTGCCACGTGCCACATTTGTTAAACACGTCCAGGGATGGCGGCTCCACCACCTCCCTGGGCAAGCCATTCCAATGCCTCATCACTTTTTCAGGGAATAAGTTTTTCTAATATCCAATCTAAACTTCCCCTGGTGCAACTTGAACACATTCCCTCTTGTCTTATCACTAGTCATTAGGGAGAAAAGGCCAACATCTATCCCACTACAACTTCCTTCAGATAGTTGTAGAGGATGATAAGGTCTAAGGTCTCTCTTCAGTATCCTCTTTTCCCGGCTGAAACAGCCTTGGCTCCCCCAGCCTCTGTTCATAAGAATTATTCTCTAGGCTCCTAATCATGAGATTAAAAGTGATGTAGATATGGAGTTTAGGGACATGGTTTAGTGGTTGGCTTGGTAGAGTTAGATTAATGGTTGGACTCAATGATTTCAAAGATGGTTTACAGCCTAAACTTTTCTATGATGTTATGATCCTAAGTTACATGGCCTCCAATTCAAACGGTTCCACATAGGGTAGAAAAATCAGCTTTATGTCATGATGTTTCTTGAAAGGAAGATAAATCATTCTGATGTTTAGGCAACTCATCCATACTTGGAGCATAAATGGTGTGTATGTTTTGTATCTGGCTGAGATGGAGTTGGTTTTTTTTCCACAGCAGCCCTCACAGTGCTGTGGTTTGTATTGGTAGCTAGAATCACAAAATATTAGGGATGGGAAGGGACCTCAAAAGATCATCTAGTCCAATCCCCCCACCACAGCAGGATCACCTAGATCAAGTCAGACAGAACGATGTCCAGGTGGGTTTTAAACATCTCCAGAGAAGAAGAATCCACAACCTCCCTGTGCAGCCCATTCCAGTGGTCTGTCACCCTCACTGTGAAGAAGTTCCTTATCATATTGATGTGGAAGGTCCTATGTTCCAGCTCACACCCATTGTCCCTTTTCCTGCTATTGGATACCACTGAGAAGAGCAATGGGTCCATCCTCCTGATGCCCGCTCTTTCCATATCTACAAACATTAATGAGATCACCCCTCAGTCTCCTTTTTTCCAAGCTAAATAGCCCAGCTCCCTCAGCCTCTCCTTTTGTGTCTAACACATTAGTGTTCTGGCTAGTGCTGATCAGTGCTCCCACAGTATCAAGGCTGTCTCCAAAGGGATATTCCATACCATGTGATATCTGTTCAGCAATAACAGCTAAGAGGAAGTGGGGTAGGGGGATTTGATATTGTGACATTTATCTTGTGGAGGGACTTGCTGGACATGCTACACATACTGCCTGGGAAGTGGCTGGACATCACTTGCTGATAGAAGAAGGAGATTATTTCCTATCATACAAATAGGGAGTGGTTTTCCTTGTGGAAACATGATGTCCTACCAGTCCGTGAATACATCCCTCAGTGGGTCCATTATGAGCCAGATCCCTGATCCATGTACCTCCAAGCCAGTCTTCCTTTTCCAGTGTACTGATTCCTACAGCCTCAAGTTAAGGAAAACTCTCTCCACTTCAGCAAACAATGAATTGCATGTAAAACTTCTCCTCTGCGGATCTCTGAGGTTCCAAAACTCCCACTGTCTCCATTCACCATGTTCCAAGGTCAAGATGGCTGCCATGCCCAGCCCAGTGACATGTGCTTCTCTCTGAGCATAAAAAAAAGTAACTCCTCCAGAAGATGCTGGAAACCAGAAACAAGAATCTCCAAAATACTCTTACCAGTTTCACAGAGTCACAAATTCATCCTGGAATTCCAAGCTGCTTTATCATAGGCTGCCATAGTAAATCTCCGGTCTCCCAGGCGAAGAAGTCTGCCAAATTCAAACAGCAATAGTGGTGAAAATGGATGTTGTAAGAATGAAGCATGTTTGCTACTCCACCCAATGGACTGCTTAACTTAATCTCAGTTTTAGAAGCATGATTTCAGGTGGCCTGTATAAGTCAACTCTCCAACGATGACTGATAGTTTTGCAGGGACCAGTAGTGGTGTTTTATACCCGGTAATAAACAGCACTTTTAAAATTCAAAATTTGAACTTTTTTTAAATTGTCTTCTAGATTGATGGATATTTTGGGTTTTTTTTGCAAATCATCTTCTAACTCAATTATTTTTACCTTCTTCCCTACAATTCTGTGAAAACCCTCTGTCTATTCTATTTTCTGATGAGCATGGATCCATCACAGCCTTTCTGTTTACCAAATTTCATTTGGCTTTCAAAGTTTCAAAGTGCATGATTTATGATTGCAAGTTGATCTAGTCATGTGCTGATTAATATTAATCTTGTCATCTGCTGCATTACTCCATAGTCAAATGATAGTAATACCTATTCTTGCTTGTTTGGATAGAAACATTTATCACTTCATACATTTTTCTTTCCTTATCTTCTTTCCATATGTCAAAATCCAAACCTAGATCTATAATTACAAAAAAAAACCCAGAAAAAAAGAAACAGAGACTATCTTATAATGATGCAAAAATGAAAAACATTAATGAGGAAAAAATGCAAAAAACAGCAAATGTAAACATGGAATTCAGCACACCAGGGAGTTTATGTCTTCAAACAACAACAGGACTCAACCATCTTTGGTGCAAACTCCACCAAAGCCTTTCACCAGACCTTGGGCTTCATAGAATGACAAAGACCAGCACCTCAGCAAGGGTATTGCTTTTTTCAGTATTGAGCAGAGGAAATCACAGAGTGTTAGAGTTTGGAAGGGACCTTGAAAGATCATCTGAGTCCAACTCCCAGTGCTGAAGCAGGGTCAGCCTACAGTACTGTCTCAAGAGGTCCTACATGGGGCTCAAACCCATCACCCCAGGAATTCAGAGTCCCATGCTCTACCGACTGAGCCAGCCAGGTGATACAGATCACTTCAACTCTTATGAGCTGAGGTCGCACTGCTCTACTGTGAAACGTACTCCGTCTACTCTGGGTAAATATAGCACTACAGCATTTTGGTTGAGATTGTGATCTTCCGTGCATCCTCAAAGGAGAGGAAATGTTTGTCTGACCCTTGGGAAGCAGTAAGCAGCAGCCCATTCCAGCATTCCATGCATTATTTTGCTCATGATCTACAGATCCAACAACACCAATTAACCCAATAAAAGGGGAAAAACAGAAGAAAGGAAAAGTACACAGCAATTTTAACATATTCTGTATGTGGAT
Organism: Rhinopomastus cyanomelas; assembly: GCA_013400115.1. Classification (NCBI taxonomy): domain Eukaryota; kingdom Metazoa; phylum Chordata; class Aves; order Bucerotiformes; family Rhinopomastidae; genus Rhinopomastus; species Rhinopomastus cyanomelas. Next base: position 111,326 of record VXBP01010369.1, read on the forward strand.
GAGGGACTCATTCTGAAGTAAGTCTGTTTTCCTCATTTAGATGTGAAGTAAGGCTCTGAAAGGCTTCAGGAGGGATGTTCTTAGGCCGGTGATTCAAATGCTTAGGCACTGTGTCGCTTCAGACATCCTCATAAATGTAAAGAATTACTGCAAGGTCTCGCAGAATAAATCCTGTACAGCAGCAGTCAAGGAAAATGTTACCACATCTTCCAGGTGAAGAGAACAGTGCATGATAATATACTTTAATGGTCAAATAAATACCAGAAGTATCTCACTACTTTTGAGAGCTCTCTACTGTACACTCTTGTCAATCAAACTGTGATTCTGCGGTTCAATGACACAAAGTCTTTCCAATTCTGCTGAAGGAAGTGATTAGACAAAATCCATTCTGGCATCGTAACATGGCTAAGGATGTGACAGGAAAATCAAATGAATTTCACCGTGTCATTTATAGACAACTTTATGACATCAGTACAGGCCCTGTCCCCCCGTTTACATTTTGTGTATGTATGTAAGATATATAGCTCATAGACAGCAGATGATTTAGAAGCTCTTTTGTGTCCACTATTGGAATTTACTATAGTGTTAAAAAGAAGAAATAAATAGTGCTTGGCACTCACTGAGTTAAGCATAATAGAAGAGAGATGTTAGTACCCACTTTGTGAATCACAGTCTCACAGTCACAACAGTGTATTTCCAATTTGTAGGTATATTAGTTGTAAGAAAATTAGATTTCCTATTTCAAGCTAATGGTTTAGCTATGTAATGTGCTCCACTTTAAGTAGCTGTGGTTCCAGTCCATCAATTCCTCCCACCTTATTAATATTTAAATTCAATAACTGTTTTAATAGTATTGATTGGTGAACTTTCCATATTTTAAATTGAATTTCTTCTGAAGATCTAATTTACATCCTTTCTCTTCTCCATTTTCATTCCAGACTAACACTTCCATGAGAACATATGAGAAGGAAGTAGAAGCATCTGATAAAACACAGAGATTACTGATAATGGAATTCCTCTCAACTACCTGGATGAACGACAAAAAATCTTCCCTCATTATTTTTTGCACTAGTATCTCCACAAAATATCTATTTTTGCTGCTTCCCTGGTAGACAAAATTTGACTAAAATTAAGAGAAATTGAATGGAAAAACCAAACAAGCCCGTTGGTGGTGAAATCACCATCCATGGAGGTATTTAAGGAATGTGTAGACCTAGTGTTTGGGAACATGATTTAGTGGTCACTTGGCACTGCAAGATTAATAATTGGACTTGATGACCTTTGTCCCTTCTAACCAAAGAGATTCTGTGAAAAACCTGGTAACAGAATAAGTACTCTAGTATTTTTAATACTTATCTTTAAGTCCAGCAGCATTCATAAAATCTGTATTATTCGAGATCTGTGACTACCTACACAGATTTGAACTTGGTCTTTTTACAATTGTTTTGAGTTTTTAGATCTCAGCAATCCACTTGCTGTTCTCCAATTACATCACTTTAATTTTGTAGCAGAGAAATCAGATCAGATTACATAAACAACCACGAAGCCTTTATCTCACAGCTTAAGTAAAACTTTCTGAAAATGCAAAAAAGCATTCATGGTTTTTTCCAGGTAATTTTTAAATGCAATAACTTTAATGGGCTACCTACAAAGGTGTGTAGAACTCCTTATCAACATGACCCTGACCTCCTGCACTTTGTTTCTGAGCTAATGCAGCAATGGTGATGCCTTTGGGTGTGACATTTGAGTCCTGCTCAATATGAATTCAGGGGAAACAGATAGCAGTACAATAGCCAAGGGCTAACTTCAGCACAAAGCTCAAATGCAAGTTTGAGGTATAAATATCAGTCCGTCCTCTTATCCCCATGAGTAGCGGGCAGCCCAACAGCCCTACGAGCTCTCTTGCACTGCAGCTGGCTGCCCACCAGGATCTTTCCTTGGACAGGGCACCTGTCAAGGATAGTTCTTGATGTTGAGAGATTTCTTGATGCAACATATCCTCAGTAAGTGACTAACAGCATACAAAGCTCTGAAGCTTCATCAAGGTAATTTGAAGATTGACTGTGCACGTACAGTCTTTTAAATTGAAGGTTCTCCTTTCAGCTTCATCTGTCCCTGCCCTTCATGCAGGAAACAATCTATTGCACCTCACCATTAAATTTTGTTAAAAAGTCACATCTACTGTTCAAGTTTGTTAAATCACTGGTTTATGTCAACAAACATATTGTTGCTTCTATCTTGTGAGTGATGAAGGGTGTCATTCCACCCGCGGCACTAGTCCAAGTGACTGTCTGTAGCAGAACAGGCTGAATCTAAGAGCAAAGTATGTTTACTTTGATTTTGATATACCAGTGGCCCAAGAAAGCATTAGCCAGAGATCACAAACGTAAAGTGGCTGCTCCAGACAAATTTGTTTACGTAGCGTAGTTTCTGTGTTCAGACAAAGGAATTTCTGTGTGTCAGACAGAGGAAGACTACTAAAGTCTCAAAGTCAAGCACACCAAAGCTAGAAAATGCAACGCCCATTTTTCCTGCTGGCATCTCAACTGACGGTGCAAGCTTCAATTCTATATTTGCATCCTCTACAGCTATGACTGACAAGCTCCAGCAGTCGTCATGCCAGCCCCTCCTGTCTGTTCATCAGCACCATGCTCCAGAGCCCCAGATCTCAATTTGAAACGCCGCACGCAGAGATTTTCGTTAGAAGCGTGAGAAGGGAATCGCAAAACCCTGACCGCTAACATACAGAGCCTCCTCCCGCCAAAGATCTCTGCGATACAGGCTTTTTTAAGGCTGTACACCAGAACCTTGCCTGAGCCTTCCCACGAAATGTCTCCCACTGTCCACTTCTGAAGAGTGACTGATAGCTCAAGCAGAGAAAAGAGTTCAGATGTCCTCCGGCTTGCTCAGGTTGATGACCCAGAACAGACTGCGGGGAGTCAGTCCACAGAAGTGATCGAGCTTGTGACTTTGATATGTAATAAAGGCCAGATCTTTGCAAGGGCAGAAGCAGGGTATGATGTCCAGCAGCTGCACAAACAGAGAAGATTTCCTGTTCCCACTAGCATTTTGTTAGGCCCTCAAGAAGGTCAAAGGTGTGGAGCTGACCCAAGCCTGCAAGCCTGATCTGTGCAAGTTTTCATACTCTCTCAACTGCCGCTTGAAAGAGGCAAGTCACTTTTTTCTTCAAGAGCACAATAACTTTCATCCTAATTGGAGGCAGTGTGAGCGCTTGGTAAATTAAGAAGGCCTGTGCTGTTTAGACAGACCGCTCCAAGCACTTCGGTGAGACTGTGCTGAATTAGTGTTGGCTGGCTGTGCTTCTAAAAGGGCATTCGGAGACAGAATCATTTTTAGCTCCAAGCTACAACACATAATTTATGCTTTTAATTTCAAATTGTAAAGTGTGGCTGGAGAGGTGGGGGGGATGCTGGAGCAAAGAGTTGTGGAGAGCAATTACTTGTCAAAAGATCTAAATCAAAGGTATTGATCTGGCATTAATTGTGACATATTTTTTATATTCTGAAGATGTAAACATTCATAAAATGTGAGGTTTTCCTTTAGTTTAAGTGCAAGAGATAATTCAGTTCAGATCCCACTTGCATCTCCCATTGCTGTTCAAAGAAAGGAGCTGGTTTTTTTGCAAAACACTATCTATCCATATGTTAAAACCACATTAGTGGCTTTCCATCCAAAGTCTTGTTTTCAGTGGTGACTTAGACATTGAGTTGCAATCACGACCTCACTGAAGCCAGATGCAAAACTCCCAGTGGAAGTCCTTATTCCTTGTGAAGGGAAGGATCTTCAACTTCAAGTGTTTTAAAGGGGTTAGAAAGCCTCTTGGTTAGATTTATCTCTCCATGAAATAAAACTAGACACTCAGACATGTCTTTCATCGAAAGTCACTGAAACATAAATAGCAATTACAGACCAATTTCATGCTATATCATTAACTGGCCTCCGTTGGGTAGAAGCACACTAAAGGAACAGTTAATGTGGTGTTTCTTTTTCATATTACTCATTATTAATTCATTTTTATTATAAATTAACATATGCAATTTACAATGAATAAGAAGTGGGTAAACCACCCACTATAACAATCCCACTAAATATAAATTACTGGAGGTACATCGAGATGCCTGCATGCACTTTGCACACTCCATGTATATTTCATGCTCCTTCTTTGACAGTCTGAATCCCAGATGATTAAAAGAATAACATTTTATTATTTTTCTGCTAATCTGACACACGTTGTATATTGAAATTTAATTAGTCCTGCCCATGAAACTGTTGCAGTGCACAGGATTTACAGCTGAGAAGACCAAGGGACAGAAATGGAAGAAAAGGTCTCAAAAACTAAAAGCACAGTATGGATGTGCACAGGAATTCTGAGATTTCAGGGTTAGATTGATCCACTAGTTCATACTGCACTGGGCCTTCTGTTCATGAATATTTTGTCTCCATCCTCAAGTAAGAATAACAAGAATAAATCTATGCACTGATGAGAGAATAGCCTTTCATCTTAGTGAGTGCACATCTGGTACCTCCTATTCAAACAGATTGATTCTTACTTTAAAGGTTCATTATATTGCATTACACAAGGAAGAGCTTTATGACACACGTTACACTTATGTGTCCTAGAGCATGTAACGAATAGTGAAAGGAAATCAAATATTTATAGCAAAAAAATTACATTTGTTCCTTTGCAAAAATGTCTTTTCCAATTTTTTCCTCATGGCTTGCTACTCTCTTAAAAAATTCAGAATCAGTCATCTCATAGTGGAGAGATAATTCTATACACATGGACAGTAGTTGATATCTTCTTTGGTGAACAGTATTAAAGATCTCAATTGATTGCCCAAGTGCCAGTTCAACACCAAGAGTGGTTAGTCTACATCCTAACTATTTTTTATATGATAGTAAATAGTTATAAAATTCACTGAGTGGCACAAACTTGAAATTCTTTTTCCCAAACTATCAGATGTTTTTCTCTCTGTAGTCCTCATTAATTTCTTTTCTTTATAGTGCTTTTGAAAGCTGTCTTACATTCCTTGGTCATTTTGTTGACCCATAGCTAGACAAGAAATACAAGAACTGCACCATAAGAAGTCTACTTCAAAGTATAAACTTCCCATCAACTTCTGTTGGCTTCAGATCAGACATCAGAGCCTTAATTCCAAGCTGAACAGAGAAGCAGAAGCCTGTGTTACTGCTGCATTCCCTGAAGCCAGTTGGGTGCCCAGTCAAAACAACTTGCAAGATGCTTAGTGCACAATTTTTCTTCAGATGCTCGGACATGTGTTAGTGCATTTAAAATGCTTTGGTGGCTACTTGTGTACTTAAAATTCACAGAGTGCATTGCTTGCACTCCTGGAACAAGGTCTATCTTTAGTAGTACAGTGACTCTTTCTGCACTTCATGTTCAGTGTCTCTTCAGTCTTCAATGGAAAGACAAAAAGAGGACTTTGCCCAAGAGGAATTTCAATCATACACATTAACATCCTGATTTATCTATTTCTGCTTCCTAAGAAGCATGTCTCTGTTCCTCAGTGGAGCACACACAGGGAGCCTTGACAGACCAGCATATCAGCACTGTTATCTAGGTGCATGGCTTTGGCCACAGTGTTCAGTGCCCTGTGCAATGCCTGTTTCAGCAATCAGACTGAAAAGCTGTGGGAGTGCAGAGCAACAAGTGGCGTCATGGGTTCTCTGAGTGTGACATCCACGTACGACTGCTTCCAGCTGTGGTGCAATTAGGTGATTTTCAGAGATCACGAGACACTTGCCTGGTGTGTGTGTGTGTGGCCTTCATACTTCAGCAAAAATCTGTTCCTTTCTTGCCTACAGACAGGAAAATAGTGCGTTTTTTTCCAAAGTGATGTGTTCTTAATATAGTTGTCATTGCATTAAGTGCTCTCGCAGCAATACTGCACTGTGCTTCAGGAAGCAGGAAGGGGGCTAGAAAAGAGCACTGGATGAAAAGCAGATGAATGCAAACTTCAGTGCTGCTTCTCAAGAAATGCAACAAGTTAAACACATCTTAATTAATTTTACTATTTAATCTGAAAGAAACCCCACGTGTTTTATCTTTTAATGTAGCTATGACAGCTAAAAGCATGTACAGGAAAAAAAATACTACTGCATTGTCAAGAATCAAGAATTCATGTCCTAAGCACAGGTATAGGGGCAAAGGTTGTAAGCTGGAACATAGAAGGTTCCACATCAACCTGAGAAGGAACTTCTTCACATTGAGGGTGACAGAGCACTGGAACAGGGTGCCCAGGGTGGTTGTGGAGTCTCCTTCACTGAAGATGTTCAAGACCTGCCTGGATGTGTTCCTGTGTGACTTGGTCTGGGTGATCTTGCTGCGTCAGGGGGATTGGACTGGATGATCTTTGGAGGTCCCTTCCAATCCCTAATGATTCTATAGCACTTGCTATCTGCACTGCTATATCTTTGTTCACTGAGGATCAGCAGTTTCATGTGTCAGTGAGCAGGTTTCATTTGTAGGTTCTGCCCTCCAAAACACGCCTTGACATTTGGTTTCCTCCTCAGTCAACAAGGGTGGAAGTACGATGCTGGTATTGGCTGGTCTGTGGATGAGGAATAAGTTCTTTGGACAGGTGCAAATATGTGTTTTTTGGACAAGAAAGAACAGCCAAGGACACAGCCTCTGCCACAAGCATGACCCACACAGTCCACAGAGAGAAGGTAGCTCAAAGGACATGGAGCTTACAGGGTCTCCACACAGGAACAAAGGGCTTCATGCAGCGCTTTCGTCTGTGCACCAACCTGCAGTCAGAATCATAGAATCATAGAATCAAAGAGCAGCTTTCTTTTTCCATGAGATTTTGTAATTTTTGGGGCCATTTTGTTGTTCACTGTATAATTATTAAAAATATAGTCGATTAGACATGTGATTATCTCCTTCTTGGAAAGCGCAAGCATTTGTAAATACGTTGTCCTGGGAGGTCCTGTCAGTGCTACACAGCGTGCATGTGTGCTACGGGCTGCATCTCCCTATTCTATGAGCTTAATGAACACGTTGCCCATTTTAAAACTCGTTTGCAGCTTGCCATCTTCACCTTCCCACAAAGCAAGCACAGTGAAAACCTCCAATCCAGATTCTACTGAGTGTTTTTCATCGGTCACTTTTCTAAAACTAATAGATTTGCCATGCATGCCAGCCAATAAAATGCACACGTCCGCAATTTTCATAGACTAGACCTTGTTTTATTCAAAAGTAGTAAACATCTGTTTCTGCAGATGGGAGAGTCACCAGGAATGGTCACCAGAATGGCATCATATACTAGGAATGTCTTGTGAGACCAGAGTCAATAGATGTATTACTATGTTGGTGTTGTGTTCAGAAAGAAGTGGTGCCCAGGGCGAGTATGAAACAAAGAGATTGACAGGGAATATGGAAGATTCACGCTGCACACGGAATACAAGTCAGGCAAGAATTCTCTCCATCATTCTAGGGGATTAGTTTAAGATTGTCATGCTGTCCTCTGGGTGCATGGGTGTTGAGAAAAGGTGGCTCATCCTAATTTGAATCCCCCTCTAGGACCCCATCCTAACTGAAATTAACCACACTCCTTCTCTGGAAATTTCCCGCGGTTCAGTTCAGAAACACTGTTTTTCTGTTTTGTTTTTGTAATGTGTCTGTTGCTGGGTTCACAGAGCACCTGAATGTACTTTCAGGCAAGAGGTGTTTGTGTGTGTGTGTGTGTGTGTGTACACTTCTTACCGAATAGCTTTTTTCACTTGATTTCACCTCGTTCTGCTCATAAACTGTCTGTGAACAGATTCTGAAAACCTCAGTAGCACCTCTTCCACTAAAGTGCTCCAGCATTCCTTTTCAGGGCCACTTCCATGGCTGTTGATAACACAACACCCCTTTCTGCCTTGTCAGAACCTGTCGCTATCCATACACCCAGTGCTCTAAACATCAAAATGATTTGCAACCAACGTACTGAAGACCTCAAATTGTGCTCTGATGTAATTGCTGCCACTGGAAGAATGCCATTTTTGTAAAGGCAGCTTCCTGTTTGTCAAGATTTAAAATCCTCATGTGTAATAAATTGCACATGGGACTACAAAAGTTCACTCAACACCAAGTATGAGAATCCTCAACAGGAGTAAACAATTCAGGCCTTGATGAAAACTGCATTAATTGAACCATGCAGGTGCTGTATTTTAGCCATTCCAACTGAACCCCAAATTCTGAACTAGACAAACACAATTCAGTTGAAATACAGGTGTGTAGTGTGTGCAGTACTGCATAGCTGCTTCCACCAGTCTTTCCCGTGGTGCTCTGGCACCAGTATATAATTACAGATCCAGCAGTTAGAAGAGCTATAGAATTTTCTTCATAGCTACATTATCTTCTCCTGCTTAAGACTCTGTGGGAAAACAATCACAAGAAGTGGAAGACATTTAACCTCTATTGACATTCATTGGAATTCATGACAGAAAAGATCACTATAGTAAGAAAGTAATAACACCTATATTGGGTTGGATCAGCTGTTGGTCTGAGTGCCCTGTTTGTGACAACGGTCAACAGCAAATGCTTGGAAAAAAACATAAGCAAGACTAAGGTCAAAGATGCAAGTCTTCACAGGACTTTCTAAATACCAGCAACCCACTGAGAGCTCCTGTGCAGGAGGTTACAGCTCCTCTCCTATGACATGCTAATTTCTCACTCTGCAACAGATGAGCTGTTTGAAGCAGAAGTGAAATTACAGAAGTTATTACAGAAAGAAAACCCCCTCTTCAACTCAGTCTTAAAGTTTCCAGATGTGAAAAATCTGCCACTGACTTAGTGAGGTGTTGGATGTTAGCTAAACTTGCTGTTATAGAAACCATATTTCTCAAAGGATTAAGTGTAGCTTCTACTTCCAATTATTAAACCTTTGCTTTATGGGCTTGTCACGGTTAAGGCTAAGCTGACCACTAGATGGATGGCAGATAATGTTAACTCCTCTCCCTTCGTAAAAGAGAAAGGGAGTAAAGGAAAGAGACTTATGGGTTAGAAAACTAAAACTGCTTTAATGAAATAATAACATGCAAATACATATATACAAACCAAACACCTCAACTAACCTCCTTAACAGCAGTCATGTCACTGCCACCACCGACGCTGTGGAGCAGGCTTTGGGAAGTCCTAGAATGGACTCAGCAGCAGATGGGAACTGGTTTCAGGAGCTGGATTCTGGAGCTGCGTTCAGGAATGCATGGATTGGGACCACAGGCAGAACAGACAGAGTCCTCCTCAGACACCAGCCATTGAAGGAGAGAGCTTGACCCTTGTGGCCCCTAAACTTTGTACGTGATTGAAATGGAATACATTGTGAGTCAGTTTAGGGCCACCTGCCCTGTCCATTCCTCCCCCCAGGTCCAGCCTCTCACTTACTGTGCCCCAACATGCTACACAAGATTTAACAGTGACAATGGTTCTCACGGGAGCAAGTCTAAGGTTCTCAACTCTTAGTAATCACTTGTTGAAGCAGACACTGTATAAACAGATACACCATTAAGTTTAGAAAGTGCAATGACTTAGAAGAGACTGAGCTGAGACTTCAAATTGAGTTAATTAGCTCCCTTCTGACTCAAACCAGGACAGGGTTGTGGCACATCATCATCACATTTTAGATCCTATTTGCTAGTACATTTACATTGTGACTGAATTACTAGTTTTTACCGATTATTTAACAGGAGCTCCTCAGCTTTCTTACTTTAAGGCATTTATTTTACTGATTTAAGCATTTGGTCACACTCTCAGTATGGTTAAGCACATCCTTCGCAAAATCTGGACACCAGAACTGGTCACAACATTACAGGAACTATCACGTCAGTGACAACTGGTCTTCACATAAGCTCCTCATTGGTGCACAGACCCTAAACATTTAATTGCTCTTATTTGCATTAACAAGACCATCACACCTACATCCGGTGTCACTCTGAAACTTGTTTCTAACCTCTAACCTAAACAAGACCAGAATATGCAGCCCATGTTTCCTCAGCATCTACGTTCTCCAAATGCATTTTCCCTTGTCGCAAAATCAATGATTTGTTCTTGGCCTTTTTAAAAGTGTCTTGTTCAGGAACTTATTAAATGGACCAGCCAGTCTGAATTAGTTATGAGGTCTGTGCGATGCCATGCTGCCCAGTACCTACAAAATTTAAAGTAGAAAAATGAAGTTGTTACTGTTATCAGTTTAGATACCTATTGCAGACCTTTAGTGCTGCAGACCCTCTCTCCCTTTGTTGAAAAAAAGCCAACAAGTATGGCTCCTAGACCTGGACTTTCTAAATGCATATCCTAGGTCAAAAATGGGATTATGGTCTGACACGGAGCATAGTCATCTTAACAGTGTGTTCATTACTCAGATGATTGTCTCCACCTACTTTGTACACTTAGCCTTTGTTACCTGTGCTGTAAAGTCACAACCATCTTTAACTTTCTCTTTAATCCAAGACAATATCTGATAGCTCCTCTGAAACTCTTTGATTCAGGCTACCAAATCCCAATAATTTTGAAGGTATTCGAATTTTGCAGGTGTTTTAAAGAAGTTTTTATAGGGGTAGAAAAGACATGATTGCCAAAACTCTACATGGCCTTTATCTCCTAACGATATCTGTATTACATGTTAACCTATCTTTGCTTATTACTTTAATGCTTTATATTCCACTTTTTCTACTACATAATGTACTACAGGGCCATATGACTGGTTGGGGTTCTTTTCTGTCTCCCTGTTGTGGTTTGAAAATTGCTAGCATTTTCAAGCTTACAGCAGTTCTGCTTTCATGAAGAAGAAAAGAAAAGGAGTTGTTTTGTTTTGGAGGACCCCTCCCCCGCAGGGGACTTGTCCTGGGGGAAGGTGTCGCTGGTCCTGGACCTGCCCCGGATGTCCGTGTTGGGTGAGCCAATGAAAAAGCAGAGCGGGCGGTTTTGTTTTGAGAAAAAGGCAGGAAGAAGAAGGAAGAAGAAGAAGGAGGAAGTATGTAGCCCGCTCGTGTGTGCTGCAGGCCCTCTTGGGCTGCGGCTTCTCAGCCGAGCGCCCCCCGCTCCCCCGCCCCGTCCGTTCTTGGGACGGTGT
>VXBP01010369.1:123159-266294 GCA_013400115.1 Rhinopomastus cyanomelas
GAATTAAACCTTGCAAGAGAGGTCAAGGGCAACAGAAAGGGCTTCTTCAAATACATTGCAGCTAAAACTAAAACTAGAGGCAATGTAGGCCCCCTGCTGAATGAGGTGGGTGCCCTGGAGACAGAAAGAAGAGAAACTCAACATCTTCTTTGCCTCTGTCTGTACTTCTGGGAGCTGTCCTGATATCAATCCCCAGACTGCTGAGACTCCAGAGAAAGTCAAGGCAAGAGAGGAGCTTGCCTTGGTTGATGAGAAGTGGGATAGAGATAAGCTGACCAAACTTGATGCACGTAAATTCATGGCCCCCAATGGGATGCACCCGCATGTACTAAGGGAGACGACAGAAGTCATTGCTAAGTCACTTTTCATCGTCTTTTCTAAGTCATGGGGATCAGGAGAGGTGCCTAGAGACTGGAGTATAGCAAATGTCACTGCAATCTTCAAATTCAAGCAGCCTGATAAATACTCTAGTGATTAATCACAGAATCATTAGGGATTGGAAGGGACCTTGAAAGATCATCTAGTCCAATCCCCCTGACACAGCAGGATCACCTAGACCAAGTCACACAGGAACACATCCAAGTGGGTTTTAAACATCTCCAGAGAAGGAGACTCCACAACCTCCCTAGGCAGCCTGTTCCAGTGCTCCATCACCCTCACTGTGAAGAAGTTCCTTCTGATATTTCCAGAGCTTATTTCAACCTCTGTTAGATTTTAAAGTAGAAACTGCTGATGTGGCAGAGGCTGGGTCCCTGGCAAACTAAAGCCTCACATACTCAGCAGGTCTGCGCTTATTTACAATACTCAAAGCATAAATAAGAACTTTCATGGAACTCATTGTAGTCTCTGTGGCTGTAATCAGTATCAAAGCTAATCTATCTAAAAGCTTTTCTGATTAGGGAGCATATTAATATGAGAAGCCATAATTAAGAAGAGCAACAGGGGGAACTATTATTATCTGGCATATGGGATCCCTTGTGGATACCAAGAACATTAGCAAAACAATTTAGGGGCATTTAGCTAAACACTCAGTGCTGTCACAGCAGTGTTTTTCACTAGCACTCTGCATAAATTTTTTCAACAGTAATATTAATGTCAACTTCTTTCTTTCACTTTTTTAAAAAGTACATGACCTATGTCATGTACATTTTTTTAAATTTGTAGTTAAACTGGGCTTTTTATAAGTAAACAGTGAATTTAGTGTCTATCATGTAATAAACCGACCAAAATACCAAAAAAAAATGGAATAACAACAAAAGATCTCCACAGCAAATGAATAGGTGAAAGAACAAAAAGAATGCATAACAAGGAAGATTAAACCAGAGTTTAGCATCAAGGTAACAGGTTTGATCCATTTTAGGGATTGAGGATTCCTGAAGGATTTTAGTTTGTCTTGTGTGTCTCTAACATGTTCTTCAAATAAACAGTGGGAATCATCAGTCTCCTCAGTAGATATCACAAGGCTTTCCTGGTAACAAATGATGAGGTCAGGATGAGAAAGCAAGCCACCCTAAGCAGAGGTGAGATAGTTCAGAGAAAAAACATTACTTCTTCTGCAAGATATGAGTAAAGTGGGAGAGAAAAACGTCACAGATCAGCTGTGCTTTCAGGAAAATGAATCAATTTGCCATTTAGACTCCTGATGACATCTAAGTTTTCTTTCTCCTAAAAGTTTTCTAATGTCAAAACCTATGTTTTGAAGGCAAAGATATTAATACCTCAGTTGCTAAGCCTCCTGGACACCTGACTAACCTGGTTAGAAATGGAATCCTGCTTTTTCATACCAGAGAACATGAAGCCAGATCATACAACAGTGAATCAGGCAAGATTAAAGACTTGTTCCGATGTCTTAGCCTTTTTGAGAATATATTTAGACAGGCATCTCTAATCTATAGCAAGTGATACAGATGTTATGAATGTGGTATCTTACACTGCATGATTTCTTGATAGACCATCTTATACAGTTTTGTCTTTTTGTGCACATGCTTCAAAGCAAATTGAGAGATCTGCTTAGGGTTCACCTCATTCAGTTTTCTCTTGGTGTCAGCACACAAACATGTTTACAGTATAAGGGAATTATTCTTCAAGGTAATGAGCTTAGGATGTGGTTTCTGCAAGTACCACTTCCAAATGTCATGCTTACAAGGGATGTAAAATTATACAAATTTGGAGACCAGCACTTTTCTTCGCAGACCCTGCATTTAACTAACCACATCCACGGCAAGGTTTCCCTCGCCCTCAGACTGTTCTGCCTCTGCACTTAATTGCTTGCAAGAGCAGGTATAGGCAGTCTGAGAGACTTTTCATATTTTATCACATGAAAAAAGAGGGAGAGCAGAGGTAGTGGAGGAATGCTGGCAGACTGACAGTAAGCCACTAATGGTTCCTTGTTTCTCAGCATTGGATTTAATTAAAATAATGAGGTTGTAGTAGTCTAATTTTATTCCCTGCAGAAGGCATCTAAGAGGTCCAATCAGCTGGAAATAACGACCACAGAATCAGCCTAGGACACTGCAAGAGTTCCACTGTACTTAGGATGTCTCAGTCACAGATATTCATAGGCAACTACTCCAAGCTTTCTTCAAGTTCCAGCAAGTCATGAATGTCATGAAGCCATGTGTTAAGCTTACTTATTGTCTTCATTATTCATGTCATAATTAGGTGTGATTCAGCTGAGCTTCCCAGTCTGTTGGTGTGGCTAGTAAGTGTAAAGGACACATAGCTTCAAAGTCAGCTTTTCTCTGAACAAAGTGAGAAGAAATAACAAAAAAAACCCAAAACATTTCCTTTTCTTTTTCTCTAGCAATGACCTTAGATATCACTAATATAGTGTTTTGAAGTATTTGAAAAAGAAAACCAATACAAGTAGCTGCAATAAAATAAACTGACAAGAAAATGCAGGGCCTAAGCTGAAAATCAGAAAAATAATCAGCACGATTAGTGATGAAATTAATCCTTTGCTTTTCTGGATGAGGGTTTGGGAAATTGTATTAGTTAATTAATCCTTCAGACAGCATAACTTTTGCAAGGGTTGTGTTTTAGCAAGATACAGAAAAAAACACCCTTCCCAAAATATCTAGTGGATGCAAACCAAACAAACCCCATCACAATTCCTCCTTACAACATAGAAACTTGATCTTACAGAGGAGTGCACTGTAAGAAGCATTTTACTTACTCAGTCATGTAAGTGTCATCCGCACATTTTAGATCTCAGGAGTTTGTTGATTTCCAAAATAACTGCATTTAATGATGCACAAAACCAAACAATTTTGTTTGCACTTCCAGGGGAAGATAAGCAGTTTAGAAGGTTTATTCTGCTTCATAATGATAAATTAAACATGCTGATGGAGGCTTTGGAAAAGGTTAAACACAGAGCTTTGAAATGCTGCATTCCCACCAGCCAAACGCTCTGTTCCTGTGTGCCTGTTTAAGTACTCTTACCTTAAAGTAGGGTGGGGTTTGTTTGACTCCTCCAAACCCTGTCTAGCCCATCTAGCACAGCTGGCAGTTGGAGGTCAGCCAGACAGGAGCTCTCTACAAACTCTTTTAATGACATTTGTTGGTGCTTTTATCGACTTCTTGGGTTTCTGGCTCAGGTTTCCTCTATGCTTTATGCCTGGAGATTCATGTTAGAGCTTTGAACTGTGATGATCAAACTTAACCTACCCCTTTTAGATATCAACCTCAGCCTCATTTCTCAGCAATCAGGATTCCCTGACATCTCAGTACTTCACAAACAGCAAGATGTTTGGGAAATCACCCTGGAACTTCTTTCAGTCTCAGCTTCAAGTGTGCTAAGCGAGGAGGATGCCAATCCCCAGCACAAAGTTAGAAGGCAGCAAGAACTCAAATCAGTGACATCAAAAATGCATTACTCTGTGTTGAATAATCATGCAGTAACAGATTTTTCAGAGGTGTGTGAACTGTTGTGAAAAACTGGTCAATATTTGGTATGCTAAAAGAGCAGCAAAACTTCTGCTTGTTGACCATTCCTTTATAAAACAAACAGGTGTTTCTATCCCATATTAGAGGAATCCTTTTGAGAATGTTATAAAATAATAATTAAAATGTTAGAATATAAGCATTTCATGAAAGGAAGGGAAAATGGTCAAATTTATGAATCATAAATTAACTTCCATCACTGCATACGGTATTTCTGTTTGCAGAATGCCCAAGACTTGCAAAATTAATGAAGCATGCAAACTGAAGCTCTAATTGAGAGGAGATTCTTCACAAAAATTCCTTTGCTCTGTCACATCCAGGAAATTCATAGAAAGTTTGTTGCACATGAGCAATCTCCCACAGCAACTGGATGCATGTGCTAGTTTTTGGCTGTTCCTTTTGCTATCAGAAAGTTTCTGTTCTTGGTTTGTTCCTGCTTTTTTAGAAATGGAATCCTAAAGGAAGGTCAGACCCTCAAGAACAAATCTGTCAAAGCAGGCCATGTGTGAGACATCCTTGGCAATGCTTCCTAAGAGGATTTTGGCTCCAGAAATGTGTAGGAGATTATGCAAAAGCAATGTAACATTTTAGAATTTACTTCAAATCTCCTCTTCAGTAGTTTCTTCACAGTCATTATAGTAGGTCACCTTCCATATTATTCCTGTGTAACTCCTTCTAGTCACTAACTCCATTTAGAAAATGTTCTCAGTATTTCCCACAGTAGTCACAGCTCGCTTGTTTTTGGAGATATTTGACTTCATGATGCTGGAAAATTCCAATATCACACAAAATTTTATAGACATGAGACTTTTTTTTTACTTTAAGAAACAAAGTGTTCTGTCTTTTCTTTAAGAAGCAATGATTGTTCCTGCAGCTTACGTTTTGCTCAAGAGCAAAGAAAGCCATCTTTCTTGACTACTTGACTACTGCTTCAATCCTACTCTGGTCCTTTCAGATGCTTTTGCTTTTTTGTTGTCGTTTGATTTTTGTTGTTCCATCGCCATTTTCCATATGATTCAGCTGCAACTCCATTATAATTTAGGCAATATAAAAATACTTCAGGAGGGGTGGCTACAGGGAGTTCCCATCCAGCCATGGAGGAGAGAGGATGCACAGCACCTGCATGTCTTCTCCTTCAAGATACCTTTTTCTCTCTCTCTGTGGTGCTAGCTGAGCTTTTATCAACTGTTGGGGGTAGATTGCGAGGGGATTTTGCACTTGCGGTTTTTTTGCGGCTCTGTTTTTCACAAGGGTGAAAGGGCTGCGGGGGTTTGGGTGAGCAGTTGCCAGTTGAATGCCGGCAGAGCCGAGTACCTGCACAGCCCCAATTGCTGAATGCTGGGTAGATGCAGGGGAATAGCATGTGACTGGCCCACGCCATTTTCCTCCCTTCCTTCTCTTCCAGCATGGCGTGGGCGTGGAAGCAGCCAGGTGCACGCGCCTATTGCTGCTTCCCCATGGCGTGCGCCCCCTACCGAGTGGAGGCCAGAACTACATTCAACTGCCTTGTGCATAGTTCTTCCCTGAAACCATCTCCCTAAACTTCCCGTTTTTTTATTGTGAAGGTTTTTCTGTTGTTTTTCTTTCTTTTACATTTATTTGATTTTGAATAAATTTTACAATTTATTCTAATTAATTTATATTCCCTTCCTGTATTGGTGGGAGGGGAATCAAATCCATTCTGGAGAGTTCTGCGTTTAACCTTCAAACCAGCACACCTCCTTGGCCACCTGGCCACACTTCTGGCTCAGACTTTGTTCACAAAATGTTGTGTATGGAATCCATATGTGATAATGACAGCAGGAAGAGTGACGTTTGGGACTGGTGCTTCGTAGAATGGAAATAGCACCAAAAAAACTAGCTTAAGTCATAAAAGCTAAACATTCTGTTTCTCAATTATCTGTTATATAATATCCTCCACTACTCTCTGATAAAAGATAAGAATAAAGAAGTGCTATAAATTCATTATTTCAGTGAGATATATTGACACATAAACTAGAGAACAAAGTAACGGTACCTTTGCAGAAGCCGGTAAATTAGAAATACCAAGTGGGAATAAAATGAAAAGGCAGATGGTGTGATTATCACTTAAAAAAATTACTATTCATTCTCCTAGTAAGAGCATCTAATTTAAAAACAAAAATAAAAAATTATTCCAGAGCCAGTAAACAGTAAACTAAGGCAAAGAATTCTGGGATATATGACACCTGGCATCTCAAAAATAAGTGTCCTACATATGGCAGCGTCTGCAGATCTGCAGTACAGACAGGCATGCTGCAAAATTATGCAAAGTGAATAAAGTGCATACAGCCATAGAAACTTCAATTGAAGCTGTAAGTGCAGCAGCAGAGGAGACACCTATAGAAACTGTGCCCAGTGCCAACACTGAAGATAAGAAGAGAAAACATTAAAGGTAAACTTCAGATAGGAATCCAATGTTCCTGTCATAAGCTGTCTACCATAATAATCAGGCACAAACCCAGGAGTGTTGTGGAAGAACACAGCTTGCTTGCATTTACACAAACAACTAAAAGGTTTTCAGGGAAAAAGATATTTTTTTAAATCAAAATGGATGTTTCAAAGCTGTACTTATATCTCATCATAAGAAGCAATAAGAAAGCAGATAAAGAAAGTAGATAAAAGAGAGATGGGCAACCTCTAAAAGACATATACAGATGTAGTGCTCTAACAGTTAAACTAATTGCTAAAATAAGCAAGCACAAAAATATAAATGAATGAATGTTTTTGTAAACCACACATCGTTGTGCAGGATATTCTTTTCTGAGTTCACCAGTGTAGATTCAAACACAGGGGAAGAGCTCTAAATCTTCTCTTACAAACAGTTGCTATGCTAACAAACAAATGTATAAGAATAAAACATGGTGAGATAAAAATGTATGAGGTCAGTCCTTGTCAGTGGCTTCCCATAATTTTTTAAATTGAGAGGGTTTCAGCTTAAAGCTTTGTAATCCCTCAAAAAAACCGCACATATTTGTAACTTCATCTTCACCTTCAACGGCTGCTGGCCAGCCTCAGCAAATCAATTTCATGAGACTTTTGTAGAAAGAGGAACTCGGAGATTTGGATTATTTAAACAGAAACCAATGTTTCACTTTTAAAACCTTGCTTGATTTATTAACATGAAGCTTGAATTTAAAATACGCGGTGTATTTTCAGAAAAATTCTGGGCCATCTCCACACTGCCATACATGAATGCAAATGGAACTCATTTCAGCAGCACCAAAGTTTACTAGAGCCACAAAAGCTTAATAGAGTTTTTGGTCTGTGACTAATATGCTAAGTTTTCACAGTATTTGAATAACTTCAGTTTCATTTACAATAATATGTTCCATTCTTCAAATTTAAGCAGAAATAACCATGTAGAAAAGAATGCTAATTATATTTTGTTGGGGTTTTTTAATAGAGGTTTTTTTTCCTGTCTTTCAAAATTACATACATTCCCTTTTAAATTCCTCTATGAACTTATGGCTGTGGTTATTTTCTGTAACAAGGTACCACGAACACACATTGTAATGCAAGCAAATGCTTTCATGACAAATGTTTTATCATTAGGAACTTCTTCCCAGTGATGGTCACGGAGCATTGGAACAGGCTGCCCAGGGGTTTGTGGAGTCTCCTTCTCTGGAGATGTTTAAAACCCGCCTGGATGTGTTCCTGTGCGACTTGGTCTAGGTGATCCTGCTGTGTCAGGGAGATTGGACTGGATGATCTTTCATGGAACCTTCCAATCCCTGATGTTCTGTGTTTCTGTGATTAGATGTTTAAATGCTGTAAATACTATTTTGAATTCTACAGTTTTTTCACAAAACTTTGAGACTGGCCAAAATGATGACATTCATACACTACATTCATCACAGTTCTCAGTTCAGTTCTCCATGTTGATCTAGTTTTAATTCCCATCCTCTCCAGTAATTACATACACTTGTTAAGAAAATGTTCATTGGAAAAGGGCAAATATAAGTAATTTATAATAATTAGAAACAGTTAAAGTCCTTTTCCCAATGTGTAATTTTTCAATTTATTTGATCTATGGTAAATTAGGATCTCCGCTGATTTCATTGTGACTGGAAATGTACCATGGTTCAGGGTAAATTTAACCAAAATGAGACTATCTTTTGTTTCTCTGAATTTATCATATCTTGTGTTCCTCGTAATTAATATTGCATTATCTTTCTCCATTGTAATATATTTCCTAAATATGAAACATTTTTGTAAGGTACTGTAAACAATGAAGCTACTGACAGACACTGGAGCCTTAGTAGACATGAATAATTTCCATAAAAACCCAAAACTTTGGACTACCTGTCTGGACTAATTTATATTGACACTTGATGCAATATTGACACCTCTTTGACTGGCACAGTATCTAATTAGCCACTGTTCTGTGATAACTGCCTACAACCTTTTTTACACGGCACATCATTTAGTGCTCTTCAGACCTCTGATGTGATGATATGCTAGAAGTAACTAGAGCAGAAATTTAGTAGATGCTCAATATAGAGCCAAGCGATTTAAAGCCAGAATGCACCATAAACTAAACGAGTGTAAACTCTCCTTGTGTGACACTCAGACTGCCTGCTTTGAAGTGGAATCCTATCAAGAACAGCCCTCGAGGTCTTGTCAACAGAGCAGATCAACTGTGGCTTGTTAGATTATTTAAAGGTCATTATTTCTGAAGGATTTTCCAAAAGAAGTCACACTCCTTTTTGGAATATACAGATTTTTAAAGTTGCTGTTGAATGTTCTATAACAAAACAACTCTTTAGTACTAAAAGTCTTGTGAGTTTTCATTTTAACTGTCAGTTAAATGGCTACACACCAATGGGGACAAAAAGGATGCTGGACAGAACTGTTCCGAATGCCATGCACAGCAATGGGCAGAACATGACTTTTCTGCAGGACTACCTACCTGCTGGTTTGGAAAAAAAAAAAGGGCAGCAAATCCAGCTCTTCTTAAGGCTTGAGAAAAAACAACAAAAGTATCTTGCAATTCCACAGCATTCTGTGGGAATATAACTGTAAAAAAACCCTGTATGACATTGTAATTAGGAATATGGCAAGGTGGGATTATTGTGCCACTCTGGAACTTGACAGTAAGAAAGCTGAACAAGAAATTAGTGGTGTTTTATGGGTTTTGTCCATAGCTTTTTTTATCTCTTAATGAGTGTAAACAGGCTTACTTATCTTTTTACTTTTGTAGAATTATAGAATGGTTTGGGTTGGAAGAGGCCTTTAAAGATGATCTATTTCCAACCCCCTGCCATGAGCAGGGACAAAAGTCACCAGATTGCTCAAAGCCCCATTTAACCTGGCCTTGAACAACTCCAGGGAGGCATCATCCACAGCTTCTCTGGACAACTTATTCCAATGCCTCACGACTTTCACAGTAAATAATTTCCTAAAAACGAATCTAAATGTTTTTAGTTTAAAACTGTCAGCTTTCACCCTATCAGTACACTCCCTGATAAAGAGTCCCTCCCCATCTTTCCTGTAGACCCCGTTTAAGAACTGGAAGGCCACTAGAAGATCTCCTCAGAGCTTTCTCTTCTCAGGCTGAATAGCCTCAACTTTCTCAGGCTGTTGTAGGAGGGGTGTTCAAGCACCCTGATCATTGTTCTGGCTCACCTGTGGAAACACTCAGGCAGCTTCATGCCCTTCTTGTGTTGGAAGACTCAGACTTGGACACAGTACTCCATGCTGGGCCTCATATGAGTAGAATAGCAGGGGAGAATCACCTACTCACGCTTGGTCATACTTCTTTTAACACAGCCCTAAAAGCGATCAGCTTTCTGAGCTGTGAGCACACACTGCTGTCTGCTATTCAGTTTTCCATCTATCAGCACTCCCAAACCTTTCTCAGCAATGCGGTTTTCGATCCACTCGTTGTCCAGCCTGCATTTGTGCTTGACTCACGCGAAAGACCTTGCATTTGGACTTGTTGAACTTTATGGCTGTGGGTTCCATATAAATATCAGAAGGAACTTCTTCACAGTGAGGGTGACAGAGCACAGGAACAAGCTGCCATGGGGAGTTGTGGAGTCTACTTCTCTGGAAACATTTAAAATTTGCCTGGATACATTCCTGTGTGACTTGGTCTAGGTGATCCTGCTGTGGCAGGGGGATTGGACTAGATGATCTTTCGAGGTCCCTTCCAATCCCTAACAATTCTATGATCTCCATTCCATCAGTGATGGGAAATCACCATGTGGCCCTTGACAGAGAGCTGCAAGGTGTGGAAAGAGCCCTTCCGCTTACCTCTTGTTTGACCTTATGGACTGGGAGGACCTGTCAGGGTTAGTAAACCTGGTGCTTTCTGATCAGGGACTTCTTTAAACTGGTCAAACTAACCTGACCCCAAAGGTATCCAACACACAGGAGCAAGGAGATGGCTAAAAACCCCAAATGCAATAGATTTACCATTATTTTCACCTTTCTGCTTCTGTGGAAGCTTGAATCCAGCTAAGCTGTATCCTTCCCTGGCTTAGAGAAGATGGGTTGCCTTGTTCCAGCTCCAGGGCTCCCTGGGTGCTTGGGCAGCCAGAGGCATCTTGTCTGTCCTTGTCATGGGTTCTTCCTTTAACTGATGTTTGCATACACTCCTGAGCCACTACCTTGTCCTCCTTAAGGCACGGGGCAGCGCAGGGTTCTCTAATGCCTCCTCCAGCCTGTGGCTACCAGAATACATTAACTGATACCTAGATAGTAGCCAAGACAGGAAAACCTTGTTTAGTGCTTCAGGGTTGGAGGGTGGACGGTTGTACTTGAAGATCTTGAAGATCATTTCCAACCTTGATGGCTCTATGAAAAATGCTTGAACCAAATATTTAAATATTGCCTAGGAGATTCCCAGTCTTTCCTTTTTACTTCCCCCTCGTCTGCAGCTTTTAGCATCTCTTAGGAATCAGGGGTCATCAGGTCTGGGTGGGGGGAGGGGTGGACTTCAATTGAAGAAGAACATACTCCCTTTTATTTTGAGGAGGTTTTTTCTACTTAATAAAGTTTAATAAAGTTGAATATTTCTAATTCCAGTTTCCAGACATGTGTTTACTTTATCTCTTTTCTCCCCCTCCAGGGGGTGGGAGGACATTTCCGTCTGCACGGTTAAGCAGATTATGACTTTGTGCTGAACCATGACAGATAATTGGTGGCCCATACGGGAAACTAGATTATTTCCACTTGGAAATGGAACTCGCATTCTGAAACTGGAGTATCGATCTAACTCCTCTTTTTCTTGTCGGTCTGTGTCTTAAGCACCGGCAGTGCGTGCTGATAGGATGGTGTTGCACAGTATTAGGGTGCCTGCTTATGGCCCTGGGAAGGATACTAGTTTGGGAATTGTATTTAAGACAGGACAAGGATGTTTGACAGGAGAGGTTTAGAGTTCTGATATGTACGGGTGCTAAACAGCGACAAATCATAAAGACATACCAACTCTCAAAAGTTAGTATCACTTCAGATAGGATAAGGAGCTTTTTACCAGCTGTTCTGAAAAGTTGTTCAGACAGGTGTTGCTCTAACCATGGACTATAATCTAGTCTTCTTTGGCATTCTTCATGCAGGAAATATAAATTAATTAATCAATTCAATATTTTTTAATAACCATCTGTTAAAAGCCTTCTGTAATCAACCCTTTAGCATTTTGTGGGTAAAAATTTCCATGGTTAACTCTTTCAAGGAAGGTTTTTTTAATGAGATTTTTCATGAATAATGAATAAAAATATTTTATTGCCCTCTCATAAAATGCTTTTTTGAAATGCTGCAGTAATGTCAAGGATTAATATCTTCTCCAAAGTAGTTGCTGTTAACAAATCATAGAACCACAGAATCATTAGGGATCAGAAGGGACCTCAAAAGATCATCTAGTCCAATCTCCCTGCCACAGCAGGATCACCCAGACCAAGTAGCACAGGAACACATCCAGGCGTATGTTAAATGTCTCCGTAGAATGTAACTCAATTATACCTATTTCTCTAAAATAAGTTTTAAAAGATCAAGAATGGTAGTTTCCGTAGCTGCCTTTCTTACTGTTGTACCACAACTGATTTATAAATATACCACAGTTGCATTACAAATATGCAGCATTTTAATTTAAAATTAAAGAAAGTATTTACTGTGAACGTGGGCTGTGTACACAGCAATACGTGTCTGCATAACAGAGCAGTGAAAACCATATATTTGTTCTTCAGTTACATGAAAGTCTCTTGGGATGTGGTACTGATCCGTCTCAAGAGATTAAACTGTCTCTGAATTAGATGCCTATTTCAAACCTTTCCAAATGTTAACAATTCAGTTATTACTAAATATTCCCAGAGGGACTTCAGTAAATTGAGAAATTATAATAATAGAGAAACCTGTGGGGAAATTTGTCATGCCTTGAAAACAAAAGATGGACTAGCTCTGCACTCGGTATAAAATAGTGAGTGAACAAGAGAATCCTATCTGCCTGTAGTTAGACAGATAGCTTGTAGATGGCTAGCTGCTATCTGCTATACACAGCTTCAGTCTCTTTGGAGCAAATCCAAACAAACTGCCTTATTTTATACACTACATCTTCCCTTTCAGGATCCATGTTCAGTAGGACATGGTGGGAACATCATCTTAGAATAATCTATATTTATCTGAGACAGGTATTGAAAATAACACACATAACTTTTTTTCTTTATACAGCAGTATTAAAATACTTACTGAGGATTTACAGGAGTTTGAAATGTTAGACTAGGGATGGCCTCGTTGAAAAAAAGAAACTGAAATTATACATTTTCCGGACAAATGAGTGTATTTTCATGAACTATTTAAATAACTGTTGTAGTGAAGAGCGCTGCATGCAGCTAACTGGGTACAAATGAAAAATTGGTAGGAAGCTGGATGCAGTTATGAAGATGTTAACAATTTTTATATGAATGAATAAATATAATTATTCTAACGCAGCAAACCCTAAAACAGCTTTAAATGTTTCTTTTGTCATGTATTCAATGTGAACTTTATTGCTTTAATCACGTTCCACATGAAAAGAATGTAAAAATAGCACAGCTTTGTTTGTAAATAGATTTCTGTTCCATTTAAAATTCAGTGTCTGAGGCTTTGAAATACTTTTCATGTCAAGTATCCTTTATCACTTTGTCTAAATATTGTTATATGAAAGTAACATTTTTCTTTCACTGAAGGAATGCTCCAGGGTTGGGGAGTCTTCCCTTCAAAACCTGTGTTTACTCCAGAAAAGATAAAATTAGAGGAATTTGCAGTGCAAGGATGCATCTCAGACTGTTTCTTCCACAGCTTTATAGCATTCACCATGTCAACACAGCTCAGAAGACTTACTTGGTAAAATAAGTAGTGACATATTTATACCTGAGATCCAAGGTTTTAGCTAGTAAAAAGGCATCTAGGTGATGCTGGAAATGTTGGTTTTCCTTAAAAGCTCTACACTGCTTAATCTATCTGGTTTTTGTCATTTCCTAAGGCTGGTGTATCACAACTGGGAACAGAGGCACTCAAGAAGATATTTTTAGTTCATGAGTGTCTTGGCCAGAATTCAGTCTAATTCAGCAAGGTTTACTTCTGATTCTTATTCACTGTGGGCAGGTAGAAGCAAGGACATGGATTTTTATTCTTTGATTTCAAGAAAGATAAACTCCTTCCTACCTTCCCTCCTTACTTTGTCTCTTGTTTCTCCCCTGTTCTGAGACAAGTTAAATCTTTCCAAAACCAATTAGTAATTCAAAGTCTCTTGAAGACAAAATGTTTCAGCTTGGAAAACAGAGAGCAATTACAGATGATTCGTAACAAACAAGGTTTTCAAGCTAGTAAGAAACCAAAAAGTTATATCCTTACCTTCTTAATATACTATATGTATAACCATACATGTTATATTATATTATAGATGTGATTTTCACATATATGTGTAAATACATTTGTAGGTGCATGTATATATAAAAATACGTGTATATGCACACACATACATCAAATAGCTCTACAAGCTCCAGGAAACATCAGTTTCCTTGGGAGATGAGAAAAGAAACACTAAGATTTTTCCTAATTCAGAAATATAATTCTGGTTCTGATTGGCTTAACATTGCTGATCCTAACATTCATTGATAACTAACAATATTGTGCCTACAATTAATGTTGTGGTTTTGAATGTAATACACTTGGACAGACATGAATCTTTTTCTGAATCAAAGCACATATTAAAATGTCTGTGCTTGGATCTCGTGGCTGTAAGAAACTGACAGAAGATTATTTTGTTCCACAAATTTATGAGAATGTCAGTAAAACATGACTAAAGATACCAGCTACTCCAACAGATCTCAGAGTAGCTTCCTGGGAGTGTGGATCACTAAGAGGTAATGTAGTATGTCTAGATGTGGTACATTAAGGTATAATTCCATGACTGGCAAGGAAAAAAACATACATTATGTAAACTTTCTATCTTATTCTCACAGATGCAGAACAATACGCTAATGTTCAGCTGCTTCTTTCAATAGATTTAGTACATGATAGAGATGTGAAATAGACTGCAACCAATATTTTCTATTGTTCCATTAAGAATGTTAATAAAATCAATGTTTTATTCATAGAAATTTCTTCAAGGGAACACTTATCAGAGAGGTTATAAAAGGCAATAGAAAGACAAGTAGAACTGATTAGGTAATTGGCAAAAGAAAACTTGTTTTTATCCATGGTACAGCAGAAAATAAAAGCAAAAAACCCTCAAAGGAGTAAATAAAATGGAAGTTCCTGTGCTGCACAACTGAACCAAACCCCATAACAATTCTTCCATTCCATTCATTTAGAGTTTTATTCTTTTTTAATATTTCAAAATTTACTTGAGTTGTGGAAGCTTTGGAGTGCTTTTGCCTTAGAATCTTTCCCTGGTACACAGATTTTTACTGGCTGGAAAAGATTCATCTATGAGATTCTAGGTGAAAATACCTACACCAGCCGAGCCCTCGAAAAACATCGGTTTGATATGAATAGTGAGTTGTGTCCTGTTATATAACAAGTGCAACCAACCTGATTGAGTCGTATTTTACTGCTGGAGAAGACTTCCAGTGTTAACAGAGTACAAAGAATATTAACAACATTTGTGTGAATCTGGTTGATGTTCTTAGTCTCACAGACAATAGTATTTTCATGATACGGTATCTCAAGAACAATAGTTATTGAGCCTCATCTTCATTTGACTTTTGACTTCTTCCAATGAATCTATTGTCTTGTATTTTTTGTGAGATTAATACATGTGTGTGAAACTCTGGAAATTATGTATCTTCAGATACTGTATCAATGAAATCACTTTAAGTGTCACAGTCTATGGTATCCTGCTGCTGGATAAATAGCTATGAATAAATAGCTGGATAAATAGATATGAAACATAAATGTGGAGATGAAACCCAGGTGTGTTTATCCTGTGACAAGAATTCATTAGAACAATTGTTTTATGTTGGACTCTATGTCGTTGAATGCATGATGCTACAAGGAAATTACAGACTTGGAAGCATTATATCCTTTCTGCTCTCTGATTAGCTAAAGAAACAAATTCATGAGATGCTTTGAGCCACCAGAAAGCACTTAGAGATGTTTTGGCAGTTGAAAAGCTAATAATAAGATAATGGAATGTTGATACGTTTTCTAATATGCAACTTAACTTGCTAATTAGAAAAGAAAGGTGGAAATTTTGTTTTTTTAAAAGCTGGTAAAAAATGCATATGAACAAACAAAAGAGGACTTTTTCAAAACTGAGCAGCATAGAATGTAATGAGGACTGGGTAGGGATAAGTTGAGCAAACTGGACGTACACAAATCCATGGGCCCAGATGGGATGCACCCGCGTGTGCTAAGGGAGATGGCAGAAGTCATTGCTAAGCCACTCTCCATCATCTTTGCTAGGTCCTGGGGAATGGGAGAGGTGCCAAACACACTGTGCAAGGTAAAAATGAAAGAAAACAAGCTGCCTTCATATCTTGTTTCTTTGAATGAACCAACCCAACTCACCTATAGGTTACAGCTAGAAAGGTAGAAGTTTACATGTTTTAGACACCCAAGGGCATGTGTGTCACAGCCATGTAGTGCAATCTGCTGTATTTGAGAACTGTGACAGATGTCTAGTTTCTATTGAGAAAAACAACCACTGGGACAATGGAAAAATGGTCTGAAACTTCTTAAATCCTATTGACATTGCCTATCGCATCCCTAGTTTTTCTTCTTTTACAGTTTAAGGCTCTCCTCCTCTGTGGCCTGAACTTTCTCTAATAGTTTTGTTATCTCCTTTTTCTCCTTCTTGGACATCAACTTGCCTAAGACACCTCCTCTAAAATTTTCCTGCGACTCCAAATATACAAGAAAAAATTACTTGCCCATATCTAGGGCTATCTGAAGTTAAAGTCATCCAATTCTCCTAATATCAATATATCGATCCAGATACATGCTGAAGGTGAGAGAGGAATCCCATTAGAACGTTCCCATTTTTGTACTTTCTCATTCTTCATGTAAATCTTAACTTTTCCTGTGATTTAAGCTCATGGGGAAGGATGGATCACACACCCTAAATGTGTCACATTTCAAAAATCTGACAGTTTCTTTCTTTACTAAACTTCCAGCAGACCTTTTATAATTTCAATTGTTTCTATCATTTTTATTGCTGTCAGTTGACCTCCATCCTCTCCAAGACCTCCCGTAACTCGAAAGCAATAGGCATTAAAATACTGGTTTTGGAAGATTCAGACAATATATGTTATCCTAAGGGCTCTATTTCTCCAACACACAAAATTGACATAATCATTTGTCTCTACTTTCAATTCCTTTTTTGATGTGTTCTTAGTCTTGTCTCGTTCCTTTCCAGATTTTAAGAGCCTGTGCTTCTGAATCCTTTTGATTCATGATTCAAAACTATTTGCCTTAATTGCACATAGACAATGAACATAGTTATTTCCTTGTAACATGGTGTTTTTCTTTATGCCAAAAAAGAAAAGTGTGCACATACAGTAGTAAATCTGAAGAGGTAACGAATTTTTCATATATCCCATGGACTTGGTTTTCAGTCTTAAGAGGACCCCTTATCCAAAAAAAATAACTTTAAGTTCAAAATCAGTTTGCTTCAGCATGTTTGCTATAAAGCAACAACTCACTCGGGTAAATCACACTCCAGGTTTCACTCGTCCTAAATAATCAAACGAGCAAAGCAGCAGCACACAGCAGCAAACAATCCTCATATTGATCTTGCATTGGGTTACATCACAAGAATGACTGCAGTGTAGAACCAGAATGACAAGCAGCCCAGTAGAACTACAGCCCTTTTTAAAAATTGAGGTTGTTTTTTTTTTCTGAGCTGATGCATTTAATTTAAAAACAAATATAGACACATTTTTAACACTAACTTATTAAATCCCTGTCTCCCAATTCAGAGACCAAATTTGTAAAAAGATACTGCCTAGATCAGTATCTGGAATTTGAATGCATTGGGAGATTCTTGCACAAAGTATTGGCTCACGTATTAGAAACCAGACTAGCAGGGAGACACTGGGCTACTTTTATCTGTTATTGGAGCAAGTATAAAAGAGCTCAGCTACATAATTGGCTTTGAATACTAATCTGCTTAGTGTCTAAGTTGCTCTTTTGCAAAGTGCCATATTTATATATCTATCCCAGCCAGGTGCCAGCTTCCTGAGCAAATTGCCTGTACATTTCAGGGAGATCTTTGAAACTAATTTTTTATAACTGAGGATGATGTGCTGAATAACTTTTTCAGCTGTAGCTCCTGAGTGGAGTGAAAGAAGGCTTTGCATTTACTTTAAGCACTTTTTAACTTTGCAAAGGTATTACAGTGCCCATCACTTCAGCATGAACACCTGAATGAATAGTACTACTTCTGTTTGCACAATCTAGAGGACACTGAAAACATAGGAATTTCCAGCTGACCAGATTTTAAACTAACGACAGAATCTCATTACCTGATACCAAGCATATGTCTTCTGTTTGTGCTGGCTTTTGCTCGTTACTCTCAGGGTCAATAGCTGAGGCTGCTCCTTGCACACTGTGTTCAGTTTTGGGCATCTTAATGCAAGAGAGATATTGAGGTACTGGAGCTGCTCCAAAGAAGGGCTACAAGGTTGGTGAAGGGTCTGGAGAACAAACCTTGTGAGAAGCAACTGAGGGAGCTGGGGCTGTTTGGTCTCGAGAAGAGGAGGCTTAGAGGAGACCTTAGTGCTGTCTACAACTACCTAAAAGGAGGTTGTAGGGAGGAAAGTGTCGGTCTCTTCTCAGGAGTGACAGAACAAGAGGAAATGCCTTAAAGCTGTGCCAGGGGAAGTTTAGGTTAGAAATTAGGAAAATCCTCTGTATTGAAAGGGTCATCATGCTTTGGAACAGGCTTCCCAGGGAGGTGGTTGAGTTGTTGTCCCTGAGCATGTTTAAAACTCATGTAGATATGTAGCTTAGGGATGTGATTTCATAGTGGGCTTGGTACAGTTAGGCAATGGTTGGACATGATGATTTAAAGGTCTTTTCTAGTGACTCTGTGATTCTGCAGTGCATCAGTTCTCTCTCTCGTGCCTGTAATGGCACTCATGGTTCAATGAACAGATGTGGCCCAAAACTTACCTTTATTTTTCCCTGCAGTTAGATTCCAGTTTAGTCAACTCCCTGAACCACCTTCCTTGAACACACACTGCCTCATTCTCACCTTCTTAACCGCGCAGTCGAAGATAAAATATATTTATCTCTTTGGAAAACATAGCCTTCAAGCTGTCAACACATATAGTTCACAAACTTGCTATAAGCCTCATTTTCTCTCTCATTTCTTACCTAAAGGTAGAGTCATCATCGGAGTCATTCAGAATAAAGTAGAATTTCATGGGACTAAGACAGGCAATTTCTGGCCATTTAATCTTCAGAGTATCTCCTCAAGTTGGTTTATTTCAGAGCATGTCTCTTCCTCATGCCTTAAAATTAATAACTTCATATTCCATGATTATACTGACTAAAATAAATGCTGCGAGTGGGTAGATATCATTTGCCACTCTATGTGTTTAGTATGCATTGGAAGTCTACATCAAACTGGCAAGTACTAAGAGAGGTAGCCAAACTCTAGTTTGTGACTAGATGATGCATAATGGAAGATTCATAATGCTCTGGACTTCCAAATATATAGAGATAGCTTTGGGGATTATTACAATATATCATGCAGAGAATCTCCATAATAATATGTTTATGTCATAGTGCATCAAGTCAAAAGTCCCAAGGCGGTATTTTCAGGATCTACTTAACGACCCATCAAATTGCATCAAGGTTTTGTCATATTTTATTATGTCTGTTACTGGCTATAAAAGTGCTACTGGGAAGTATTTTCAAATATTTTATGCAAATGCACTACATTTTATAGATAATTATTGAAAAGAGACAAAGTTGGAGTCTGTCACAGCAATTAATGCAGCCTGCATAGTTAAAAACTGCATATAGGCTAGGATTTTATTGAGTCAGACTATTAGAAAGCTTAGCCTTTGGGACTAGGAAATCTATGGAATTCTCAAACCTCTAATGTTGAGAAAAATATTTAAAAATGCATTGATAAGGAAATAAGAGAGGGAAGAAACACGTACAGCTTACAAATAAAACAGAAAATAAGGATAAATCCAACAAGAGCCTAGAGTCTTTGTACTGGATGCTGCACAGATTGTTGTCCATTCAAGGAGAGAATAAAATGCAGGTAGCTGGTGATGTTCTATGATGTCATTTCTTGAATCTGGTAGGTGCAGCTACAATAATTTTATCCCTAAAAAATCTAAATCTTTTTGTTACTGTATTGAAAATGAAAGAAGTACTAGAAATATTCCAATTTTTTTAATGTTCTTTCTTCCAGGAAAAAAAAATTTACACTTTCACTACATGAATTGAGTGTATTTAGGATCAATTATCAGAACTGATTTTTATAATGACCCAAAAGGACCTGTCACATCCAGAAATACCTTAAGGGATTTAAGTACTAATATATGACAGCAGCATAGTATGAGAATTTTAAAAAATATATCATACAGGAATTTGAAAGGAAAAAAAAGGAGAAAATATGAAGATATGTTACAAGTTGAAACGTAACAATAAGAGGCTTTAAATCAAACCAGTAATATGAATAGTGGTGAAACAAAGGGGTGAATACCATATGATCACTACCTAAACCATCAGAAGTATTATTTCTGTTCATCAAGTCTCCCAGAGTATGAAAAATAATCCTGTATAATAGGCATTCCAGTGAGGACATGGTGGAGGATATTGATCCATACAGACGTCCTCAGTACTTGGCAAGTTGACTCATGTTATAATCAAGAACAATAATTTTAATTTTAAAAAAGGACAAATGTGATCAGCAGGGAGGAGTTATTGCTATAAATATACAGATGTGGAAAGGTGGGGACAAGGGTTCCTTACACAGCTGGGTTAGTTATTTGAAGGAACTAATAAGCGTGTGACTAAAAATGTTTTGGCTAACACTGCATACTTGGATTTTTGAAAATTCTGATAAGTAACTGGCCCTGGATTTTTCCTGATTAAAATCAGGTGTAATGACTGACCACTTAAAAACAGAACAGCTGACTCATTTCATTTGGACCTGGCAGTGCTGGGTCAGGGGCTGGATTTGATGATCTTAAAGGGCTCTTCCATCCAAAGATATTCTGGGATTCGCAGAACAACAGAATATCATGAAAGGAAAACATTCACACTCTGAGACGTCATTACTATGTCTTGCTACCTTCAAAATATATGTAATTATAAACCCAAACTCTACATTTTTAATATAAGTATTTTCTTATGAACAGTCTAGAAGGAAACTTTTGTGATGGAAAAGTTACTTTTTTGTGAAACAATTCCATTCATTACCTTACCATAGAATCATAGACTACTTTGGGTTCAATGGACCTTACAAGGTTGTATAATTAAACCTCCCAGAGGTGAGCAGAGACATCATCAACTAGATCAAGTTGCTCAGAGCTCCATCCAGCCTGACCTTCAACGTGTTCAGGGTGTCCTCAGCACAAGAAAGACATAGATCTGTTGCTGTGGGGCCAGAGGAGGCCACAAAAATGATCAGTGAGCTAAAGCCTGTAGAGAAAGACTGAGAAAGCTGGGGTTGTTTAGCCTTACTGTGGTCTTTTAATAGAGAAAATGGACTTCTAGAAAGATGGGGGACAGATGTTTTAGCCAGGAATGTAGCAATAGAACAAGGGATAAAAAAATCCCCAAAACAGTAAATACAGACTAGATATGAGGAAGAACTTGCTTAGAGTGAGGGAGGTGAAACATTAGCACCGGTTGCACAGAGGTGGCAGATTATATGTGTTATTTATCTGAATCATGAGTGCAGCATTTAATTTTAATTGCTTTTACATCATTCAAATAGCAAGAAAAATGTTAAAAAGTATAAGAAAAATAATGTATTTGTTACTTATGTTTGCATAAATTAAATTTAATTTCAGATGTTAAGCAGCAGCACATCTGGTCAGTTTCAGAGCATCTGGTAGAACTGACGACTGTACAGTCATATGAGATAGGATGTTCTTGGCTGACTGATTTTTTTAATGCTTTGTATTTATTCTGGCTATTCTAAATCTTCCATATGCTTTTCAGTTATGCACAAGACATTGGCATAGAATAGGAGCTATAATAGCAAAGAGAAAATCCTAAACCTTTCTTCTAAGCACAGAGTTCCTCAGGGAAGTCATCTTGACCCAAAAGTTAAGCAATGCAATATTCTATACTGATCTATGAAAATTAAGCACCAGATACCTTGAAACAGGTAGAGAAAATTGATGACATTAGAATGTAGATTGTTATGCATGCATATATTTCAAAGGAAACTGTTAATACAATGTGAAAACTGGACAATCTTTAAAACTATCTATTTCTGACGATCTAGTGACATTTTGAACAACAGAGACTGGAATAAAATACAAGATTCTTGTAGTCATTTCAGAGCAGGGGGAGTCTGAAATACATAAATGCTACATAACTCCTTCTTCATGCAGTATGGAAATGTGTACATAACTCCCTCCATCTTCATGCAGCTATACAGGCAGACAGAGGAGGAAAGCTGAGCAATGTGTTGACATAGAGCTGTACTTGTCCATTAAAATTTTAGCATGATTTGAATAAAAAAGAAGTGCAAAGAAAAAGTACTTTGCTAGTGCTGATTAGATCACAAAGAGACAGTGCATGGAGTACTTATGAAGGGAACAGAAAAAGGACCTGATAATATGCAGAGAAATTGAATAGTAAATTAACTTCAGACAAAGTTGCCTACAATTGTTAAAAAGTAGCTACGTTTAAAGGAAAACCTTAAATACAAAGAACTACATTAAATTCAGAATTTGGCTTCTCTAAAACCTTTTATATCTTT
This sequence comes from Rhinopomastus cyanomelas, assembly GCA_013400115.1. Taxonomy (NCBI): domain Eukaryota; kingdom Metazoa; phylum Chordata; class Aves; order Bucerotiformes; family Rhinopomastidae; genus Rhinopomastus; species Rhinopomastus cyanomelas. The sequence continues at coordinate 145,505 of VXBP01010369.1, forward strand.
TAGGATATTTCAGGTCACTTGGTACTTGCTCTTCAAAAAAATTATTCAGGAATAAAATAGCAGAAAGTATTTCAAAGCAGGTTTGAGGTTCACTAGAAAATTTATTGAGGCAAAGAGCTGTACCTGCAGAGAATCCAAGGCAAACGGATCCACATGCACTGATGTCACTGTAAAACAGTCCCTTGTTTCTGCTCACGAGCAGTGTGATATACTTCATACTTACTAGCCATTGTTGTATGAACGGAGCGCTGTAACACAACCGCTGCTTCTTTATGGGTAACAAACTACAACTTTCTGTATTCATTGTGTACTTAACCTTTATCCCAAAATGCCATTTACTTCTGAGATCAGTCAGTTTCACTGCTCTCATTCAGCCAGATAAATTGAGAGGAAACCTTAATAATTGCCACACTTTATCATCATCAAGAAGCACTTGTTACAGGAAGGAATCCTGATTGTTCTAACTAGCTCCCATGGGGAGGATCAAAGTCTGTTTAAACAGGGCAGATCACACAAAGAAAAGACAGGCATAGGGTCCAGAGAAGCACACATCTGATTAGGAGAATGCAAATTTGTTTATGTCAAATGGGAAGAAAACAGACCCCAAAGTACATGTTGTGGGCCTATGGCCACTGTCACCCAAATCACATGAAAGCCACGTAGCCACAGTGAAGATATTGCTGGACTACAGGTAAAAACACTTCTCGAAGGCAAAGTATGTTAGTTCAGCATCAGTATGATCCTGATGTGGCCACATGCAAGTGTCCCAGAAAAATCAGCATGGTTAGAACAAGCTCACATTTGCTGTCCACGTACAACTCGGAGAGATCACGTATTTCCTTGCAGTGAAACATGAGTTTGAGAGAGATTAAATGTGCACATATGGGAGGTTTTAAAAATCCTTTCCACATCCCCCACCACAATTTTAAAGGGCTTACTCAAACTGCTAAATGACAGGATTGCTGGACAACCTCTGATGTCCCCGAGAGTGAAGCGCAGGTGCACAGAGGGCTGCGGGGCTGTGCATGGTTGGTGCACAGACAGAACCACACTTGGGTTCGCTCTGAGAATAGCAAACTGACAGGATATTCCCCTGAGGTGTGTACTGGTAAGACAGCTCTCCATGGAAACTGCTGTCTCAGAAAGTGTAAAGGATACAGCCGTGCAGCTGTCATGGAACTGGCAGCAGATTTCCAGGCAAGAGGCGTCCCTTGGAACACAGCTCTTGCAGTTTATTTTTGCCAGCCAAATTACGCTGGAGGGTTGAGCTACTGGAGTCCATCCCAGGCAGAGCAAATATGAATGAAAGATGTAAGCGGTGCAGACACAAAAGACTTTGAAATGATGTGATAGAGCATCACAGTTTCTTATGTCCTGCTGTTTCAAGGCACACATGCTCATAAATCAAGCTAAAGACAGTTCCCTATGACTGCAAAAAGCTAAATCTTAAGACTGGGGTTGTTAGTGGGCAAGATGCTTAACCCAGCTAGTATGAAATGGCAAGAGAAAACAAAAAGGACAAGGCCCCTCCCTTGAAAAGCAGCACCTCACTGTGGGCTGGAATGGGATGTTTGTCTCTTCTTGTGGTTGTCTGCAAAGAAGCTTCCACAGTCTGGAGGTTAGGACAACGTTTATTTATCTCCTCCTTGTAAATGGCTGCTGTAACGAGGAGACTGTGTTACGGCTAATTCCTGCTTTCCCAGGCAAGTCACCTCTACTGGCCTCTAGGGCTAAGGATAACAAAGGACCTACTCCCACAGCTCTTACTTCCAGTTCTGATCATAGGAAGGTCTTACACAGTGTCTTCTTGCTTGTGCTGTTGTAAACATTTCACTACACAGGCAATCCTCATTAAACCAGTGAGAAGTGCAAAAAGGGAAGGGACAAGCACTGGGAGGGAAGCCCTTACTCCAGTCCCCACTTCAGTAAATATTTCAGAATTCCATTCCCTGTGAAACAGGCTCTCTAGAAGAAATGGGAAGAGGTACACCAAAATCACCCTGCGTCCTGGATAGTCCCCAAGAAGGTAAGTGAAGAAATAAGTTCGTTTAGGCAGAGTGAAAAATTAAAACTGGACCCCGTGCTCAAGGTGACTGCTCTAACTGAAAACCATCTGCTTAGACACGGTGATTCATTTCACTTACCCTTCCAGTGATTTACGTCAGACCCAGAAGGATATGTGGAGTTTGAAAAGTACCTTTAGGGGGAACAGCAAATTGCAAACCAGAACTGGTGAAAGAGTAAGTTTAAATTTAAACTTCAATCTGAACAAGTTAAATTTAAGCTTCAGTGGCAGTATATACCTAATGGCATAGAAAGCATCAGAATATCTGATGCATTTTTTCAGGAAGACTTGAAATGAAGCCGGACAAGGAGTTTCCTTTCTTTTTCCTTAAATATTGCTTCAGCAAAAAAAAAAAAAGAAAAACCAGATGACAAGATTTTGGTCAACGGTTATCAAGATCTGTAGACACAGAGGTTTACTGGTTTGGGTTTATAAAGTCCAGATGTCTGGTATTTTAAGTAATTTAGAAGTCATTCTAAAGAGACATGGAAGAAAGCTTAAGACAGTAGCATTGTCACTTAGAGGAAATTGTAAAATAAGACAGCCAACAAATAATTCGTATGTACAACGCCAGAACAAATTAAGGGAATGAATGCTTGTATCTTCTGGAATGTTTTACATAACTCAAAGGTCAGTTCCATACAGTTAAAAATATCCAGGGCCCAGTCTTGTGACTCTGCCTGTTGTACTTGATATTAATATTTTGGTTTGCTTATTGTTCATTAGAGCGTTTATTTCACCTTGTAAAAACATCATTATCTGTCTCATGTAATCATGGGAGAGTTCAAGCACAAGACTAGCCCATCCCAGCCCATGACTGGATCCAGGGGATTATTTAGGGATTATATTTGTAGTCTGGCTTCACTTCTTCATGATACTCCACACCACTAAATATTCCTGCTTCATCATCTGCTTGCATGTAGAAACATCCGTGCACACTCAGATATATCTCACATATCTATTCCATCACTAATTCTGTCACAGAAAACATTCAGCCTGTCTCAAAACATTGGCAAGAGCTACAAGCAAGAATTAGAATAAAACTGCAAAACATGCCACAGCAAAACAATAATGTCTTAGATTAGGTAATATTTTAAAGTTCTGGCTGCACAACAAAGCCAACAATGTCCTAGCAAGGATACAGTTTGCAAAGGAAAACTAGATTAGTTAGTCCAATCACTCTTTAAAGCTCTTTAAACCAACAATTTACAAGGTCTGTAATGCAGCACAAACACTGCTCTTACTCTTAACACACAGACCATGAACACGAACTAAACATGGACCATCTCTCACTGACATGTCTCAAAGGAAACAGAAGATATTTCTAGTGAGGTTTAGCCTGGAGCCACTCAAAGCATAGCTTTGCTCCCAGCTCTTTTTTACTCTCAAGACAGGAAAGCAATTTGCTGCAGATAAATGTCACGGTTCTTTCACTCTCCAACTATCCCACCAGTGAAACTCCCACTCTCAGACCCATCTCTGTTAGTAGCTCAGGGATAATTAGTCCTCACAAGTTAACTTCTTAACTTCACATCCCAATTTGGGAAGTAATAAGAGAATAAAACTTTATCAGAGAGCAGTTCAAAAGTTAGAATTGCCACTCTTTCACCCAAAACATCTTTGCATTCTTGATAAGGGAGGTGAATGGAATACAGTGCCCACACCTGCTAGCTGCAAATGCTTTATCCTACTAAAGCGAATCTGAAACCCTGAGAAGGAAAGGAGTCATAGCCCCACCATGGTCTCCTGTAGATGACCAAGGTAAGACACAGTCCTAGCATTAAGGGGCAATTCTGCTTCCATGGCAGAATGCTTTCCTTAAGTTAGACATCAGACTTCAAGACCACCATCACTTCTGTGTTTGGTTCATGTATACCAAGCCATGAGCTTATTCAACTCGTTGAGAACACTTAATACACTCAAAATTCAGCGCATGAGTAGCCAGGATTTCTGCCTAATATTATGTTTAAGGTAGAGCTTTCTGAGAGACAGATGTATACTCTGAGGAAACCTAAGCGGCATGTAAAGCTGTAGAGCTCTCTATTTCCTGATTTTACACATTGTTTTTACATTGCAGTGCATCTTGAACATATTCCTGGTTACATTAAAAGAAGATCAAACTAAGGAGGCTTCACAAATCTAGCAACAGAGAAATTTCTTTTCCAGTGTGACAGTTGAAATCAGAAAACTAGAACTTACTACCACAGCTCTAAGGGCATCAGCAGCCTTGACTGCCCCTACTCAGCCCCCTGGGGCCCCTCCCACTCTACTCAAAGTCCACGACCCCACTGACTCCTAGATATACCAGCAGTCAGAGGCCCACGTGTTGCCCACCATCTCCGTAGAAATGGTGGCAGTTTAATATTAACAAAACTAAAATCTCCTAAGAAGTCTTTGCAGTCCTCTGCTGCTGCCTCCTCAGATTGACCACGGTCACTGCATCTGCACATGGTTCAAGTGCAAGGGAAATGGGGGCAACCTGCAAATTATGTATTTTATTTGCAAAAAAATACACTCAATATACTCCTTAAACTGGCCGTCACACAGACAAAACTGCACAACTCTCCTGCTATGAAGCTATTTCCAATTTCCATAAAACCGAAAAGTTTCCAGAGAAGACACTCTTTGATCCTCAAAAGGAGACAAGGTGCTTTTGCAAAAGGGTAGACACCCAGGACTCTTAGACAGTCCAGAAATTAGGCATTTATTGGAGAGAATCACATTTCAGCTTTGTCACCAAATGATACTCTGGAAGGGATCATTCTGCTCACATCAATCAAGATCTAGGTCCATGTATTAAAACCAAATAAGGAAATCCATCTGCTCTCCCACATAGTACCAGGAGGCACCCTGGAGTGCCAAGACATTCCCAGAGTCCTGAGGCTCCAGCCTTCCCCTCTCCCACCCACCCTACAGCGGCTTAAGTGAGCCATGGCCGTTATCTGAGGTTTGCAGATGGCCCATTTAGGTGTCAGTCTGGCCCTGTGAAGAGTAATTGCAAGAGCTGGAGGAGTACAGCAGAATAATTACAGCAAGATATGAAGGAGTGAGGTTTTAATAATTCATGAGATACACTTAAATTCCCAGATTTTAATTATATCTCTATCAGTTCTCTATTTAAACTTCCAGTGTAGCAGGCAAAGAGAGTAAAGTAGCATTTCCTGCCGTGGTGTACTACGGGCAAATTTTGTAAAATGTGTTTCTTGTGTTGGCTGTCAAAATTACTTTCCAGTTCTGATTAGTACTTTAGAAATACCGCACAGGGGTGCATTTACTTAGTTAAAATAGAAACCACTGAGATTTCTAGAAAACAGAAAGAGAACTGATTGTATTTTTATCGTTCTAGTGAATAAAATGATAGAAGGATGGATGTGTTATCCTTCTAAAGAGATTGCTAGGCTTTATATACATTCCTGAATCATTAAGTCAGCACGAATGCTGCCTGTGAAGTCAAACTCTTTTCTACAGTTTTAAGCAAGATTCTCGTACATTACATTTTGAGCTACTACACTTTAAGTGTTGGATTCTACATCAGGATTCACTTTCTGCAGCAAACCATATCTGACCTCACAGATCATATGTTCCCCATGCCCTCTGTTTACATTTCCCATCAAAACAAGCCAATACAATGATGTACAACTCATGGCAGTAAATGATGAATTAGTATAAAACTTTCTAACAAAGAATTGTAATTTTATTTTGCAGCAGCTAGTTCTTTTTTTTTTCTTCAATGGCCCAACATCACCCTCTTTTCCAAATCTTCTGTGCTACCATTGCTTCATGTGTATTGCTATGGCCATACTATATAAGAATAATAGTAACTGAATTCAACTTCTTTAACTAAAGCACTAAAGAAAGCAATATTTTATAGGAAGAAGACTACAAAAAAGAAAGGCAATGAAGCATGTTAAGCTCAGAACAACCTAACCAATTGCACAACACCAGACACTGAAAGCAAATAAACTGAGACAGCATATTAAAAGCATCTAAACAGGTACAGCTGGAATATAACATAAGAGCCAGAGCTCCTTGATAGATATCTGGCAGGTTTCTCACGTGACAAGATGGACTCCTGGGAGGGTCCAAGGCCTATCTGTTTCCTAGATGTCACAGCAGTAGGGGCCAGCATCCAGTCCCTTTAGTCAGCAAATAATGCAGACAAACACCAAATCTCCCCACCCACATGGTGCTTCCTTGTTACCCTGAATGCCTTCAACTATCCCTAATTATAGAGGGCCTGTCTAGTCTTTATTAAAGTGTCTGGATGGGATTACTCTTGCTGTCTCATGCCTAGCTGGGTTGGGGTTTTTTGACATTTATCCTCACGGTCTAGCTTCCAAATACTGTCCAAAGATCACATGTTCCTGAATCCTTAAAAATCAAAATAAGAGAGGTTTTGCTTGGTCCCCTGCCTTTTTGTCCTCTTGCAGTCAGCTGAACCCTGTTTCTGTCAGCTAAGCAGTCCAGCTGTAAGCTTTTGCAATACTAATCACTACCCACACATTACCACATTACCCAAAGAACAACATCCTGGTTCCCACCCCTATCCTGAAATAACAGGCTAAGGAAAATGATTGCAGACAACTGGGCGGGTTTTTTCTTTCTTTTTTTTCTTTTTTTGCAAGAATAAGCTTTCTTGTGAGGTTTCCATCATTATGTGGTTTTGGCTGCCTCAGAGAGACCACGCAAAGAGAAGTGCCTCTCTTGCAGTTTTGTGTCCAATGCAAGAGACAGCTAAAATAAAAGAAGGAAGCAAAAAAGTGTAGCTGTTTCTTTCCACGGTTAAAAGCAGAAGTATAACTCCATCAGAATTGCTTTTAATTCACTGGATCATAAACTACAGACAGACAATTACAAGAACACGATAGGGGATGGCTAATGCACACACTTAAAAGAAGGAATTGCTAACTCGTCATTTACAATAATGACCAATATTCCTGTCTGAACAATTTATTACGATTGGGCAGGACATGTAACTCTGTCTGTCTATCTATGCACATACAAATAATTATTATGATCACTTGTTATTATCATTCATGGTTTACCATAAAAAATGGCAGGACTTGCCCAGTTGATCTGTTGTTAACCCTTCATCTCAGTCCGTTGCAGATATGTGCACTGGCTTCTCTCCTAGTGCTAATATTTAGCAACTGTGATCAAAAGACTTCTTGTCCCAATTTCAACCAGAAAAGAACTGTTCAGAGATCTTACTCTTCAGTTAAGTATCTGTACTTTCTGAAGTGAACAGCCCATTTGTGTAGTGTCTGCTTCTACAACACTTGATGTTCACCATTACTGCCAAAGGTTGGAACAGAGAAAGGTTCTTGCTTATACTGGTTTTGTGAAGACCAAGGTCACTGCTGAATCATAGAATCATTAGGGATTGGAGGGCACCTCGAAAGATCATCTAGTCCAATCCCCCTGACACAGCAGGATCACCCAGACCAAGTCATAGAGTCAGCCAGAGTTAAAAGGCACCACAGGATCATCCAGTTCCAACTCCCCTACCATGGGTTGGGACACCCCACCCTAGATCAGGCTGGCATGAGCCCCATCCAGCCCGGCCTTAAACACCTCCAAGGATGGGGCCTCCACCACCTCCCTGGGCAACCCATTCCAGGCTCTCACCACTCTCACAGTGAAGAACTTAGAGAATCATAGAATCATAGAATCATTATGGATTGGAAGGGACCTCGAAAGATCATCTAGTCCAATCCCACTGACACAGCAGGATCACCTAAACCAAGTCACACAGGAACCTGTCCAGTTGGGTCTTGAATATCTCCAGTGAGGGAGACTCTACAACTTCCTCCTCACATCCACTCTAAATCTACCCATCTCCAGCTTTGCTCCATTGCCCCTAGTCCTGTCGCTACCTGACATCCTAAATAGTCTCTTCCCAGCCTTTTTGTAGGCCCCTTCAGATACTGGAAGGCAATAAGAAGGTCACCTGGGAGTCTCCTCTTCTCCAGACTCAACAGCCCCAACTCTCTCAGTCTGGCCTCATAGGAGAGATCCAGCCCTGTGATCATCCTGGTGGCCCTCCTCTTCACTCACTCCAGCACGTCCGCATCCTTCTTGTAATAAGGGCTCAGAACTGGACACAGGAGTCCAGGTGGGGTCTCACCAGAGCAGAGTAGAGGGGGAGAATCAGCTCCCTCAACTTGCTGGCCACACTTCTCCTGATGTAGCCCAGGATCCAGTTTGCCTTCCGGGCCACAAGTGCACACTGCTGGCTCATGTTGAGCTTTTGGTCCACAAGCACCCCCAAGTCTCTCTCCTCAGGGCTACTATGGATTCAGTTGCAGATAGGAACCACATTCAAGAGCAACTGAATTCAGGAATGTACGATATGTCATCAAAGGCAGAAACTGAGTCCTCCTCAGATGATGGTTACTGAAGGAGAGAGCTCAACCCATATGATCCCTCAGCGAGAAAGATTTACTGTAGTTGCAATGATTGAAAACAGCTTCTAATGAATAATATTCATCCCTGTTTACTTTGTCTAGTAGTAAATTTTTAGAGACTTAATTAAACCTACTTTATCATTTTTTTCAGCTGCATGGAGCACCATTTGTGGAACATTCAAAGACCAGGACATTAAAAAAAATTAAATTAGTTTTCTGACTACAGTATTTGTAGTTACCAAATCATAAAAGTAGCCTTGCTTCTAAATTATAAACTACTCCTAGACTGTATGAAAAAATCAAGGCCAAGTACCACACTGTGGCAATGAAAATAGAATGAAATCTTAGTGTATAGTCTGAGGAGTTATCTTTTATCACTGTTTTTATCACATGTTTATTTTGAAAGCAGTAACAAGTACCTTTGTAATTTTGATGATACCACATTCCTATAAAAGGGTGTAATTTCACTTCTTTCAATGTAATGGGAGTTTAACTTTTCTAACTGTGTTCAGATGTTATTATAAATCTAAATTTTTGATAAAATGTCATATTTATGTATGTCAAAAGTCTTTGGAAACAAGCCTAGTAAATCTATTGCTGTAATTTAATTGTCTAATTTCTGTTTAATATGGATATATTCACGGTTTCCACTTTATTAGAAGAAGCAGCTGAAGCAAGGATCAAGATGATTCTAACAGAAGTATTTGGAAGGGGAACCATTTGTGTGATGTTAACAGCAGAAAAAGTAAGCTCACATGCATACAAGGTATGAAATGAGAGAGGACCTGAAGTTCCTTAGATTCTAGAAGAGGCTGAAATTTTGCCTAAGTATACACGGTAAATACAGATAAAAACTGGTTGCACAGGTCATGAGGGAAAGCAAAGATTAAATCAAACATCTCCAGACTGCATGCCTCTGCATGCAATCCAAGGTGACAGAGTGAAGGCAAAAGAAAGATTAGGAATTTAGCTTTAATCCTTAGATCTTGAGCCAAACTGATAATTCCACCCATAACTTTTCAAAAGTTACATGCAAGCACTTTAGCAGAGATAAATAGCACTGGCTCAGAAAACCCAGGGTACATAATATACATTAGGTAGGAAAGAATCCCAAACAGAAGGCACTTTGGGCTCTTCACTGGCCCTTTGAACCAGGAATGACATGAGTAATGCAAGTATTTTAACTCTGGAGTACAAAATACTATTCCATGTAAAAACAACAAGCACCATGTGGCAGACATTATAGAAAACAATGTTGTAGCACATTTCCCAAAACAAAACCACATGTAGTAGCCATGTGTGAGCTAAATCAGAATTAGTGTTTTACATAAAGGGAATTATTCTCTCCTTGTTTTCCCCATTGTTTCAGACTATAGAACTTTGCAAAATATTTTAGCATTACCATTGCTTTAAACTTTATTAAACATTGCAAAAGAAAGGTCTACAAAGATGGGATGATGAGTTCATATAAACACAGCGCCAGTAAGGAAAGGGCATGGACTCAAAGGACTTGCAATGGGATATAAAAGTACAGAGACAAAAAGCCCTGAAACACTTCTAGGGGCATACCTAATTTAGAAAATACAAAATAAACAACACATCTGTGAAGAGTCTTCCAACAAATTAATAAACACTTTCGTACAAGCAGTTATAAAATAAAAGTATCTCAATTCTTTTTACAAATAAGAAATATTGTGAAGATGGATCGCGTCCTCTCAACTAAATAGGTGCCATACGTTATTCCAGGAAACTATGCAAGGTTGTATTTCTTCATTCACAGAAAGACAGTATCTGATGTATAGGTGCCCTCTTTTAGCATAAAAAGGGAAGAAAATGGAAAAAAAACCCCAAAGCAAAAAATCTGTAATTCATTGGACCTTCTGTCTCTGCCTCCAAACTCAGTAATATCACAGCAAAACCACTTCTCACTGCTGGACAGGAAGATTCCTTACATTTCAGAGAGTGGTGGCCCATGTCCAGAGTCAAGAGAAGCAGGCAGTTATCAGACATCTCCATGTACTTGTGTGCTCCACACAAACCCTTGTATCTACTGGAAGCAGAAAATTAAGTCATCCATTCACAGCCCTGCTACTTACATGGAAGGCAGCAGTGTTGGACAAGCTCAAGCAGTAGGCACAGAGACACAGAGGAACAATAGGAGTAACAACGTGGACTTCAGCCTAGAGCAGTTTCGCACAGTTACCAAAAGCCTGTCCAAAGAACACAATAGTTCATGTGGTGGGATTGCTGCCTGGAGACCACAAGTATTTTGGTTCAAACTTTAGTTGTGGTCATGCACAGAGTACGCTGACAGAGTTCAAGGATGCATTTGTAAACTGAAAGTTAAGCATATATTCATCTGCCTTTCCGGAGCAGACCAGAATGTTTTGTCCTTGACCAGAGTGCTGGGTGCCTCACGTACCCAGGCACTGAACAGAAGCCTGCACTGAGAGTGTCTTTGCTCAGTGACAGCTCCCACCTGCCTAAGGAATGAAACAAAAAACGTTCCTTGAAGTCTAAGACAGAATGCCGCAGTTACACACCCAAAATATCACTGCAAAGCCCTTGAACACGGTTTCTAAAACACCACCACTGTGTCAAACGTCTAGCTGTTCAGTTTGCACAGATTTTTCAATAACTAATGTCTAAACATAGAATCATAGAATCATTAGGGATTGCAAGGGACCTCGAAAGATCATCTAGTCCAATCCCCCTGACACAGCAGGATCACCGAGTCACACAGGAACACATCCAGGTGGGATTAAACTTCTCCAGTGAAGGAGACTCCACAACTTCCCTGGGTAGCCTGTTCCAGTGTCAGTCACCCTCATTGGAAGGAAGTTCCATCTCATATTGATGTGGAACCTCCTATGTTCCAGCTTACAATCATTGCCCCTTGTCCCATCACTAGATGACATTGAGAAGAGCCTGGTACAGCTGAAATACATTCTGGGACTGTCACATTTTAAACCCACTCAGCCAGCACCAAAGCACCATGTAGCCACTTGCTCACTGCTAGCCTACTCTGGAAGGATGGGGAGGAGTAAAAACAACAAAAAAGACTTGAGAGTCAAGACAAAGGACAAAGAGAGCACAGTTATCAGTCACAGTCATGGGCAGACTTGATTTGGGGAAACTTGATTAATTTCATTTAAACAGTAAAAGCACCACCAATTTAACAACAGAATCAGAGCAAGATATTAATAAATACAATTGAACCTTAAACGCACCTTCTCCCTGTCACGGTTTAGCACCAGGTCAGCCCACAGATTCCCAGAAAGACTGGGAATCTCCTAGGCCATATTTAAATATTTGATTTAAACATTTTCCTATACTATGATCTGAAATTATGGCAAGGATGAAGATAAGAGGTAAGGAAGGTGAGGGGAGGGGAAGAGGAAAAAGGGGGTGGGAGTTGTGTGAGGGACAGAGGGCCCCAGTGGGACAGACAGGCCGCAGTGTGCTGCCCACCAAAACGAGACCGAAACCAGACTCTCAAGACACACAACGGGGAGGGGGAACCAAGCAGAGGGAAAAGGAATACCTTGTCCCCAGATAAGGACCCCAAAATCTGTCTGGCCCACTCCACCGGCTCAACCTGCCCGCTGTGGCAGCCACCTCTTCCCTTCACTTCCACACCCACCGGCCTCCGCCCTGGTGCCCTGCGCTGGCTGCTTTGCACCAAGGGAGAAGCAAACGTCCCCACGGCCGAGGCTAGCTAACTCCTTGTATGCTGGCAGAGTGTCTGGTGCAGGAATACCGTGAGCAAACACGATTTCACCAAATCCATAGCACCCCGCCCCATCCCTCCCTTCTTCCTGGGCCTGGCTTTGCTACCTCCTCCCCACCAGTTGCACAGAGGGACAGGGAACGGAAGCTGCAGTCAGTCTCAGTCCATTTCGTGTTGTTTCTACTGCTCCAGTCAGTCTCAGTCCATTTCGTGTTGTTTCTACTGCTCCTTCCTCCTCAAGGGGGAAACTCCTCACAGTCCCCACCTGCTGCAATGTGTAGTCTTTCCGACGAGAGACAATTGTCCAAGAACTAATCCTACAGCACAGAACCATAGAATGTGTTGAGTTGGAAATTACCTCCAAAGGCCTCCTAGCCTAGCCACCCTACAACTAGCAGGGACATCTCCAACTAGAACAGATTGCTCAGAGTCCCATCCAGCCTGATCTCAGACCTTGGTCAAGCTGTAGTCCTCTCAGCAGTGAAGCACTTCAGCACAGGCTTCCCTCGGTCACAACCTTCTCTGGGACCAGTCCTCTGCTTCAGCAAGAGGTCCTTCATGGATCACATATGGGATCCTACTCCAACTATGGTGAGAGCTCAGCCTGCCATCTCACCACGTGCAGAAAAGGAATGTCAGGCTGCTCCAGCGTGCCTGGAAACAGACTGCCACTGTTGTTATAGTGTTAGCACTGACCTTTACAGAAAGTATGTTCAATTCTAGGGACACATTTCTGACCTAGTATGAACCTACTTCATTGATCCAAATACTGTGGTCAAATCTCAAAATCAATGCAGAGTGAAGAGGACAGCCAGTAATGGAATTGTGAGAAAGGAGGATATGAATCGTGTTGAAATAGTAAGTGTAATACCATATGATTCATGAAATGTTATGTCATAGGAGTAGTGTTGGAACAAGAAATGTTGTGCCATATGATTGGGGTTGAAATAAGAAGTGTTACACGATATGAGTCCCTATGAATTTGCCTAAAATCAGCTTGTGCTAACAGCTTGCGGCTAACGGTTTGAGATGTTGCTTCTCGTGGCTAATGGTTTGAGAAGTTGCTTGGCCTGCATATGCCCCGCTCAAGGTTCAAGGGAGGAAGATGTCTGCCTTCACCCTGATGACCAATAGGAGAAGGACACAATGTAAGAGGGACTGATATAAAAGCTCAAATGGAAGCGCTTTGGGGGTGTGGGTTGGTGGAGCGCAGACTCCCCCCACATCCAGCACTGTTTGCCTGTTATCTCAGAGAATAAATTCTTTGTCCCATTTTAATATAATCTGGGGTGGACGGCTCATTTATAACAAAATGGGCTTGTGTTTATAACAGAATGAAAGGTTCTCCATCTGTTTAAAAAGGTCAGTACAGCAGGCGCACAGCTTATGAGCTACAAGCAAATCAGCTGTGATGCCACGGGCAGTCCAAACCGTGTGCCTGTCAGAGGGGATCTGCTGTTTTGGTTCCAATCCTTAGCTACCTTAGAAATGACAGAAAAGTTGTGGAGTATATCTGGAGATCAGCTGCACACTCACACCATTCCAACACTCCTGAGAAACTTTTATCCTCACTTGCAGATGGAGGAAACGCTAAAGATCCCTATTAAGTCTCCGAGGTGATTCATAGATGTTTTGTAAGTCTTTCCTTATGTGGCTTGGAAGGTCAGGAAGGCTGACTACTTCTGAGGTACTGCAAGCAGTAAAGGATTGCCATTGCAGCAGAAAAGCTTGTTAAAAGCATATGCTCAAAAATCCCAGAACTGATATAAATAAATGCTAAGATTCAGAGGAAGAGATACCTGAAACAGATCTATGAAGAGGTTAATTCCCTCAGTCACTGTATGGGGAAGTGTTAAATGTTGTTTATCCTATTATTAGAAATTGTCTAGCTTACATTTTTCCAATAAAATATTTACAAAAGAAACATTATAAACAGCTTTACATTGGGGTTTTTTTAAAGTGTGCACTAGAGAAGAATTATTTATGTCATGGTTTGAGGCTGCCCACTAGTTCAAGAGACTGAGCTGAAAAGTAAAAGCACTGAACAGAATTTGTTCTGTTCTAACTCAAGCTAGAACAGTTTTGCAATAAATATGTTACTTCAGGTGGGCCATAGTCATTATATGTTAAGAGGTGCCACTTGACTAAACCGCATATTTAAATGCTTCAATTAAATCCTGCTAGAGAAAGAACTCCCAAGGTAAATGCTTTTTTCTTCCAAAAAAGTCTACACGCTGAAGCTGGTGTGCAGCTAATTCCAGACCCGGCATACTCTGAAATGTTTAATTATCCTTTTGTTCAGAGTATCTCTGTTGCGGTCTAAACCCAGCACCACACAACCACTAACACACTCCTACCTTCCAGGGCAGGAGAAGGCACAAGAAAAGGCTTGAGGACTCGGGAAAAAAAGATAGGTGGGAGTCACTCATCAATTATGGTCATGGGCAAAAGATAGACTCTACTGAGGGTAAACAAGAGCTGTTTAACTTAAACAACTACCAATTCACTGAAAGGAAAATAAGATACAGATGTTTCTTAAATGCGTCTTTCCCCCACGCCTCCTTTCTTCCCATGACCTCCTCCCAAGCAGCACAGCAGGGTAAGATGGACAGTCTTCATCTTCCTTAGGGGGAAAGGTCCCTCACTGTCCTCCCAGAAGGCAACAGGGCATACCTCTCACTCTGACTATCTGCTGTTCTTCCAGCATGAACTAGTCAGATCCATCCTTTGGAGACCATGCTCTCCGCCACGGGCTGTAGATGCTTTTCTCCACCAGCGATGTCTAAGGACTCCAAAGGTTCAGCCTGTCCTCTCACCACAAGCTGAAGTGGAATGGCTGCTCCAACGTACCCTCCTCACTGACCTGGGCATTCATATGGTCACATCTTGCTCTTCCTGCTCCTTCCCTCAAAAAAAGGCCAAAAGCAAGAGGTTTTCCACTCTTAAATGTGGTATCACAGAGGTGCTGACCTATACAAAGACAATAAATCACAATTAAAGCAGCCATACCTGAATGCACTTGGGTTCAGAGACATATGGGGTTTACATGGCAAGACTAAGTAGCAGGAGTGGGTGCTGTGCTTGTGCATTTCTTCAAAATCTTCTTTGCTAAAATAATCTACATATATACATATAGATGCACAGATAATTTTGCAATTCATCACTATTTTTTGCCTTTCAAAATTACATTTAATTAGAGATGTCAAGGAAATAAGGTTCATAAATCTCTTTTGCAGTAATCATTTTTCAACATTCAGCAGTTCAGGTCAGTGAAGACCTCACCTTCACGGTGAGAACTGTAGCAATGACTTAAGAATCATAAAGAGAGTCACAGCAGCAAGTCTAGTAGACATTGATTTGAAAAGGACATTATGTTCTATATTAATCTACACACATTAAGTGTGTACCCAAAACTTGTCAAAATAATGAGCAAATTGCATCCAAATGTTAGTATATGATTTTTGCTCACCCTGTACTCAAGAACTGGAAATTAAACATCTACAATAAGTGTCCCATGTGTATAACAAGAGAACAGTAGGGAAAACTTAGGAAGTTTACTTCAGTCAGGCTTCCTGCTGTAATAAGAAGTTTGCAGGAGATGGTTCAGGATGCCTTTAAACACTCTTGCTAACTTGGCATTTGAAGACGATGAAACTCCCTTATGAGGAGAGGCTGAGGGAGCTGGGTCTCTTGAGCTTGGAAAAAAGGAGACTGAGGGATGATGTCATTAATGTTTATAAATATGTGAAGGGTGGGTATCAGGAGGATGGAGCCAGGCTCTTCTCAATCTCATCTAGTGATAGGACAAGGGAAATGAGTGTAAGCTGGAACATAGGAGGTTCCGCATCAATATGAGAAGGAACTTCTTCACAATGAGGGTGACGGAGCACTGGAACAGGCTGCCCAGGGAGGTTGTGGAATCTCCTTCTCTGGAGACATTTAAAACCCACCTGGATGTGTTCCTGCAAGACTTGATCTAGGTGATCCTGCTGTGTCAGGGTGATTTGACTAGATGATCTTTCGAGGTCCCTTCTAATCCTTAATGTTCTGTGATTCTGTGAATGGAGGTAGAGTAAGCTCACAAGGGAAAATATACCTTTTATGGGATATTTTTAAAGTTTCTTTGGTGAGGAAAAAATTCCAGAAAGCAATAAAAAGACAAAGGCCTTTCAATTGATACAGATTCCTCTCTTAGAGAGGTACTAATAGCCAGCTACATGCTTAGAAGTGTTTATAGATGAGGTAGGTACCCCAAACGTTTTGTATGATGCCACTTAATAATTCAGCTGAATGAGTTTCCTCCTGAGAGGAGAGCTGCCTTAAGTTACAACTCATAGTCACAGATATCTCCTGATGACACAACCTAGCATTCGCTGTCAAGATAAAAAAATAACAACCACCAATGAACAGACTTCAAACTATCAGAGATATTGTGCCTACACCTGTTACACCCCTGCTGAAGCTTTTCCCATTTTCCAAGCAACTCATCCATCTCTTTCTCCCTGACAAAACACTTAACCTGTGTTTTTTCACAATGGGTTCTCAAATAGGCAATTAGATGACACAATGTTTTCCCCAGGCTGATGTGTGCTGAGACACAACTGACCTTCAAGGCATGAGGAAAGCCAGGAAACAGCAACTGTTCTTAAGCTATTAAGTGCTGAGATGAACTCAGATAACAGAAAGGACCTTTTCAGGCAGCTCTCTTGTCGCCATAAGTAGATGACTGTAGTCTTCCCTTCCACACTCTGTTAAATGAAAGCAGATATTTTACATTCTAGTCGAATCTACACTGGAGTTCAGGGCCAACAGCAGATTCATAATTGCTGCTGGCAGTTTCTGAGGTGAGAAATGGACTTCTGACTTTCTACTGAGTGTTTTTTAGATGGAGGGCATAATGGAGAAGTAAATAGTTTGGGTTTTTCACCACTGCTATTACCTATTTTAACTGTTATGGTAACACTTGCAAGACAGAGATGCTGGTCCCTGTAAGGAATAACAGCTGGAGGAAGGAGTCTGGTTACACACAGTGGTCCTCTTAATAGAATGTCTTCTTAGGAGAGTATAATTTTGGAGTATGCTCCAGACAATGTGTGCTACTTGCCATTAACTGGCACACAAGTCTACTGCCTTAACTTTCCAGCCATTCCCTACATCTCCCTCCCACTGTGAGTGCAGTGCAGACGGCAGTTTGTTTCACACGCCGTGAGGGATGCAGGGGTGGGAGGTAAGTTTGTCACTCCAAGCCAACATCTCCCTGTGGAGTGTTTCTCACCAGTGCTGCAGGGGACAACTTCTCTCTCTTCTGCTGGTGCTGTATTATGTGTTGAGAACAAATCTTTAAAATCTGTTTGCTGATTAATGGTGGACTATTGTCCCCTCCTTCCTCTTAAATTATTGAATTTCCCTTTGTATTTTAGCATGTGGAGAGAGGAGTGTAAGCTTGTCATGAACATAATACCTGGACCAAAGGATTGTTTTCTTCTTCAAAGCATCTTCCTTATGTCTCCAATGAAAGCAAGTGTGTGATTAACTGAAATCATTTGGGAAAACTCTTTCTTTTAGATCCTCTAGAAGACTAGCTGGATTTCAATGTACTTGAGAACTTGGATTCTCTAGTATTTATAGAAATATCTTATTGTACATTCATACCTCTGTGCACATGGAATTTACAGAATTCTCTTGGGAGCCCCCTGTAGAAAGAAAGCATTAGGTCTAGATACTGACATAATCCTTACATAACGACACTCCCACGGCATGTCATCACTATGGACAAGCCTTAGATCTTGTGTTGAGCTCATCCAAAGGAAATAAAATATAACCTGTCTCAGAGAATCTCTCCCATATCATTTTATTCTTTTGTAATGAAGTTTAAGCACTTGACAGAAAGCCGTGGACACCCCTTCTGCACCCAGCATCTCTGACACTGCTACTCAGATGAGGGTCTTGCATGAATGTGCAGCCACCCAAATTTCAGGCTGCCCTGCTCTCATGCTGGTGTCAGATACCAGCATTGGCAGCAGTGAGCAACCCCTGTGGAAGATGCACTCAGGTTGAAGAGTGCTTAGTGGTGGAGCTCAGGGGGTAGGTGAGCAGGCTGAGGGCTATCAGGGAGGATGAGAAGGAGACAGGTGCTTGCTATCACACTCTGCCTCCCATGAAAGAAACCCTGCAGGCAGACAGAGAACTCCCCGTGCTCTCTCTGCCATGCTGAATGGACTGCGAGGGCAGGGAGGAATGGCAGCTAGTTCCTGCCTGGCATGGAGTGGTTACCTCAGGAAGTACTGGACAAAGAGAAGGGCAATAAGACTTCCACCTTGGAGATGACATCAGAGTCTGGTCAGTCCATCCCCTGCATCAAAACAAATTCAGTAAAGAAGAGAAGATGAGCCATTGTTGTAGGTGACTAATTTCTCTTTAGCCTAGAGAAGAGAATGTAAACAAAAAGCTGTAAACTTCTGTGATCCAAATTAAAGATCCTCAGCATTCCTCAAACATGTGCATTGAACAAGCAGGTATATTTTGCAAAACAGGGAGTGACCTACAATGAATGGCTGAGAGCAAGGGTCTTGGCAAGCCTGTTTCTATAGCCTTCTCTTCTGGTCAGATGACACTATTCAAAACTATAATGAACTCTAACAATCACACTGAGCATCACAGAATTGCAGAACATTAGGGTAGGGCTTAAAAGGACCTCTGGAGATTATCTAGTACCATTCTTCTGCTTGATCACAATCACCTAGGGTAGACCACATAGAAACATGCTCAGGTAGGTTTTGAAAGTTTCTAGAAGAAGACTCCACAACCTCCCTGGGCAGCCCATTCCAGCTCTCTGTCACCCTTACAGTAAATACATTTTTCCTCATGTTCAGGTGGAACTTCTTACCCTGATTTCTGCCTGTTGCTTCTTATCATATCAGTAGACATCACTGAAAAAAGAGACTGGTCCTATCTTCTCAACACTCACCAGATTCTTATAAACATTGATCAGATCCCCTAATAGCTTAATGGGACTTTTTTTTCTTTAGAAACAAAGGATGGATGGATAGGCCTTATTATCAAGCAAACATTTACTTGATATAACTCAAGCTCCGTATTTGCAAAACTTCACAATAATCTTTTTCAAAGTATTCTAAAACAATGGTAAAATGCTATAAAACAATACCTCAGCCTTAATATTTAATAAAAATAAAACATTTTGTATTATCTTGATACTCTGCCATTCTGCTTTCCTTTCTCCTGTTATGAATTCATGGTGAACCTATTCCTGAATGAATTCAAAGTAGCTCTGATTACTCAATTATTTATTTATTTATTCTTTTATGATCTAATTTCAGTTACCACATTATTTCATAATCTCTTGAAGACTATACGATTCAATTTATAGACTTCCACACAAAATTTATCACCACAAACCACAGGCAATAATGTTTTATCACATAACGAAACATTGTGAAGTATCTATACCCAAAGAGAAATTCAGTTGATTACTGGGAGAGACTACAATCAAAGTACTGAATATTTTCCTTGAGACTTCATTTTTCTGTTTTGTTGTCTTTTTTTTCACCACTAATAATGGTAAACCATCGCTTTTAAATGGTTTTACTGTATTTCTAAAACAAACTGAGTGCAGACAGAACTTAAAGTTCCCAATACACGTTAAAAGAGCCCATTAATTTAGCATTAGCCCAAAAATTCATCTTTCTAACTCTCTTCTTATTTTGTGGTTCTCATAGGATCATAGAATCATAGGATGTTAGGGGCTGGAAGGGACCCATGACATAGTTTTTTCAGGCTTTGCGTAAATTTCAATATAAAAATGATGATATGTCCAAAAGAACATAAAAGGAAAAAGCATCAATCAACTATCATCATAAGAGAATTAGAAAAGTACCTTTCACTGGTACCACCGCATCACCTAGATCTTCAATCTGAGTAATCCTTGTTTCTTAGACGGGGAGGACAAGGACAGCCAGGATGGTGATGCAGTGAACCCGATTCTTATGAAGTTCACATCATCTGACAGTATTTTCAGTGAATCTGATAGCTGATGTTGATTTCAGGTGGCCCCATGGGAGGAGAGAGGAAGGAAGAGACAAGGCCTCCCTGGAGCAAAAAATCTGTCCTTTATATCATACTGATAACCTCGGTATGATAACCACTTATTAGATATGATAATCACATATCAGAGAACCACTGACAACCACAGTGGGCAGCAGCCCGATCTGAAAGATGCAGAAAAGATGCGGCAGGCAAGCAGAAAAATAAAGAGAGGGGTTTCAGCACAGAAGGTTGCCAAGAACCCTAAGATTTACCTTTTTATCTCTACAGCAGGGAAAATCAGAGCTTATGTTAAAATTCCCATTTCTAAGTTTATAAAATGCAACGGGGAAGTTGGAGTAAAATAGGAATCAAGAATATGGAAGTCACAGTCTTTGCATCCAATGTACCGTTCGCATTCTTCGCTCTAAATGTCAGCTGCTTGCCGTGTACGTCTTTGTATGGAAGCAATTTCTATTGGCAAATCTGCTGAGATTTTACCCTGGAGAGGAACGGCTTAGCAGTTCGGAAAAGACAACGAAACCTTGGCACGCAGCTCAGCAATTGTGTCCTGAGTCACCAAAGGTTTTTGATAAGAGCGCACTGAACCTACAGGGGATGGCTTTGTGCCCAGCTCTAAATATAAACATACTTGAGAATACTTTAAAACCATTCAGAATCCACCACTAAGTTTCACAAGGATAGACATCAGAACAGTCCTTGTTATAACAATAGTGCCTAAGACAGAATATCCGTATTCTTGCCTCTCAAAAGCATTAGGCTTGTACCCTCCCAAAGTGGGCAACTGTATTTTTCCTACATGTGTTGCTACCTATGCCTATGGTTAATGACTACTACCTTTCTTCTGGAATTAACTAAAAAAATGATGTGAAGAAAGTGCAAAGAAAGGAACATTAATTTCTAGTAAAAAACATTAATTTCAGGTAGAGATGCTCTTAGGGAGAAAAGTGGAAGAGTTCTTAGATCCATTAAAGTACCTGACCTGTTAATCACCAAAATCTTCAAGGTAATTGACACATAGCATTAAAATGCTACTAGCAATCACTTTGAACAATTTCTACAAAAATCTCCCCAAGAAAAGATGAAGCTCATAAAAGTACAAGTTACTGTGTCAGTCACTGAAAAGGATGAAACAGGTGAGGAAGGCAATCCAGACGTATTGTGTCCAAGCTAGAATAACAACATCAATAAAGGCATTGATGGATAGTTTTTAAAGCATAAGTCAATTTCCATATGCAAATGGCATAAAAGAAATACGCTCAAAAATGCTCCCGAGAAGGTAGCACTGTTTTAAAAACAATGACAGTAAGATCTAATATGGTCTGGTCTTTGTGACATAATCTTGACATCAACCAATAAACAGAAAAATTGAGACTTCATGCTGATCTCTCACACTATCTCCTTTCTGTTTGCCTACTTTTTTTAACTGCTGTAAGCTAATGACTTCACTAACCAGGTAAGATTAAGCATGTTTGTGGGAACATTACTACATTCACTGCTCAAACCCTTTTATTTCTTATCTCCATGACCTGCTCCCACCATACTGTAACTTCCAATCACTTCCAAAAACTCCTTGTCAACATTCAAAGTCATTTCAGCCCGAGATTTCCTTGCCAGAGGACACACTTGGTATGTCATAATATTTATTAACAAGCTACTGCTGTCTCTTTCTTTCTTTTAAAATACAGGGAATGTGTCAAGGTCTTCCAAAAAGGTTCCAGTTTTCACCACGAGATGCACAACTGAAACGGGAAATGTTGCCTGTAACTCTAATCTCCAGTTGTTTGTTGTTCTTCTTAAAGGACAAGATTTTTTTTATTTAAATAGTCCAACAAAATAAAGGAAGAGACATACTTAGATCTGAAGCTATAAAACAATCATAAGTAACTTGGAATTTAAAATTTAGATTAGACATCAGGAAGAGGTTCTTAACAGTGAGCAACACTGAATAGTGGAATAAATTACCAAGAAAGAACAGGCAATCTAATGACTTCTCTGAGCAGGTAAGATTAAGCATACCTGTGGGAACAGAAAGCAGGAAAACTCTGTATAAATGATTGACTGAATGAAGTGTCCAGATTGTTTTCTGCCCAAAAGTTTTTGATCAAGTTAAGCTCACTGAAGAAAATAAAGGTTTTTCATAGAAGTTAAAAATAAGTGACATGCAGATCATCTTTTCTTCAGGGAGTTTTCACCTTCCTTACTAGCAGAATGAATAATTCATGGGGTTTTTTTGGGAATGTCATGGATGAAGGAAAAACCTGGCAGAAATGAAGAAGGTCATCTCAAGTGCTGTCATGTGGCACATTCAGGACAAATGGCCAATCAGGTCTCAACAGCACAGCTTTATGAAAGGCAGGTCCTGCTTTGCTTAACCCAATCTCCTCCGCGACAAAGTGGATGAGAGGAAGGCTGTGGGTAATGTCTGCCTAGAGTTTAGAAAGCCTTTCACACTGCTTCCCACAATATTCTCTTGGAGAAAGTCCGCACATGGCTTAGGTGGGTGCATGCTCCGCTGGATTAAAAACAAGCTCGACGGCTGGACTCAAAGAGTTGTGTTAAATGGAGATAAATCTAGTGCACGGGTGGTCACAAATGGTCTTCAGAGCTCAGTATTTGGACCTGTTCTCTCTGATATCTTTATCAATTATCTAGATGGAGTAATTGAGTGTGCCCTAAGTAAGTTTGCAAATGACACCAAGTTAGGCAGGATATCTTCAAGAGACCTTTTTAGATATATCCAGGTCTTAAAACTGAGGTTATTTATGTTTTCCTAGAAAATACTCTGCTCAAACAAATGCCTTTCCTGAGAATATCTCAACTGATAGAAAAGTCATGTTCTATTTTCTCTAGCCTAACTGTGTCATTTTGAAGTCCAAGACAACATAACCCAGTCATAAACCATCCCATCATGTCCACTCACATAGAATTTCTCATAATTAACTTACAAACCTGGAGTAAAGCAGACAAAAACCTAAAATCATTGTACAGATCAATAGCCAAAGAGATCCCTATTCTGAACCTTCTGAAACAAATGAAAGAGGGTAAATTGTTTCTGCCTGTCAATCTGAATACAAGCATGCAGTGTCTGCTCAAGTCAATCTGAATATCAGCATGCAGAAGACAGGCCAAGTACTGGGTTGTTTTTTCAGGTTTTTTTAAAATGAGAAAGGTGTAAAAGAATTTACTGCCTCTGGTGAATGCTGTCACCTCTACGGAGGGATCCACTCTTGACCACAAATAAATGAAGCCTTGATTCCATAGGAAAACTGAATTTCAAGAGATGTGAGAAATACAGATAGGTTGGTGCCAGCATTTAATCTCATCACATGAAATCTGGGAATACTGTGCTGAGGCCTGGACAACTTACTTATATAAGAGTTAATGAATGATATTTTCTTCTCCATTTATGTGAAATCAGTGGAACGGTATCTCTGTTCTCAAGAGTGTTGATAAAATATTCCTTCTGAAGAATATATAAATATTTAAGTATCACTAGGGGTTAAATTTGGTATTCTGGTGCAAGGATTATAGTCACTGCAGTCCAGAAAAAATGTGAAAGGTTATTCTTGTTCTCTTATCAGAACATACTGCACTATTTCAGGGAGTGTTATCTACCATCAGCAGAGCAGGGCAACATCAGCTGACCCTTTTCCTCCTTCCAAATTGGGCCTAATCAGTTGACTTCAGTTGATATATAAGACTGAAAGATAACAGCAACAATACTGAAATAGGATTTTGCTCAGTCTGGTTAGTTGCCAGCAGAACTAACCTCTCCATATTTAGTACTAAGTCTAATAATGAATCATGTAAAAGAGCAATATCTGATATCCTGGTAAATACAGCACAAATACAATAAAGAAACTATGAGGCTGAGTCACATAAAGGAAATTTGGGGGTATAAAGATGGTCCTTCCTTCTCATACTACCTTCAGAAAGAACGCAGGGAGCACCTTACTGCAACAAACAAACTTTCTTCTTTCCTTTCTCTTGGTTATTAAACTGTATTGGCAACGGCCATACTTTTCTACCTTTTTGTCCAGTCACGCAATTATGATCTGGTGGCAATTACAGAGACCTGGTAGGACAGTTCTCATGACTGCAATGTGGTCATGGAAGGCTATGTCCTTTTCAGGAGTGACAGGTCAGCAAGGCAGCGTGGTAGAGTTTCTATTTACCTGAAAGAGCAACTGGAAAGTATTGAGTTATGTCCAGGGGCAGATGAAGAGAGAATTGGGAGTTTGTGGGTGCGGATTAAGGGGCAGGCTGGCATGGGTGACACTGTTATGGGTGTCTATTACAGGCCACCAGATCAGAGTGAGGAAGTCGATCAGATCTTCTACAGGCAGCTGACAGCAGCCTCACAGCTGCAGGCCCTGGTTCTCATGGGGGATTTTAACTACCCAGATATTTGCTGAAAGACCCTCTCAGCCAGCCACCCACAGTCCAGGAGGTTCCTTCAGTGCATTGCTGACAATTTCCTGATGCAAATGGTGGAGGACCCCACTAGGAGAGGAGCACTGCTGGATCTTGTACTCACCAACAGGGCAGGTCTGGTTGAAGGAGTGAAGGTTGAGGGCAGCCTTGGTTGCAGTGACCATGAGATGGTGAAGTTGACGGTCTCATGTGGTAGGAACAGAATAACCAGCAGAATCGCAACCCAGGACTTCAGGAGGGCCAACTTTGGCCTTTTCAAGCAATTGCTACGGGAAATCTCATGGAACAGAATACTGGCAGGTAAAGAGGTCCAAGATAGCTGGTTAACATCCCAAGACCACTTCTTTGAAGCACAACAGAAGAGCATTCCAACATGTAGGAAGTCAAGGAAGGGAGTCAGAAGACGTGCATGGTTAAACTCAAGGGAGCTGCTAGGCAAACTGAAGGAGAAGAAGAAAGTCTATAGTTCATTGAAGGAGGAGATGGCCACTTGGGGTGCTTATAAGGCTCTGGTGAGAGAACACAGGGATGCAACTAGAAAAGCCAAGGCCTCCTTGGAATTAAACCTTGCAAGAGAAGTCAAGGACAACAAAAAGAACTTTTTCAAATACATTGCAGCTAAAACTAAACCTAGAGGCAATGTAGGCCCCCTATAGATTGAGGTGGGTGCCCTGGAGACAGAGGATACAGAGAAAGCAGAGATACTGAACACCTTCTTTGCCTCTGTCTGTACTTCAGGGACTGATATCAAGCCCCAGACTGCTGAGGCTCCAGAGAGGCAAGAGAGGAGCTTGCCTTGGTTGATGAGGACTTGGTTAGGGATCAGTTGAGCAAACTGGATGTACATAAATCCATGGGCCCAGATGGGATGCACCTGTGAGTACTAAGGGAGACGGTAGAAGCCATTGCTAAGCCACTCTCCATCATCTTTGCTAAGTCATGGGGATCAGGAGATTGAAGGACTGGAGGACAGCAAATGGCTGTGTGATAGAAACCAAAAAGTAGTGGAACAGAGTGTACTTGGAAGCCTGCACCTAGTAGAGTCCCTCAAGGGTTTGTACTGGGACCAGTCCTAATCAATCTATTCACTGATGACTTGGATGCGGGATCAGGGTGCACTGTCAGCAAGTTTCCAGATCACACAAAGCTGGGTGGTGTTGCAAACACCCCAGCAGGCTGTGCTGCCATTCAGCAAGACCTGGACAGGCTGGAGACCTGAGCAGAGAGAAATTTGATGAAGTATAAGAAGGGTAAGTGTAGAATCTTGCATCTGGGCAAGAACAACCCCAGGTACCAGTATAGGTTGGGAACTGACCTGTTGGAGAGCAGTGTAGGAGAAAGGAACCTGGGGGTCGTGGTGGGCAGTGGGATGACCATGAGCCAGCAATTGCTCTTTTGGCCAAGAGGTCCTACAGCATCCTGGGGTGGATCAGAATGGGAATGGTTAGCAAGACAGGTTCTTCTCCCCCTCCACTCTGCCCTGGTGAGACCACATCTGCAGTATTGTGTCCAGTTCTGGGCCACTCAGTTCAAGAAGGACACAGAACTGCTGGAGAGTGTCCAGTGTAGGGCAACGAGGATGATGAAGGAAGTGGAGCACCTCCTTTATGAGGAAAGGCTATGGGGGCTGGGTCTCTTGAGCTTGGAGGAGACTGAGGGTTGACCTCATTAATGTTTATAAATATTTGAAGTGTAGGTGTCAGGAGGAAGGAGTCAGGCTCTTCTTAATGTCATGTCGTGATAGGATGAGGCACAATGAGTGTAAGCTGGAACATAGGAGGTTCCACATCAATCTGAGAAGGAACTTCTTCACAGTGAGGGTGATGGAGCATTGGATCAGGCTGCCCAGAGAGGCTGTGGAGTTTAAAACCCACCTGCGTATATTCCTGTGTGACTTGGTCTAGATGATCCTGCTGTGTCAGGGGGATTGCACTAGATGATCTTTCAAGGTCCCCTTCCAATCCCTAATGATTCTATGAATTGTCTGGAATGTTGTGTATTTCCCCTTATATCAGAATACAGTGGACTTTTTTTTCTGATCATGTCCTATATTTTCTTTTGTACCATTGGGGAAAATACAAATGTTAGACCTGCAAACAATGGCTGTAATTTCTCATGGTAACCAAAGAAACATGACAGTTTACTCCATGAATCTGCAAGAAACTGTCTAACAAAAGATTTCCAGGATATTCCTTCTAGGTCAGCAGTTTGCAAACAGT
Source organism: Rhinopomastus cyanomelas (assembly GCA_013400115.1). Classification (NCBI taxonomy): domain Eukaryota; kingdom Metazoa; phylum Chordata; class Aves; order Bucerotiformes; family Rhinopomastidae; genus Rhinopomastus; species Rhinopomastus cyanomelas. Next base: position 172,424 of record VXBP01010369.1, read on the forward strand.
TTTTCAAATTAATTTAAGATGTTTTATTTCCCCCAGGTTCTGTGGGTAATAAATGGAAGAACATCTGGAGTTAATATATTTTTTCCCTTCAGAAAATATTTCCAATATATGTGAAAGAAACAGAACTGCTGCTAGTGACCAGGTACACAAATTCCCCTTACCACTGAGTGTTCTGACTAGGAATGTGATTATTATCTGTACAGTCACCTGACAAGTTACAGTTATTTGAGGCATTTAGTGCTTAATAAACATGAACGCAGAGTACAGTATCCTGCTATTCTTTTAAACATTTCTCCTAAAACATTCCTAAAACATCTCATAAACACTCATACTAAAACACTCATAAAACATCTCAAACAATTCTACGCTATTAAGAATCAAAACTTTGATGGCCAAGATAAGTTGACGAACATATATTGTATGGAATAAAACTGTATTGAACACAGTGATCTTTTCCTCAATAAAAAGTAAATAGCATTTTGGAGTAGTTCATCTCTGGGTGGTAACAAAGATCCTTCACACATGGAAAGCCCTGTGTGTCCAATCTAGCCAACCAATTGTGTGGAGTACCTGAGGTAAGCAAGCAGGTAACATTCTACTTCTTGATAGCAGTTTTTGCAGATGATGCACTTAGGAATATTTAGCTCACTCATAAGATGGTTATAGTATTCAAATTACCAGGAGAAGATGTCTACGTACAAGCTTGATGTTCAAGGACACAGAACTGCTGTGCATAGCTATAAAGATGATGAAGAGAGGGATACACCTCCTGTATGAGGAGAGGTTGAGGGAGATGGGTCTCTTGAGCTTGGAAAAAAGGAGTTTGTAAATATGTGAAAGGTGAGTGTCAGGAGGATGGAGCCAGGCTCTTCTCAATGTCATCTGGTGATAGGACAAGGCGCAATGAGTGTAAGCTGGAACATAGGAGGTTCCACATAAATATCAGAAGGAACTTCTTCATAATGAGTGTGACAGAGCACTGGAACAGGCTGCCCAGGGAGGTTGTGGAGTCTCCTTCTCTGGAGATGTTTAAAACCCACCTGGATGTGTTCCTGAGCAACTTGATCTAGGTGATCCTGCTGTGGTGGGGGGTTGGACGATGACCTTTAAAGGTCCCTTCCAACCCCTAACGTTCTGTGATTCTATGATTCAAGGTCCCTGCATTAGTACAGAAAAAGAGGTACTTCTGCTACGCAGTTCTTTCTCCTTTGTTTATTCTTGATATCTAACACAGTCAAATTAATCTTATTCTAAAATTTATTTTATATTCTTATAAATGATATCTGGAGTCATCAGAACAGATGCAGACCCCTGTGTTGGTGATGTCTAAGACAGGGAGACTGATCATAACCTGTAAAACTTCTGTGAAAGTTCCATGAAAAGCTGCATTTACAGAACTTAAAAGGGATCAGTCCTATCTAACACATTTATTTGGCCACTTTAGATATTTTTAAAGGGGGTTTTTCTTTAAAAACCAGTTCTTGTATAATATTGAAGTTGTAAGAAATCTTAAAGTGTTCTGTGAATGGAGATCAGGACCACAGCTTTGCATTTATATTAATAATTAAATCTGTGTGACACTACACTTAGGCACTGTTCAGTTTACCAGTTTGTGTATTACCTAGGAGTCTAGGAGTGAAGAGAGATTCTGGAGTTCTTGTGGACTGTAAGTCATCCATGGAACAGCAATGTGCTCTGGTGGCCAAGAAGGCCAATGGGATCCTGGGATGGATCAAGAAGAGTGTGTCCAGCAGATCAAGGAAAGTTCTTCTCCCTCTCTCTGCCCTAGTGAGACCCCACACATCCAGTTCTGGGACCCCAAGTTTGAGAGGAACAGAGGTCTGATTGAGAGAGTTCAATGGAAGGCCACAAAGATGATTGGAGGACTGGAACACTTGCCTTATGAGGAGAGACTGAGAGACCTGGGACTTTTCAGCTCAGAGAGGAGAAGGTTACAAGGGGACTTAACCACTATCTATAAATACATGAGGGCTGGGTGTCAAGAAGAGACAATCACTTTTCACTTGCACCTTGTGACAGGACAAGGAGCAATGGGTGTAAGTTTGAGCACAAGAAATTTCATCTCAATATGAGAAAAAAAATTCTTTGCTGTAAGGGTTACATGTCGCTGTTGGGATGGACACATGCAACAGAATGCAAGTCCATGTGCAAGCAGTTGTAGTTTTATTGAGCTCAGTTCTTTCCATGTCCTTTCTACACACATGTCCTTATTTCATTGGTACAACACTTGTATAAACAAGCAGTAATTGATGCTCAGCTACATACACCCAGGTGCCTAATTTCATGTTGCTTCTGGCCTTCTCTGTTATCTCATTTCCATGACACATGGTTCTTCTCACCAGCTAGCTGCATTCCTTAGCTGTGATGTCTAAGCCTGCAGTTGCATTGCTGCTTGTTCATTGTTTAATGCGGCCACAGTTACAGAGCATTGGAATGGGCTGCCCCAGGATACTGTGGAGTTTACTTTTCTGGAGTCCTCTATGAAGGAAAAGAGGCCAAGAAGCAAGACAACTGCCACATGTTGTGCTGAAGCATATTTTTATTGATTTCTCATAGAGAGTGAGGAGAATCTACCCAGTTCTAGGCTCAGTGATTCTTCACAAGCTAGCTTTGATGGAACTCATTTCAGGCATATTAGATAATTAAAATGTTATCAGCCATCTATTTGGAAAAGTAGCTGTCAAATTCTAAAAGAGAAGGGACAAGAAAAGACTAATATCCTGTGTAGTGAGTTGTCTCCATTTATCTACAGATACGTTATGTCCTCTAAATTACTCTTGAAAGTGGGATTCAGATTTGTTCTTAATCAGCCGAATCTCAGAATAGGTCAGAATCACAGATCAAACATTTTTATGTAATAGTGATCATATTCTAACCACATTAAAACTTTGAAAATACATTAGTATTCTAACAATCACAGAAATCAGAGCCACAGAATCACTCTGGTTGGAAAAGACCCCTGGAATCATTGAGTCCAACCATCCACCCTACCTTACATGTTCACCCCTAAACCATTTCCCTCAACACCTCGTCCAAGTGGTCTTAAAACACATCCACGGATGGCGACTCAACCACCTCCCTGGGAAGCCCATTCCAGTGCCTGACCACCCTTTCTGCAAAACAATTTTTCCTAGTATCGTCTAAAATATCAAGTCAATATGAAAACTTGAAAATACGTTAATTTTCAAACAGGCATGTTGAGATAACTATGCACTCCAAGAGTTCATTCCTGTTCAGTATAACAGCGATGACATTTAGACCTCTGAACCTAAAAGCAGAGATGAAGAAACCATGCCTCATTTATTCCTATAGAGCAGTACTTTAATCTTACTTTAATCTGAGTTGTAATGGTATCAGTAAGGCCACCAAAACAGGAATCTCCCCCCCAAAATAATAGAATAGTGTTCACATCCATCACTGTGGAAAAAAACAACCAGATGCTTGTTTCATGCAGTGAGATGTTGAACATGAAATGCACTGCAGGTAGTTACCATTGTAACACAAATTTGAACCATGTATTTGAAATATCTTTTTAATTGATACGTGTTATGAAAACCATGTAAAATCATGAAATCAAAAATGACTGGAGAACAAGTTCAACAGTCAGTCTTTGCTTTGGGTTTGTGACTGCCAAATGCAGTATTAATGACTTGGCTGGGTTTTCAACTTCTTCCCAGCTGTACAGCACCCTTAGACTTCTAATTTAGACCCTTTTTGGCAAATGAAGAAACATTTACATTTGGAAAACAGTAGTCCTCATCAAAAGATGCCAGGTTGTGGAAAGTAATTATTCTTAATGTGGAAGAGAACAAGAAACCAAATCATTGAAAGAAAGAGGCATTAATGAATCCATTTTCCACAGCTTTGCAGATGAGAAGAAAAAAAACTTGGCTTAATACAACATTAAAATAACCATTTGTGTCATGAAACAGACAGAAAGTTAGTTCTTCTAACTTGAACCTAGCACAGGATTTTGTATTATTCTTTAAAAATAAGAATAAACAGCTCAGGCCTCTAGACCTGGAGACATTGAAAGCATTTGGCTTCATTGCTCTCTCTAGAGTCTGAAAGGATCACTTTTGAATCACTGTCAAATGAGAACAGTAAATATTTACTGATTTCCAGCTATGGTATAATATTTTGCTTCCAAGTCTTTTCTGCTGAAAGTGTTTTCCAGCACTAAAACTTGATCTTTCCAAACACCTTAAAAAAAAAATTAATAACGGTTCATGACTATAAAATACTGCATCAACACCTAGGAACGCCACCAAAATAACACTTGCCCATCACAGAGTGTTCTTTTTACTTTAATAAATGTCCACAGCTATTTACATTTCCGTGTCAAAGAGGAAATCAAACCAAGCATTTTGTAGATTGCCTAGAGAAAGGAAGGCTCGAATCAGTAGCAGAAGTGATTTTCATCTCTAAACTCTAATGATGGTTGTGTATTTACATCTTGAACCTTCACGTGAGTTTATGTGGACAAAACTGTCACACTAATGACTGGCAAATACAGAAGGGTTTCTGTCACTTTTTCCTAGTATAAAATGAATAAAAAATGAGAAAGGTTTTTTGGAGGATGGAGTTTAATAGTCTTAGGTTCCTACTTTCTTCAGACATCATCTGGCAGAAAACAAGCAGTAATATTTAGCATTTTCCATAATAATTAGTATGCAACAATGAAAATAATGTGTTGTCCTAAGCTAATTATTCACAGAAAATATTAAATCTTTTTGCTGACATTTGTTATTTGCACATTAGCGTGATTTCAAATTCAGTAACTTCCTTTGGACACAGAGAGTAGCAAATTTATTAAGAGAAAGAAAAAGTTTAAAAGCCAAATACAATGGCACAATGAAAAAAACATTTGACATATTTTCAAGATTCTGCTGTTTCTGGGCTATTTTCAGTGTCATCTAGTGATATGACGAGGGGCAATGAGTGTGAGCTGGAACATAGAAGGTTCCACATCAACCTGAGAAGGAACTTTTTCCCAGTGAGGGTGACAGAGCACTGGAACAGGCTGCCCAGGGGGGTTGTGGAGTCTCCTTCACTGGAGATCATAGAATCATTACGGATCGGAAGGGACCTCGAAAGATCATCTAGTCCAATCCACCTGCAACAGCAGGATCACCTAAACCAAGTCACACAGGAACCTGTCCAGTCGGGTCTTGAACATCTCCAGAGTCTCCTGCTGTGTCAGGGGGATTGGACTAGATGATCTTTCAAGGTCCCTTCAAGTCCATAATGATTCTATGATTCTAATGGGCTCCTGAGATTGATCACCAACGCTGTCTCATTAACTAGAATAACATCATTCATGGCACTTCATAAAATGCTCTAAAAGCAGTTCCCTAGTTTGTTAAAAGAGATACAGATCAGTCATAACTCGACATACATAAGTTCACTATATGTAAGTACCAAAGCCATATTAAATGCATTTAATTTGTCTAATCAAAACAATTAATAAGATACAGAATTATCATCTTAACTCAAGATCACTGTGAAATGTCCCAATTAACTGGTTATCCACATTAATTTTCTCTCATTCTAGCTGAATCCATCGTATTTCTTGTAGTTCCTGTTTCATATCATCAGTATGCTTTGCCCTGAAAACCAATTGGATGGTTAAACTGCATTGTGGTGCCATAAATAGAGGCACAACACTCATCTGGTTAATGAATGCAGTTAATTCCTAATGTAAGAGTACTGAAAAGCAGTGACGCACTGTTTTCTTTTGAATACAGAGAATTGAAACTGTCCTTTGCTTTGGCACACCAAGTTCAGGATACATGTATTCAAAAGTACTTTCCAATTTTGCTTTTTCTCTAAATCATAGAATCATTCAGGTTGGAAAAGACCCTTGGGATCATTCAAGTCCAACCATGAACCCTACTCTACAAGTTCACGCCTAACCCCCAACTCTTTATCTAAGTGACTTTTAAATATCTCCTAATAAATACCATGTCTCTATGTGCCATCTGGAGGACACTGGGTTAGAAATACTAATGTTAGGTATGAATCACTAAAGAATTAGGACTCAAATCTCTAATACAGTACCACAGTAATGATAAGGTTGGAAAAGACCTTAAAGATCATCCAGTCCAACCTACATCCAAATANACTGTCCTTTGCTTTGGCACACCAAGTTCAGGATACATGTATTCAAAAGTACTTTCCAATTTTGCTTTTTCTCTAAATCATAGAATCATTCAGGTTGGAAAAGACCCTTGGGATCATTCAAGTCCAACCATGAACCCTACTCTACAAGTTCACGCCTAACCCCCAACTCTTTATCTAAGTGACTTTTAAATATCTCCTAATAAATACCATGTCTCTATGTGCCATCTGGAGGACACTGGGTTAGAAATACTAATGTTAGGTATGAATCACTAAAGAATTAGGACTCAAATCTCTAATACAGTACCACAGTAATGATAAGGTTGGAAAAGACCTTAAAGATCATCCAGTCCAACCTACATCCAAATAAACCCAGGAGTCCTAACATCTAGATCATGCCACTCAGCACCTGATCCAGCCTAACCTTGAACACCTCCAGGGATGGTGACTCAACCACCTCTGTGGGCAGCCCATTCCAAAACCAGATCACTCTTGCAGTGAAAAATTTTTTCCTAATGTCAAGTCTAAACCTCCCCTGATGGAGCTTAAGACTATGACCCCTTACCTTGTCTCCAGTGGCCAGGGAGAAAAGACCAACCCCTGTCTGACTACAACCACCTTTTAGATAGTTATAGACAGCAATAAGGTCACCCCTGAGCCTCCTCTTTTCCAGACTAAACAAACCCAGCTCCCTCAGACTCTCTTCGTAGGGCTGATCTTCCAGCCCCTTTACCATTCGAGCTGCCCTTCTCTGGACTCGTTCCAGCACCTCGACACCCCTCTTAAACTGAGGGGCCCAGAACTGAACACAACACTCCATACAAGACAAGGGAATTACAGAAAAAAGTATCAGTAAAAGTCATTGAACAGCTCCAGGGAGAAGCCTCACAAATCAAGTGTGCTGAAAATAGGAATTTCTAGTAAATATATAGAAAATGTAACTTTATCCATCCTGAAATAATGAGTGAAAATTCCACACACCAGCAAACATTTAGAAGGCAGAACACAGCAGAGCAGAGCTCTGTTCTCCTCTTCCCTACCCAAGCTAGGGGTCAGTTTTATACAGAATCCAGTTGCGGGTACGTCCAGACGTTACTTGCCTGCTCGATGCCCGTTACCAGGGTAGGGCAAATTCTGCAGATTCTGACTTTCTGCTATGCAGAAAGTTAAGAAAGAACTACTAAAGGAAATTGCCAAATAATTTCTTCAGAAACACATTATCTCCTTGCTGTCTGCTCCTCAAAACTCTGAGGGACCCACGGGATTTGCTGTGGCAAAAGGTTATCCAGGAACCTGAGGAAACATGCAAATGTTCCTTCGTTTTCCAGGCATTGCCTACAGGCAGATAGATATTTTCCTATTACAAAGTAAAGCTCCTCTATCTGTCATTGAAAAAGGCACCCATATTAAATTAGAAAATGTTCTCCCCAAGAGCTCCCGACAGTCTGAGAATGGAAAGGCTCTTCTTCAGGGAAATGTACACAAACTCTTCTTTCAAGTGTTTCTTTTGAAAATGGCATTCAGATGTCCCGAGATCACAAACAAAATGCTTGTTTCCCCATTTTTGTATTTTATACAGTAGAGAGGACCTGCACAGCTAGGGAACAACAGAACCTATGAACAGAACACAATGACATAGCAGCTTCATGCAGTCGGCATGTCTCGCCAGCTCAATAATGCTGGCATCTGGGATGGCAATGTGAAAAAAGAAAGCTCATAACTGTGCAGCAGAACCATTTATGGCATCCACTGATTCCAGCAGACCCAGGACTTAAATTGTCAAGGAATATTGCTTTGTCTTCTTCATCAAACAGATCATTTGTAAAGATGAAAACTCACGTGGGGTTTAATGTAGTTTACTTGGTGGCAACATTTCACGCATTTCTGAGGGGAGGCTCCAGCTGCTGCAGCTCCTTACCTGAGCTGTTTCCATAAGAAGACACAGTACTTTGCTCCTCACTGCTCAAACTCTACAAATTCTCAACATTTTTGCAGGTGAAGAAATATTAGTCTTATATAAAACTGTAGTCTTCCTCATGCAGTTTTAAATGTTGCATAAACACATACTCCGTGTTATTAACTGTATTGTGTAGCCTTGAAATAAATGAACAGGAATGTAGCAGGGTGAAAAAAGAACTTGTGAAATCCTGCTGCATACCTTCCCAGATAATTAAACTGCCATCCTAAAGTGCAGCCCACTAAATAAAGGTTTTATAAAAGTCTAATTTTTCTCTTCTGAGTTTATGCAAGGAAACAGTAAAAAAACCCAATATTAATTCAGGGCTTTCAATAAAGTCATAAATATAAGGCGCATTGCCAGTAAGGAACTCAAGGTTCATGTGACTTTGTAAGAAGTCTTGAGGGCTGATCGCAGCATCCTTCAGTGACTGACAACCAAGGATTAACACTGTGAGGCAACGCATGAAAGAAAGCTTTAATTTTGTCACATACATGCAGCTAATTATCTCTATGAGAAGCGAGAAACTGGATGGAGAAACAGAAATTAGCTCTTTGTAGCTGTGTGAGAACTGATTTTTCATTTAATCAGGTCAACAAGCCAGAATAAAAACTTCCCCCCTTACTCTCAGTTGTGCGAAAACGGACCATTTTGATTTATAAATCTGCTGCCAGAAGAAACAAACTTTCACTTTTCTGTCACTTCCCTTTATGATTAAACCAATACAAAGTGAAACATTCAATTCTTTTAGATCTACAACAGTGTGCTACTTTCCAAGTAATTTAGAGAAAAATAAGACCACATACACAAAGTTGCCAGAAAAGGAAGAACAGTTATTTTACACTGCTTCCTCATCTGTTGCTTACAAGTAAAAGCACTCAAATTCAATTATCTTCTCTTCCCCTGAGTATTTGAACTTCCCAAGACACCCAACAAGTTAAAAATACATTATGTAACCAGGAAAGGAAGACTTCTTAATCTCTCCTGTCTGGTCTGTTGTGTCCTGTCTTGTATAAATAAATCAATATTCATTATGGTTAAGAACAGAAACTAGGTGCTTTGTTTCCAAGAGCATCACACTGGACTCATTCTCACTTTCTCATTTTGCAGTGACTATTTATTAAAGGACTTTATGTGAAATGCAGACGATTCAGAAGGAGGGAAAGGAGAGATTCACTGGTTTCACAGAATCACAGAATGTTAGAGGTTGGAAGGGACCTCGAAAGATCATCTAAGTCCAACCCCCCGCTGGAGCAGGGTCAGCCTACAGTACTGTCTCAAGATGTCCTACATGGGGCTCAAACCCATCACCCCAGGAACTGAGAGTCCCATGCTCTACCAACTGAGCCAGTCAGGTGTGTGTCCTTCATAAGAAACTGAGAGATTGGAGTCTGCATAACTTGATTGCTTATTCTAACAGAAAAATGCCGGCCCTTTAGAATTTCCTACTCTGTATAAATTCGTTCTTTATCTAAAGGCAACGATTTTATAAATTACAAGTTAAAAGCAATCTATTTTAAAGAGAAGAAAGCAGCAATTCAGGGAAACAACACAGCATGTCTGGTAAGTGGAAATGGGATAAAATCCAAGTTGACCAAGAATCACTGAATCAGATTAGCCCCACACTTACTTATATACTATAGATGTAAGTGGGGAAATAACAATGTAGTTAATCTACTAGCCATATGGTAAGACACCCAATAGATTACACATGGGAGTTAACGAGTGGGGCGACAAGAATTGTGGATAGTGAAATGACTGAAGAACAGCTGGCAGCTGACAGATCTGAGAGGGAGTAAGCCAGAATCAAGCACCAATGGAGTTAGTCAAGGATTAGGCATGGCACAGACCTTGTTTAATATTTACATTACATTATGCTTCATGCAGGCACAAAATATAAAGGCTAACTAATAAAATTTGTTAGCGACACAACCTGAAGCAGAGCAGAGCACAAAGCAGAAGTTACTGGAGGAGCAGAGTAGTTAACACTGCAGCGAGCTGAGTCAGTTAATACAATAAAAGGAGTAACAGTGAGTGCTGTTCTAAACAGTCGGAAGAGAAGTAGCACAGTGTTATGCAGCTGCGTTAGTGTTGACAACAATGTGACATGTCCATCCAAGAGCAAATGCCATTTTAAGATGTAAGTAATGAGATCCCAGAGTACTGCAAGCCATGTGAAATAAGACAAAATGGACTTGTCCTTTTTAATTTATCAAAATGAACTGAGATGTGATAAGATTCCTCTGCATAAATAGGTGGAGTGGTTAGGGATAAACACAAGAGAAGAAGAAAAGCTATTTAAAATAAACAACAGTGTTGACCTAATAAAAATATAGATGGGCCACATATAAATTTGGATTGGAGATTAGAAGTCATCATCATCAGAGCCAGAATATTCTGCAACAGCTTTCCAATAGGAGTAGCACAGGCAATAAACCAAACTACTTTTAAGATGAAGCATGTTTCAGAAATAAAAACGTTGCATATAAACATCTGCTTCAACGAATGCTTGCCAAAACACAGACAAGTACCCAATAAAACTTTGCATATTACTCTTGCCAAATCGTGCAGTGAATTGCAGGAGAGCAGAGCTGTTGAGTATCTGTGACTCTGAGACAACTCCTCCATGACAATTTGCTTGGAACTGGGGACTTCAGAAGCGTTGAGAGCCTCAGTTTGGGATGATTATCCGATCTTCAAAATTCAAAAGCAGCCTGTTAGTTCAGAAGGTTCAGTGCTGCGTGTTCAGATTTCCCCTTTGTGGCAACATTTATACTGAGCTCTGGAAAAATTTGGAGTAAATATTTTTAAAAAATCCTTTTTCTAACAGAGTTATGAGAAAGGAGATTTATTTTAAGCACTGGAAATCCTTGGGGGAAGAGGAGTGACTGCAAAAGTTTTCTTGTTCGAGATTATTTAACAGATACGGATTTCAGGAGAGATAAGATTCTTCTGCCCGAGTGCCACTCAAAGTACAAGAGAGAGGGCTGCAGCAGCTTATGTTTGGCAACTAAGAATAACTCACACAGAGCAAGCTGAACATTTGGCCAAGTGTTTTGTGTAAGACAGAAACTAAATCAGTTGATAGCTTGCAAGAACTTGCAGGTAGTAACAAATACACATCCTGAGCAAACTTCTATACGCATTGTGGAACTGAGTGTGCTCCCAAGGGACAAGATACCTATAGAATCATGACAATCATGACAAATCCACCTTTGTCAATCATGAAGCCAAAATCCATACCAGCATAAATCTGGAACTGATGCCATGCTGTTTAGGCATGGTCCTAAGATGTGTTAATCAGCCTCAGAACAGCTTTGAGAGAGAGAGTAGAGATTGCTGAGAACATCCAGATCGAGACTGCGCACTCAGAACTGGCAGAACCTGTGCTCTGACATGTTCAGTTAGGAGCAGAAGCAGGAACTGGACCATGATCCTGATGTGTTTCCAAACCCTATGGGATATGTACATCACTGTGAAGAGAGTGCCCAGATCAATATTTCTTCTCCAACCACGAGAAAAGTGTCCTTATTTTGGCTTGGCACTGCCTTGTCTAGATACGTATTGTGGCTCCTAACAGTGATGTTTTAGATGGCAACTGTCCAGCCGTTTGGTGTTGTAGGTGCACCGCTGTCTTCTCACAGCATTAATGGAAATGGCACTGCAGTAGGCTGTCAGAAATGAAAATAAATGAAACACTCAAACACAGTTTCTACAACCACAGCATAGTCTTCATTCCCTCACCATACCTGCACAACAGCTCTGCCGCGCTGTTTCATGTTGAGGGGATTAATGAATTTCCAGTAATGGGTATTTATTCATTTACTTCCACTGGGTTAACAGAAGTTATGGATAATTTCATACGATTAATTCAATAAGGAGAAAGCACTTGCACCATTCATATACAAAAATTAATATAGTATTTCAGTGTAAAATCTTAATTTTGTATAAAACATCTCAAAGTATGTTTGTCTTGCTTCAGCGAACCTAACCAGTAGAGAAACAGCTGTGTCATAGAAAGAGCTATCAATGGATGCGAGGGTAAATAAAAGACAACAATCTACAGGCTGCAGGGACATTCAATTATTCTTCTCTTTCTGTGGGGTTCTTCCGTCCTTCTACTCTGCACTAGTGAGACCACATCTGGAGTCTCGTGTCCAGTTCTGGGCCACTCAGTTCAAGAAGGACATGGAGCTGCTGAAGAGAGTCCAGTGTGGGGCAATGAGGATGATGAAGGAAGTGGAGTACCTCCCTGATGAGGAGAGACTGAGGGAGCTGGTTCTCTTGAGCTTGGAGAAGAGGAGACTGAGGGGTGACCTCATTCATGTCTATAAATATGTGAAAGGTTGGTGTCAGGAGGATGGAGCCAGGCTCTTCTCAGTATTGTCTGGTGATAGGATGAGGGGCAATGGTTGTGAGCTGCAGGTTCCACATCAATATGAGAAGGAACTTCTTCCCACTGAGGGTGACGAAGCACTGGAACAGGCTGCACAAGGAAAATGGGGAGTCTCCTTCAGTGGAGACATTTAAGACCCGCCTGGACGTGTTCCTGTGTGACTTGGTCTAGGTGATCCTGCTGTGTCAGGGGGATTGGACTAGATGATCTTTTGGGGTCCCTTCCAACCCTTAATGATTCTATATATTTCCATGATGAAGTTTCATTACCACCCGATTATGACAGTATGGTGCCAGGTGTGTGAATATACGGTCATAAATTACAAAACAAATGGTTTGTATTTACAGTGAACAGAAGTGCAGTACTAAAACCAGCTAATCTGTCAGTGTGTTTTCTGTAACTGCAGTTAACCACGTGCCAAGGGCTGACACGCTATTAACATTCATTTAAATTCAGGTGATTAAAGCCTTGATGGAGTGATGCCTGTAAAACACGTCAATGTCACACGTATACTGTGTCAGCCAGTCACACGGGACAGACTAGGTAAAAGATCTCTTTCCACCCTGAGCTCTCTCACCCACAAGCCTTCATCAGAAAACGCTCACAGTGAAGCCTCAGTGTCACACAGGCTTTGGGCTAACCTGCAGCATAGTGCTGGCTGAACGCCACGTAGAGGACGTCACGTGGAGAAAGGACACCTAACACTGATTGAAGTGAGAAAAACTTACAGAGAGACAGTTTAACTGTCTTTGGAAATGCTGACCTGTTTCTCATCCACTACTGCTGTGAGATCTCGTTCCAGGACTGCAAACACACTTGAAATGTCCTGCACTGCAGAGGAAACACCGTTGCAGTGGAAAACTCAAAAAAACAATAAATGAAAGGACGATGTATATTCAAGACAGGAAGTGTGCAAAGGAAGACTTGTGTTTTGACTTGGTTTTTGGGTTTGGTTTTTTTACTTCCTCTCTCACCCCCATAACCTTGGGAAGAGGAAGAACTAAGCTAAACAAGTTGATTAATGTCTGCTACATGGACTGAAAAGACACTGAAGCTTCTCCCATCCGTGTGGATGAATGGACATGCTGAGAACAAAATCCTTTTTGGGTAGTTAGCACATCAGCAGCATCAATATTCCTCATCCTGACAGCTGTTGCTGTGGTTGTGTGTGTGGAAAGAACCTGAAAAACACTGGCTTGCCCAAAGGAAATGATCCAGTACGAGATGCCCTATGGTAACCTTCCTCATTCTCCTAACCTGCTAGAGAAGTAAAGGAACCTAAGTTTAGGATAACTTTATAAGCTGTGAAAAATTAATCCACTCTGAAAGACAGGTATTCCTGTGCTCACACATACACAGTGTCTGTATCCTGGGGACTTGAGACAGTCTGCTGGAGATGACTGCACTTCTACAAATGCTGCTGTTGCACGAGAGAGTGGATCACAAGCTCCTATTTTACTGCCTGAGGAAATAAAATGCTAATTGACTTCCAGATTTTGAGCACAAGTGCAAGTAATCCATTTGCTTATAATTCTTCTTGGAAATTCAATTTGTTGTGTTCAAAAAGAGGACATCAGCCACGCAGTAAATCTTGATAGTTTTGCTTTTAGTTCAGATGTCTATATATTTTTCTACTTGACTTTAAACATCGGGGTTTTTTTTAATTATAAGCCCTATGAAAAATGATTAAAGTAACAGAGCTGATTACTCTAAGAACTAATTTGGCTTTCTGAAAACTGTAGGATTTGATTACAGTGCTTTTTGGAGGAGTAAACCAATCTAGCTTCATTTGTGATGCTTCTCAATATTTGGATGGACTTCTGCTGTAATCAGCTCAGATGACCAAAATTACTAAAGTAAAAACTCCCTCAGCTCACACACAATATTTAGAAATGTAAGTTGTTTTTTTAAAGCAAAGTGATGCACTGCAGTCCTGTGTCCCCATCTCCATTTGCTGACGCTTTCCCCTGTGCAGTGATAGAACGGAGAAGCCAGACAAGTTTCAAATCATAGAATCATTAGGGATTGGACATCCAAAGGGTCCCTGCAGCTGCATGGAAGGCAGCGTGGCAGCTGGGAAGGATTCTGTGGCACTATCTGCAAACCGAGTTCCTTGTCTGCTATGCACTTAGTGTTATTAAATCTGATCTGGACACTGCCTACTGCATCATAAAACTTAAATTTCACATCTAAATTATAGAGCAGAAGTAGCTTGTAGGGTTTGCTTAAAACTGAATTTGCCAACAGTCAATTTGCTTCGCCAGTGCATCCCAAAATCTAGCTCTGAGTAAGCAAGACATCTAGGCATTCCTAATCTAACTATTTTGAATTTTAAAAATATTTTGAAGTGTACTGTATTTCCCTACAGTAGTATCTTTAAAAAACAAATAATCCTATTAATTTGTTCCAAAACAGAACTGGGTTTTTTTTCCACAGAAAAGATGATATTATGCCAACTGCAATAACAGCCCCTTAAAACCTACATTTACTCTTCAGAAGCAGCCTCTTCTTCCCACCCACCCTTATCACTCACACTGGGTTGTTTCCAGATGAGCTGACATACCAGAGGAATTCAGCAGCTATCAGCTGCTCCAGCTCACTCTGTGTGTGTGTTTGTGTGTCACTTCTGACATCCAAGGGCAGATCCTTTGAGTTGGCCCAGGCACTGTGAAGTAAACAGCGCTAAGCTTCTCCACCCTCCCAACTCTGAGCTCTGTCCAGTAGCTGCAGAACTGTTCCCCTTCTCGGGGCAATGTGCACTGCATCATCTTTTCCACTTTGTGCAGGCGAAATTCCTTCTGCTGCCGTGGCCACTGTTGCCTTTGCAGGACTTATTTGCTTCGTGAGAATTGCTCTGGGTGCCAAAACAGCACTCTGGATATTAGCAAGGCCTATAGCTCTCCTGAAAAATGTCACATTCATAATAAATATCAGACTTAGAATTTAAAATCCTGGAAACAGAAAGCAGCAAACCTCACATGCAAGAGGATAGTGACATTCACTGCATCAAGGCGTCATCTTCTGCTTGGTCTGCAACATACCTTTTAATGAACTATGCAGTCCTGAGACAAAATTCTTAAACACCATGAAATCCACCACATCTCCAAACAGATTGCTCCAATTTAATTACCTCTGTCATAAAACACCCTTTGTTTAATTTGTCCCCATTTTTAAGTTTCAACTTCCACTCTTTGAATCCAGTCTTCCCTGAATGATGTTTTTTCCCCAATAGATTAAAGAATTGACTTAATAGAATCATAGACTCATTAGGGATTGGAAGGGACCTCAAAAGATCATCCAGTCCAATCCCCCCACCACAGCAGGATCACCTAGACCAAGTCACACAGGAACACATCCAGGTGGGTCTTGAACGTCTCCAGTGAAGGAGACTCCACAACCTCCCTGGGCAGCCTGATCCAGTGCTCTGTCATTCGGGCATTTAATAGGTCAGATGGTTTGATATTTAGATAAGCTCAGTAGTTCCATAGAATAGAATCATAGAATCATTAGGGATTGGAAGGGACCCGGAAAGATCACCCAGTCCAATCCTCCTGTCACAGCAGGATCACCAAGCCATGCTGAAGGATGTTCAGAATCGGACTGGATGATCTTTCGGGGTCCCTTCCAATCCCCCTGTCACAGCAGGATCACCAAGCCATGCTGAAGGATGTTCAGAATTCGGCTCCAAGTGCAGAGCTTTAATGCCTGAGTGAGCAGTTTTTATACGGCAAGATAACAGCTTGTCAATCCCCACCAAGAACGAGCTCCCTTGAGCACTGTAGTTCCAAGAGCAGTTGTTGATTCTACACAGTGGGCACTAACTAGCAACCGACCTCACAGAATCACAGAACATTAGGGACTGGAAGGGACCTCGAAAGATCATCCAGTGCAATTCCCCTACCACAGCAGGACCACCTAGACCCAGTTGCACAAGAACATGTCCAGGTGGGCCTCAAACGTCTCCAGAGAAAGAGACTCCACAACCCCACCATGGGCAGCCCTCTCCCCACTGTGATGAAGTTGCCCCTCACATCCATTACTTACGTTCCTTACTCTCAATTTAAGTCACACAGAGAACCTGTGTGGATGTTTGCACACGCTGGCTTAGAAAACAAGTCATTTGTGTATCGTACTGAAGTTTGTTTGGTTTGGTCTTAGGAGCACGGGAGTCAGGATGAATCCTTAGGATCTCCTGACCACCTTTGGAAACTGCTGATTCCCCAAATGAACACAATGGGGTAATCAATTATTTTTATAATTGTGATGTATTTTATCTATTTCTGTTAATACTTTTTGTGTAATCTGGTCTTTGAATGCAACACCAGCCAATCATGCTGGGTCCTGATATTTAGCCAGTTGCCTATGGTTCTTGAATCCTTTCCACAACTGCTGCTCACCAGAACATGCTCTTCTATTTCAGGCCCACTAAATCGAAGCTCTTCTCAGCAGACACGCTGCCTTCCATCTGGCACTTACAAAACTTTCTACATTCAGCCCCTATCCAAGACTAAACTCCAGCAGTTGATCTATCACCTGATACCCCTCCCCTGCTGGGAAGAGGGATTTGGAAGAGAATACCTGTGAGCTGAAATGAAAACATCTTTAATGAAACAGCCAAACTAATACTAACGCCACTGTGACATACAAAGTTATACTCAGCCCAGTGAACGTATGGCAGTAGAATAAGTCTTTTGATGTATTCAGTCCTCAGAAGCACAATGATGAACAAGACCTTCTTGTGATGGAGAGGAACAGGAGGAGCCCCCATCCTCAGCAAACCTCCCCCTTTATCCTGAATGTGACGTTTATGGTCTGGGATACTCGTCATCTCCTCTGTCTTCTTCCCCTCCCAGCTTAGCTCCTGACTAATGCAAAACTGCTGATGGTTGGTGTACCATGGCCAGTCCAGGGTTTTATCCCAGAGAAACCAGGACAAAACCAAGTAAACTTGAATCACAGAATCATTACCTCGATGTACAACCCAAATGGGTCTATTTTATTGACTTATCCTCTACATTGTTAAGTTTCCTTCATTACATGTAATTTTTATGTCTGGATAAACAATCCCTAGGTAAACTCACCAGGAAATTTCTGACAAGAGTAAAAACAAATCCAAGTTTAATCCTGATTTTTCAAAATGTTGTTGAACCTACCCTTTTCCTCAGTGGTAGCTCCACGAGTACTTTGCTAGTTCTCTAAATTTTACAAAATCCTACAAATGCTCCTATTTCACCTAGTTTTTACTTCACCTGTAACAAGAAATTTAACACACTACAAAGTATATAGTGAATTAAAAATTATAGAAGGAAACTTAAAACTGCATTGTGAAAACACATTTCATATACACAGGATTAATAGGCTATTAAGCCCCAATCAGCTGAACTGCCAGCTACTGGGAAGCTCCAGGATATCAATGGGGATCCATTCAGATATCATTAATTTTGGGTTGGGGTAGTACATCGTCATAGTTATACTTAGGGTTGCTATGGTAGTAAAGCTACAACACATAAACATCAATCAAGTTCCTCAAAATTATAATGTAAATAAAAGACTCTCCTTAGGATAGTAAACTGGTACTCCTAGAAATCAGTCATACTTTCCAACAGCACCGAGTATCTCACACTTAAAGGCAGGACCATTTTACTATGCACACACAAATCTTAAATTCTAAACGTTCCTAGAGTCTTTCTTGCTTCTCACCACAAGTCTTAATGTCCACAAACTGCTGAAGCTATTAGAATGCCACAGACAACACAATCTTTAAAATGGCATAAGTGTGTTTGATTAATTTGAAGTTTTTAAACCTATGACAGAAAAAAGATCTAGGCCTATACTTGTAAGATATTTTAAACAAAAAACCAAGTAACTAGTTATCGTAAATGCATGTCTTGCAAGACAAAGAGAAAGAAAAGAATGGTTTGTTTTAACTATATTCTTGCAGGAAGTGTGCTTGCATCTCCACACAAGTCCATTTAATCTACAAATAACCATTTATTGTTGTTGTATATACATGTGTTTTATCTTCTAGGCAATTAAAAACAAATATTCTCACTTGTAGTTCTTTATGGCTATTTTACATGCCACTATTTATCTGAGTGTTTGTTTGGTTATAATTGGGCAGTTTCATTAAATTTAAAGGATTTTTAAAAATAGACTGTTCCAGCTGTCAGGTTAAGTTAAATAGATGCTCTATCAGAGCTTCCTCTTGGTGCAGCTCTGGAGGATCCTAGTGGCCTGTTTCTCCAGATAACACCAGCACCCAGAGCCCAGTGCATACAGTATCTTCTCATACGTATCAACAGCAGTCTTATTCCTGCTCTCTCAAGGAGCAGGAAGAGGCTGGTGTGCACCCAGCTCAAATTAACCCTAGTACAGACTACAGCACCAGATGCAGAAACGTAGCCGACACCATTAGTGTGATACCCTAACGGACTCTCTTATCTCTTATCTTATGGGGTTGGACTCCATCTCTTGAGTCCCTTCCAACACCTAACATCCTGTGATCCTATGATCTCACAAAGTTTTTCAGAGCAGAGCGAGATGTCATTCTCTTGGGGAAGCAGAGACCCCTGGGAAGTTCCATGCACTGGAAAAGGAAGATAATCACTGGTGATCCACTAATATATTTTATATTTATGAATGAGCTGACATGCTTCTGAAGAATTTGTGTTGTCCTTCCATCTGGAGGAAAAGGTGTCTACACTACCAAGTTCTCACTTTGGAAAAGAAGGAGCCATGCATTTTTTTCATACTCAGATACTTTCAGTGAAAATATTTCTGTGAAATAAATGCTCCCTGGCATTTCTTCCACTCACTCTTTCTCAGCCTTTTTCTGTCTCCTACCCAAATATCAGGAACTCCTAAAATTTGTGGACATGAAAAGGAGCAGTTCGAATAGTTCAGACTGAATGAAACTACAGCTATTTAACAAAACACTTTCATTATCATATATTTCACTGCCACTTCTTGCAAACAGATTTGGCACAGAAGTAGCTGGGGTTGGAAACTGAAATCTGGCAGAGATGTGCTGCTTAGAGGGGTGCTTTTCAGCATGCCAGTGAAGAAGTTTTGATTTAGCTATAAATAAGTATTAAACAGAAGCTGGCATATGCAAAATAGATTTTTAAAAGAACTTTCTCTAATAACTATCTCTCTTGGACATCAAAATGAAGATGTGACCCATCCAATGTCAGATACGGCAGAAGTCTATATGTAAGTAGGGTCACACTGAGTGCTATAGGAAACCATACACAGAAATAATCTTCCTTAAATCTCAGTTTCAAAATGTTTCCAGTGTCCTCATACAAATCACAGCAGAGAACTATGATTAATATTTTAAGATCTTAACATATTAGAAGAATGAGCTACAGTAAAACTAAACTTTTGCACGTTAAGTATGTTCACAGGAATGAAGCAACAGCAACATCTTCCCTAAATACCTACAGCAGATCTTCTTTCAAATATAGTCATCCTGTCTCCATTAGCAGAAGGCATTTTCTGAAGCATAAACACTGACTCCAGTCTACATCTTATCAGCAGCCAGTATGTCCCCCCACATCCTTTCTTGTCACGATCTACTGGTATGGATTTTGTGCAGTTGCACAGGGAGAAGTCCATATTTTGCTTTGGAATTTTGAGAAGAAATAAGATGATGATTCTATGTTTCTAAGTTGATTGCAACATAAAATATAATTGATCATTTAATCACAGAATGGTTGAGGTTGAAAGGGGTCTCTGCGTGTTACTGAAGCAGAATCATACTGGAAGAGCCAGGTTTACGGTTGGACTCAGCGATCTTAAAGGTCTCTTCCAACCTGAACAATTCTATGAATCTATGGCTTAGAGGAAGGTGCTCAGGAACAAGTCCATACAGAGCTTGAGTACCCACAAGGATAGGAATTCTACAGCCACCACGGGCAATACGTGCCAAAGCTCAGTCACTTACACAGAGCAAACCCAACACAGTAAATGTGTTTTTATTTTGAAAGGGGAGAAGTCTTTCTTCACACTGAAGTTTTTTTCTCTGGGAGGGTTAAATGACTGGTTGCTTTTTGGAAAGGGTCCAGGGACAACCTCTAGTTACACTGACTCAACTGATGACTCTTCTCTTAAAATTTTTAACAATTGTTTCCCGAGTTCCTTTGAGATTTATTTTAGAAGCGTCATGAACTAACTTGATATTAATAACCTTACAATAGATGTAGGATTTCCATTACAGTTCAACCTGAACTTAGTGCATCATTACTTTACCTCCACTAGCAATGATATAACTCTAAATTGAATTAACATACTCGGAAAGGAAACCTCTCCAAGAAAGCTGTAAAGACATCCAAATTTCCTGCTTTGTTCTATCAATATTAAGGGAGGTTCTTCTCCCCCACTTCTCTGCCCTGGTGAGACCACATCTGGAGTAGTGTGTCCAGTTGTGGGCTCCTCAGTTCAAGAGGGATGTGGAGATGCTGAAGAGGGTCCAGCGAAGGGCAACGAAGATGATGAAGGAGGTGGAGCACCTCCCTTACGAGGACAGGCTGAGGGAGCTGGGTGTCTTGAGCTTGGAGAAGAGGAGATTGAGGGGTGACCTCATAAATGTCTACAAATATTTGAGGGATGGGTGTTGGGAGGATGGAGCTGGGCTATTCTCTGTGTCATGTAGTGATAGGGGCAATGGGTGTGATCTGGAACATAGAAGGTTCCACATCAACCTGAGAAGGAACTTCTTCCCAGTGAGGGTGATGGAGCCCTGGAACAGGCTGCCCAGGGAGGTTGTGGAGTCTCCTTCTCTGGAGAAGTTCAAGGCCCGCCTGGATGTGTTCCTGTGTGACTTGGTCTAGGTGATCCTGCTGTTGCAGGAGAATTGGACTAGATGATCTGTCAAGGTCCCTTCCAGTCCATAACGATTCTATGATTCTTGCAGTCAATTCCAGACAATGGCTTCTGTTTGCTCAAACATGCTCCTTGTCCTGCCATGTGATAATGCACAGGCTAAAACCGAAGACAAAAGCTGCGTTCAGCCACGCCAGGGATGGTACCCATTGAAACATCTGCATCACACAAGAAGTTCTTTCATACTTCACGCTGAAGAAATGCAAAACAAAAATTCTCTACTAGTTGTTTCAAATACTGACGTGCTTGTTCAGCCTGCATGATAACGTATCCTTCATGAAAGGGCTGGACGATGTAAATTTTCTCGTGTGGCACATATAACACAAAACCAACTCGTTATTCACAGCACCACACCAACTGAAAGCCTGGGGTGAAACCCCCACCTGTGGCACCATGTCTACATCCTTAGTTCGCTGGGTGGCGAACTCTGAAAAGATTCAGGTTGTGTCTAATGTAGCCAGTTACCTGCCCACATTCTGTAACACAAAATACATTTCCAGAATAATGCCTGGTAGATATTAAGTAAAATTCTGCTTCTGAAAGTTCTTGGAGTGTAATTTGTAGTCTAGTTGGTACTGAAATTATACTTTCAAATAGAGACCATTTACGTATGCAGATATACACAGGCAGCTCAGCACAGAACAGAATTCTTGCTCTGTGCTACATGTAGGACACCACAAGTTAGTTCTGAAAGAAGTGATTTTCAATTATTAGCATATCAGCTTTCTAGTACCTGTGTGCTACTCCGCTCCTCGAGGTCAGCTTCATTCCTAGGGGCGTAGAAAGCAAGCGCATGTCAAACACAGACTGCAGCATGTTTAATTCAAGCTGACAGTAAGTATTACTGGGGATGCTAATCATGCCAGTTTGGGTTATGTCTGAGGGTCAACACAGCACAGAGCCCAAACATGTTGGGTTCTTTGCTTGCAGAAAACCACTTCTTTTTTGTCTGAAAGGGCTTTGAGTTAAAACAATTCAAACACAGGAAGGCAGAAGAAAAGCAGACTGAATAAGTTATCTGATGGCTGGCACAGATGTTTAATTCACATTTTTCACTAGGGTCAAGGCTACTTAGAATGAGTTGAAGCTAGACCAAAAGAGGAGGAAAAAGGAAATGAGGGAGTTAGAGCAATGAAAAAGGGTAAAAGGGCAAATTTGGAAAAGAAATTCCGAAGCACATTAAACACTAGAGCAAACAACCAGGTGAAAGTCGAGGCAAAACTACACAGGACTTAGAATGAATAAAAGTCCAAGTTTTGTTTTCTTCTGCAGCTGATATTAAAATTGTTTCTTGTGGATCTTTGTCAGCAAGTTTGCTGGTGACACAAGACTGTGCTGCCTTTCAGTGAGATCTGGACAGGCTGGAGAGCTGGGCAGACAGAAATTTAATGAAGTATAGGAAGGGTAAGTGTAGAGTCTTGCATCTGGGCAACCAGGTACCAGCTGTGTCAGTTGGGGACTGAGCTGTTGGAGAGCAGTGTAGGAGAAGAGGACCATGAGCCAGCAGTGTGCTCTTGTGGCCAAGAAGGCCAACAGCATCCTGGGGTGGATCAGAAGTGGGGTGTTTAGCAAATCAAGAGAGGTTCTTCTACCCCTCTACTCTGCCCTGGTGAGACCACATTTGGAGTAGTGTGTCCAGTTGTGGGACCTTCAGTTCAAGAAGGATATAGAGCTGCTGGAGGGAGTCCAGCAAAGTGCAGCGAGGATGATGAAGGAAGTGGAGCACCTCTCTTATGAGGAGAGGCTGAGGGAGCTGGGTCTTGAGCTTGGAGAAGAGGAGAGTGAGGGGTGACCTCATTAATGTCTATAAATATTTGAGGGGTGGGTGTCAGGAGGATGGAGCCAGGCTCTTCTCAGTCTCATCTAGTGATAGGATGAGGGGCAATGGTTGTAAGATGGAACATAGGAGGTTCCACATAAATATGAGATGGAACATCTTCCCAGTGAGGGTGATGGAGCACTGGAACAGGCTGCCCAGGGTGGTTGTGGAGTCTCCTTCACTGGAGATGTTTAAGACCCACCTGGATGTGTTCCTGTGCGACTTGGTCTAGATGATCCTGCTGTGACAGGGGGATTGGACTGGGTGATCTTTCAAGGTCCCTTCCAATCTCTAATGATTCTCTGATTCTGAGTTGCCCATTGAGATCAGTGAGAATGCACTTTTGCCATTTTTAGTCCTGCACAATTTTTAAACTTCATCTCTATTTATCCCATTTTATTACAAACAATATTTTCACGTAGTATGACGGAGTGATTAAATCAAGATGGCAATAGCTACATTGTGCTACCTGGTACATTTTCACTAACAGTAACAGCCTTTCATGAACACGTAATGAGAAAATTACCAGGTAAGCATTGCACAAAGTGTTGTGTGAATTACATGTTTTTGTTTTGGGTTGTTTTCCCAGAATACATGAGAGAATGTGTTTTTTTTATGTAATCAAATATGTGATTGATATTTCAACCGATTAAGTTTGCAGTTGTGAAAACGTTATCACAGCCTTGTTTGTCACACCCTTGACTTCTGTGTCCTGTGTTTAAAACAAGTTTTTACTTGAATAAGCTAAGTGTTTATTTAAGAATTTACTCATTAATTTTCTTGGTTTTGGGGTTTTAAAATGCAAGAAACTAAATATATTCTGGACAAACACAGTCAGAAATACTGCTGGTCTAAAGGCAAACAATATATTGCAAGGAGTATGTGTTACTTCTGAGAACAGCTGGTCCACAGGATAGCTACTGGCTGTTTTTCCACAGGCAGCAGACTGAGGACATGGTTCAGTTCACACTTGCGAAAACAGGATCATCTAGATTGAAAAGGTTGATACTGCTGTTCAGATGGTTCTGGATTCTGGTTCGAATATTCTGAAAGGCTGCTCTGTATTTATTGCAGGTGAAACAGCTCACCCACTGAAATTCACCTCTTAGCTAAGAAAAATTGAAAGCATGCTCCCCTTTCCCATAAGATGTTTTAATACAGTATTTACTTTAAATTGCTTCACTATTTATTTCCACATTCCCTGATAGCATAAAATGTTTATCACTTATCACAGCGTGTAATTGTTTTAAGCCTCCCCAAGCCCTTCAGACTCCTGGTTTCAAATAATCGGTAAGTATTTTACAGCTTCTTCAGAAAATCATCTTATGCTCTATCAGAAGTTTTAGAAAAGGACTATTAAAGAATATCCACAGAGGCAAGGTGGACCAGTCATTTCCTCAGAACAAAATGGGTTCTCGAAGTTTTCAATCAAGGTGTTTAGAGAGGCAGTGTCACGCCAGGGATTTTTTCAAATTCCTGTAAACTGCCATTTACCATAAAACAGTGAGTTTCTGAAATACTGCATCAGCAGCACCTTCTGTGTGGCTGCCAGATAAACACTCGAACATCTGTGGCTCTGTGTTCCCAAGGACACTGAAGGAAGGACACGGCGTGAATGGGAGCTTTGCTGCAAGAGGCTGTCTGGGTGCTGCTGGGGATACAGGAAGGAGGGACAAGCTTCCCCGTGTCCTGTTTCTTCGTATGGACCGTTGAAATAAACGAGACACTGTTATGTGTGGCAGCTACCAAGCAGACAAGCATTCTAAACCAAAATACTAGTTTCTACTAATAACTGCTTAAAACTGGATTATCATCCAGCAATGATTTTCACTTTTCTTCTGGCCAAGGAGAATCTAACCACGAAGAGGGAGGAAACAATTTGTGGCTCAATACTGCATACCCATAGTGTCTAGATGTTGTCCTCTTGTATTTTCTCAGAGGGACTGATCACAACACTGAAGGTCATTAGGTCTGGGATCAGTTTACCCACTGCCATTTTGTCCAAGTTCACCTTCAGACTTGTCCGTTAAGGCCACACTACGCAAGGACCACGCAGTCAGAATTCTCGTTAAAATGTTCCAGCTTATTCCCCAGATACCTGACAGATTTCATAGGTCACCTCAGTCCCTCAACGAACATGGAAGAACAATCTTATGGAACATCAGAGGAGAAAACATGTCTCAAGAACAAATTCCTCACATTCAGAAGGCTATAGGCTGATTCCACAAATATGTGGGGAACCTCAAAACAGAAGAGCGTGTTACTGAAAAGAAGAAAGACATGGGGTGTGGGTCTTGCTGAGATAATAATCTTTAAAAAAAATAAAAGAATGAATCCCAAACTTTGTCAAGGCCCAAGTCAAGTACCTTCAGCCTTTGTCCACTGTGCATTAAGCAGTTAGACAAAGAGCTCCAGACCTCACTGGCAGTGTTACATGGAACAAGACCCATGCACCTACCTGTTCTCTGGACTCAAAGTCCCAAATTGAAAGGAGCAAATACACCAGCTCAACATAACTGTGCTTATTTAAGTCACAATCAGTAACAAGCTGTGTTAATCACACTATTCTGAGCAGGTCCAGCACAAACCAACTGCAGAGCCTCTGGGAGGAGTGTTTGTACCCTCTGCCATAAGCTTTGGTCCAAGGGAAACCACCATTGGGTGTTGTGGAGTCGTCACCTCTGGAGAGGTCTATAACCCACCTGGATGTGTTCCTGTGTGACTTGGTCTAGAGGATCCTGCTGTGTCAGGGGGATTGGACTGGATGATCTTTTGAGGTCCCTTCCAATCCCTAATGATTCTATGGGGACAAGAAAGGTGAGGATAGAATGCACAGGACTGCCCAAACCGCATGACCATGTGCTCAACAGCCGTGAGGAGCAGCAGCTGCTGGTACCTGATGAGTCCCAGTGGGGACAGGTACCTAGTCACAGATGTGCTCGTCCTCAGAAGCAGCTTGGACCGGGATGAAAAAGGGGTGATTTATACTGGTACAGAGGAAAGGTATCCACACAGAAACTGTCTCAATTACCCAGCACCAGCTAGCAGCTGAGAAGCTGCAAAATCCCTCTTAGCTCTGACCGTTTCAAAGCAGAGTCAAGCCCGTTGTCTCAAACCACCTCCAGTGGCAGTTTGAACTAATGTTTAATTGTGCCATGAAATGGACTGTAAGTGCTCACAGAACCAGGAAACAGCCGTGAAGCAGTTCAAAAAGCTGTTCAAGCCATTCATCCTCTGTGCCTTTTCAGCAGCCAGTTACTGTCTGCTGGTTCAGAGGACGTATGCGAGCGTTACCCATATAAATGAACTTAATATGGGTAAACATGTCAAGCCTATATCAAGTCTGGGATTAAGCTAATTACATAAGAACTGGAGATCAAGCCAGAGTTGCACTGGAAAATTCCATTTCACTCAACCTGTAATAATCTGTCTGAAATAATTTACATTCAGGGAACTTGTGCAAAAATCCAGGTGAACGAGATCTGTTGCAGAGCTCAACCTAGTAAGGTCTAGAGACATTAACATCTCTCACAAGTTTTTAACAGCACCAAAAAAGTTGGCACATCGAAGTCCCCAGATTTTTTTTATTTTTAAGGAGCTGTGCCAGTCTCATTCAGGCCAAAGCAAATAAATACATTCCAAAGGGAAGAACTAAAAATATATTGCCACTGAGAACAAAACAACTTCTGTAAGTGCTCTGCAGGGCAGTAAAAGAAACCTTTTGACAGGTGTGACACAACCATCTGTGATGGGTTGACCTTGGCTGTCTGCCAGGTGCTCACCAACCTGTTCTGTCTTTACCTTCTCAACCACACAGGGGGGAAAATTAAGCTGGAAAAAAGACAAGGAGATTTACTACCAACTACCATCATGAGAAAACAGGCTGACTCCAGGAAAACTTAATTTAGCTTATTGCAAATTAAAAGTAGCTTTTGATGGTGAAAATCAAAATCTAAAGCATCTTTCCTCCAATCCCTGTCCCACAACCTCTTTCCAAGATCAACCTTGTTCCTTCATTTCCAGCTCTCTACCTTGAGCGCAAATGGATTCAATCTATAACTGTTCTCTCCACTCCTTCTTCCTCACACTGTTCCCCTGCTGTAGCATGGGCTGCAGTCCTACAGAGTGCGTGAGCTTCAGCACGAGGTCTCCAAGGGCCCCAGTCCCTGCAGGAGATCTACCTGCTCCAACGTGGGGTCTGCCACAAGCTAGAGCGGTGGCATCTTCATGAACTGCAGAGAAATTTCTGCACTGGCACCTGGTAGAATTTCCTCCTCCTGCTTCTCCTCTGGCCTCAGGACTCAAAAGGGACTTTTCTTACTTCTTTTTTTTCCCCTGACTGCTTGTGCAGGATTTTTGCCCCTTTTTAAATACATTTTCCCAGAGGTGTCACTCTGCACCAGGGAGACCCAGCCTCTGAGAGGCCACCCTGCAGCCTCCAGTATAGCATCACTGCACTCTTATGGGTTCATCCTCATTCTCCATTTCTCACTACCCTGTAGCCAGCACTTCAGCATGCCCTCCCAATTTAAGGCAAGTGATTATTTTAAGGTTACAATACAGTCTACCACACAAATTAACTTCTTTCTAAAGACAGCAAGACGTGGGTTCTGACATTAACAGGTCATTTAGACCAGTCTGTCTAGAAGTTATCAAGAGAAGAGTTTACAACAAGAAAACAACAATAGTGTGAGCACCAGCCCTTTCACAGGAAGGAAATTAATGAAATCTAAATAAGGAAATTTTAGACACTGAATTAATTGATCTAAAGAAAATACAGCAGATATTCTTGATAGTACATGTATTATGTATGAGCTAAGAGATGATCACTGCTTGTGTATAGCTCTTGTTTTCCAAAATTAATTGCATTGCATGTATTTAGAAAGTGAAATATGCTTTTTGCTTAGGTCAACACCTAAAGTTATTTCACAGAAGCAACATTAATCAGATTTGTAAGGCTGATAACAAAAAGCAGCCGTGTACTACATCACTACCAGCATCAATTTTTTAAGTCTTAGAACAGTGAGAATGCAAAATTCTCATATTGGTCATTTTTCAGCTTTGTGACAACCAACTAAAATCTATGTTGCCATTTGTTTGGTTCCTCCAGCAACCACCATCTGATATATTATTACAAGTATATTTCTACTGTCTACTAGCCCCAGTGACATTACACCGACATTCTGTTTCAGAACAATAGAAATTATGTGAATAAGGATCTACCAGGCAATGCTTTAGCTGAAATAACAAATTAAGCATCTGACTTTTAATTAAAAGAGGGAGACCAATCCACCACTGAAACTAACTTGTCAAGGGGCAACATCTCTTTAAAAGGAAGACTGAAATCTTTTTACTAGAAAAAGCATGCTTGGTGCAATCAGAATCATTACAGACTGGAAGGGACCTCAAAAGACCATCTAGTCCAATCCCCCTGACACAGCAGGATCACCTAGACCAAGTCACACAGGAACACATCCAGGTGGGTCTTGAACATCTCCAATGAAGGAGACTCCACAACCCCCCTGGGCAGCCTGTTCCAGTGCTCTGTCACCCTCACCGTGAAGAAGTTCCTTCTCAGGTTGATGTGGAACCTTCTATGTTCCATCTTACACCCATTGCTCCTCATCCTATCACTAGATGACACTGAGAACAGCCTAGCTCCATCCTCCCCACACCCACCCCTCAAGTATTTGTAGACATTAATCACTTGATGCTGGAGTACTAGAAGAAAAAGCCATGACTGTTATACACAGGATGTCAAACCAAACACACTCAAACTTCAAGTAGCTCTCAAACAGAAATTACTCATCAGTTTCTGTGGCCACTATTTGCCCACAAGAACTCTCTCAGAAAGCTAGATCGACGCATTGGCCTTTGGATTCCTGTTATTAACCACAGAACAAATCAAACTGGCATTTGCTCCCATGAACGAGTCCGCACAAACGAGCGGTCACACCATACGGTCTCATGGAAACCAGAGACGCTCCAGATAAATATATAAGCTGCAATTCACTAGTCAATATGCAGAATCAGATCTATGATCAGTCTCTTTGTAATTCTTCTTTACTTATTAATCACACTGAGTTGGGTTAAGCAGGTGAGATTCATCACAGCCAAAATCAATAGAGCTAAACGAGTCATTAAACTGACCAGGATGTTTAAATTCTCTGAACTCTCCCCTGTTCTCCTTAGAAGAGCATGTCTATTCTCTTTAGAACACTGGCTAATAGAACAAGAGGTGTCATACATGCATTCTGCAGCAAAACTGCACTTGCACTTCTTAACAAAGATGAAATAGCCTAACAGCCCAATAAAAATTTGCAGCCATGTGTAAGTCCAGACAAACCCCAGCAGAAGAGCCACATTTGTGCAATTGTCTGATGAATCAAGACCATCTCAATTTTATAGTAATCCTTACACGTTCCAAAGTGTTGTACACATGTTTCCTGTAGAGTATTTTAATAAACAAAGCCAACCAAAAAAAGGAAGTGGTGCTGTAAGCATGTAAACACATGATAAAAGTGCTGTTGGCAAAATTATTCTGATTTTTCAGATATTTAGACGGTGGAGACTCCATGTCTGCTGCTACCATATTCCAGTGATGCCTTTTTGAAAAGCCAGGACTGAGGACCCTTTGCACAGTCATTAGTATAACATGGTGACCTCACAGAGTATCAAAGGTAGAAAAGCTGTTAAAAGAAAAATTCATTCAGAAAGAACAGAAAAAAGGCTAAAACGTTCTTTAAACTTTTCTCAAAGCAAGAGAGACAGATAACGTTCCAGTTTCCTACCATTATTGAGATGAAACAGGACAAAAAGCACCTGACATTTCAAATGGCTGCCCAGAGGAAACTTCCAGAAAGCTAAACTGGATTGAAATGGCATTAATAGTTCCCTGGCTGCATGCACCCTTTACAAAGAGGTTAAGGACACCAAGTCACAAAAATAATGTTTGAGATAATAAAAAAATTACGGAAAAAGATTCCACTCTGATATTTCCAAGCAGACCAAAAACGAGACACTTTTGCATAGGTTTAAAGACAAAGGAAAGCACCTCAGTTCAAAATACAGAGATTCAAACCCCTTACACACAATCATAGAACATTAGGGATTGGATGGGGCCTTGAAAGATCTCTGCCCTGGTGAGACCACATCTGGAGTATTGTGTCCAGTTGTGGGACCCTCCGTTCAAGAGGGATGTGGAGCTACTGGAGGGAGTCCAGCATAGAGTGACGAGGATGAAGAAGGAAGCGAAGCATCTCCCTTATGAGGAGAGGCTGAGGTAGCTGGGTCTCTTGAGCTTGGAGAAGAGAGTGAGGGGTCACCACATTAATGTCTATAAATCTGTGAAGGGTGGGTGTCAGAAGGATGGAGCCAGGCTCTTCTCAATGTCATCTAGTGATAGAACGAGGGGCAATGGCTGTAAGCTGGAATATAGGAAGTTCCACATAAATGTGAGAAGGAACTTCTTCCCAGTGAGGGTGACAGAGCACCAGAACAGGCTGCCCAGGGGAGTAGTTGTGGAGTCTCCTTCACTGGAGATGTTTAAAACCTGCCTGGATGCGTGACTTGGTCTAGATGATCTTGCTGTGTCAGGGGGATTGGACTGGATGATCTTTCAGGGTCCCTTCCAAGCTTTAATGATTATATGATTCTATGACTTTGGTTTTTAAGTTAATGCTCCCAGGCATCTAGTTATTTTTAGATTTAACACCACAGTGCAATCAGATGCAAGTTTCAGCCTTAACCCTCTTCAATATCTCTAAAATTCTCATCTCTTCCATCTACCTTGAGAAGCTTATATCCCATAGACAGATGCACATCACAGCGACTTGACTCCACTCCATACAAAATCCCACTGCTATTGCTTTCTTTCACCATTTATCGCCTTTACCCAGTTGATTGCCTGCATAAACAAGGGCTGCTAATTACAACCAGTTTCTCCTGAGCCCAATGAAGTACACTGAATTACAATATAGCACTAGAATAGAAGCCTCCAGACTTGAGCAAGGAAGACTAAGCAGTGCAAAGCAGCATTTTTCTCTTTGTATGCTGCTTTGTGAATCATTCTCAGTGTTTAAAAGGTAAGAGATTTGCAAAAAGCATCTTATTCATCATCACAATTCATCTGGCTTCTACTTCCCTCTCTCTTGCTTTCTTCATTTGGTTAATGCATTTTTTTTCCTCACTTGTGCTATGGAACATTAAGGTAAAGAAGTTCACTTAGTTCTAACCCTCTTTAAAACAAAAGGCAAATAAAGCAGCTGGAGAAGTTATTCTGCCAATAAGTAGACTCCCAATTATTTCCTCAGCTGCTAGCTCTCTGCTGGAAGTGACTAGAAACCCTTCTTTGCTTCACTTCCTAGCTGCTGATACAAAAGCACAGGTACCCAAATGAAAGGTCACTCACCAAAACCAAAAGATAGAGGTCTCAGGAGGAATCCTTAGGCAGCATTCTGACCCATGGGGAATCCCCAACCACGAACCTGCTGCTCTGAGGACAGGCTTCTCCTGCTGGGCTCCATTTATCTCCTATTTAGAGTCTAAGTAGTATGACCTGGAGTTGTTCTAATTAGCTGAAAGTAAACACAGTCAAAGGCAGATTGAAGGGCCCAGAGGGTGGGGTGCAGAGTGAGAGAGAACATCAACTACCAATCAGTAGTTTGGGTGTGAGCCTGTGTCTTTGTCAGGTCCTTGCCAGAGAACGTGGTGGGATGCACCTGCCAGGGCTGCCCATGGAGAAAAGGAAGTACAGAAAGCAACAACGGATGGAATGAAAACAAAATCAGAGAATGCAAAGAGACAAATATGGGTAAATGGATTCTTTTCACAAAGACAGAATAATTCTAAATACTTGATGAGACAGCCTCTCCTGTTCTTTATACTGTGCAAAATTATTGCTGGCACCAAAAGTAGAGTTTATTGCCAGCAGAACAGGCAACTGCAGGAAAAGACAGTCTCAGTCTAGGTAAACTTTTTGTAGAACAGAGATGATATTCAAAAGAAATGTGCAGATTTCTCTTTGATCAAGGTGCCACAAAGATTCAGCACATTCAGCCATGCTTATCAGAAATATTTCACTAAATATCTGTCTTTTTGTATGCAGAATTTGTACTCAGAAACACCCAAACCCCCTTAAGATCCTGAGACCCATTGACAGTTACTTGAAAAAGGAAGATAAGGCAAAGCAGCACCTGAGGGATAAGATTTAGCTTTGGCTGTATCACACGTGCAAGCATGAGGTTATAACTTCTGTATAGAGTCAGGAACAGAATCCTTTCCTGAGAAGGAAATTATAATTTCTTGAGCATAAAAGTGAAAGTTTAATACATAGCAAGAGTAGCCCGTGGCTACACGTCTTTTAAATATCACGGTCGTTGTGCATGCGGTGCACGCTGTCTGAGACAGCAATGAAACGCATATTCTGTAAAAACAAGGTGGTTGGAAAACTGTCCCCGGGGTAATAAATTCAATTCTGTGTTACATTTCTCAGAAGGCCATTTTCATTTAGAAAACTATCATTATCAGATCTCTTCATATGGGCATTTCATCTTATCTGTAGAATCATTTCACGGTGGAGACAATCTGGATGTGTTCCTGTGCGACTCGGTCTGGGTGATCCTGCTGTGGTGAGGGGATTGAACTGGATGGTCTTTCAAGGTCCCTTTCAATCCCTAATGATTCTATGATTCTATGAATCGCAGACCAAAAGTGCTCAAAACTGTTGATTTGAGGATTTTCCTAGTTGTCATTATCTGCGTTGTGAATCAAAAGCAGACGTGTCAAGAGTAGACTGAAACTGGGGAAAGGTCAGGCTGTGGGGGACCATCATTCCAGCTGATTACAAGCATTCTGGATGCTGAACAAACAATCTACAGCTGAGTTTACACTGTACTTGGATTGTGCTTAAACCTAAAATTTTACTCACCAAGATACTGATCTGTTAGTCATGCAGCCAAAAAAGACGGGTTTCACGCAGGACATGGTAGCTAATAACCCCAAAGGTAACATCAGTTCTGCTTTTGGAGCCACATCCTTACCAAGCATTTCAGAGAGCCAGGCAGATTACTTTTCTGTTGAAAATACATGCTGTCAGCTCTCTCTCAGATGGAACTGGGTAGGAAAATTTTACCTAGTCGTGCTCCGAGCAAAGCAGCAAACATGAGTGGCTTATGCCCACTAGCTGAATCCAGAGCCCAAATGACAGCAACATGCTTTCTCTTCTCACACAAGGCAGCATCAGTTAGTCATGAGCGCATATGTGTGTCTGTCACCTTCCTTCATTCTCATCTCATCCATGAACTGATAACTAGCATCTAGAAACACTCAGCAGCAGTTTACTATGTCACCTTCAGGCTACCGATTCACAATAGGGTGGCTTTCACAAAAAGCCCTCTGAAAGTACTCATGCCTGAACCAGGATTCATCATCAGACCAACGGTGTCAACACAACTACTCAGGGCACTCCAGGGACGATGACTGACTTAATCTCTGTTAAAAACAACCACTTCCTTATGCAGATTTCTCTTAACTCCAGTCATTTCAATAACCTTGCTTACCAGGGGGTCCATGCGCATTGTGTAATGGGAAAGGGCAAGTGTTTCGAGACAGGGTTCTGGTGTCACAATCAGCTTTTTAAATCAGCTTTGTCATTCCCCTGGGAAGCTCAGCTGTGACTGATCCTTCTAAACATTAGTGCTTGGTAACTTAGCACTTTGGCTCCTCTACAGAAGTGACTCCTCCTACCTTGCGACAGACATGTTCAGGCTGAAAATGTTATTAGAGTGAATGAATCCAGGATCTTTGATAAATTTCAAACAGAAAAAAAATCACTTAGCCTTTTTTAATTTACACCAGTGGATAGACCTGAAATTACCAGAATGCACATTTCATGATCTTTAGTTGGATATCTCCCCAAACCAGCCTCACATGTGGCCTCCAAAAGACCTTTCTGTTTTAATTTGAGAAATTTGATGCTCTCAGAAGTGGCAGTTATAGTCTTGATCCACACATCGTGATTCTTCAGGATTCTACCCTATTTCTTTAAGGTCCATGTTTGTCAAAGTACTACTGAACTACTTGGCATTGGCCACGTGTGCACACGCCGCTTGCTGCAGGATGTATGCTAATAGCAGCCAATTTAAAAGAAGTCATTACAATCAACCATCACTAGGTTAATTTAGTTGCCAGGGATGGATTCCATAAAAAACCCTGTCCCAATTAAGCAGGATATAGTGCAATAGTATTTTACATTTATGTGGCACCTTCCATTTGGCGTTTGACCAATTAAGCTGCGAGAGCAAGGCTACATCACAGCAGGCCCCTTTGAAAATAGGCAGTAGCTACCTGCCAAGCTGTTGCACTTCACAGTGGGAAACTTTTCACAACACTGGGAAAAGTCTTAATCTTGCAAGGCACGACAGAAGTCTTTCAAATCATAGAAAAACAGTACAACTCCAGAACAACAGTGATACCGGACCTCTTGAGTAGCTGCAGTATTTTAGCCATAATGGTGCTTCTTTTCTTTCAGTACTACCTGGGGTGTCTACAGTGAGGGTGAAAGCCAAACTATCTGCCTCAAGTTTGAAAAGACACTAGTTGAAACCTGTTGTCTAAATTAGTTATGAATCTCATCCAACAGAGTCCAATGCTCTTCTGGCTGGACTCTCTGTACAGTTCTATGAAAAGCCCTCAAAAAGACCATGTCTTTGCAAAAAATATATCACCTCCCACCTTTCTTGTGTTAAATCTTTGGGGTTTCCCTGTTTACTCAGTAGTACATTTGAGAGGCCAGTTCTCCACAAATAATCCCTCAATCTGTAGATCTCTGTCTCTGTAAAGCGGCTAAAATTGGCACTCATGAGTCTAAGGACCTGTCATCATATAGAACAATATATCTTATCATATAATTTATCATATAGAATAATATATCTTTATAATATATAAAGGTTGGACTTGATGACTCTGGAGGTCGTTTCCAGCCATGATGATTCTATGATTCTATGATCTCGTTATGGAATTGTTCAACAGCAAAGGTATTTGAGAAATTGCCAACAAAGCGTGTTATCTACTAGGACTATTCTTTATATATATGTATGTTTATTAAAATGTCCATTTCCTCTTCCCCCTGTTTTCTTGTCTCTTCATTTCTGAGTCTGAAGGATTTGAAGAAATCAATTATAATGTAAAAGGTTAATGGCTGTGGTCAGCAAACTGAAGCCACTGCAGGTGTGAGGTTTAATTGCACGAAGACAGCAGGTAGAAATGGAAATCAGCTCAGAAAATGAACAGGGCAAAGTGAATTTAGAATTCTGTGACCTAAATAAAACCACACACAGTTAAACTGTGCATCCCTGTGCTTCGCTTTTTGTAAGTGTCATCAAGTGGTTTGTGTTTCATGGGAGACTTGAGGTTTTGCAGTATGTGTTTTGTAATATGTGCCGGTGTTCCTCACAAGTTATTCACTGTCTTGCCCCCAAAACCCCACCTTGTTTAGATGAGGATAGGGTGGATGTTCTCATTTTCCAGCTGCTGTTTGACATGCATAAAGGGATTCTTTTACTTGCACCCTAGATGAACTAATGATTTTATACACTGCTTGCTGGGCTTCTAGCAGGAAATACATCCTGTTGCTCTTGGACTGTTAAAATTAATCATCTAATGGGAAAGGCCAAGTGCTTCAATCACAACTCCTTCTCAGTAGAGTTTTGGTGGTGTGTTAATAGGAAACTCTGCTGCCATAATGTGGAAAACTCTGAGCCAGCAATGTGCTCTTGTGGCCAAGAAGNTGCAGCACTGCTGAGCCCTAGTGGTCAGAAGAGGCTTCTTCTGGAAGCCAACAGGCAAACTTGGTGAAGATTTTGAAGCACCAGAAAGCCTTAGTCGACATCGATGACCGCCCTGCTTAGAAGGGAGGCTTTTAAGGATGATGATGTGGACTGCTAAAAGCATATGTGTAAACTGGAAAAGCTGCTAAACACGTTTGCATACATTCATCTGCTGAGGTATGCCTTGGCTCCTTAAACCTCTGTTTCAGTCTGTCTCAAATACAGGGCAGAAGTGTTTAGGCAATCTTTTGGTATAATTTGCATCTGAGAAGGCACGGAGATGAAGACACTTCTTTCAAGGCTGCTCACTGCAGTACGATGTTATGCTTTTGTTTGATGCTGCATGTCTGGTTAGATCATGTGATAGAGTCTTGCTCTGCACGCAGCTCAGCACTCCAGAGGAGGCAAAACAGTATGAGAGAGAAACCTCAGCTGCCCAGCCACCTAAGTAACACCTTGCCCCAGCTGCTCCTAGGTCTGTCAAGGAGGGTCATAAGCTCCATGGGCTGGACATCATACCCAACACCGCAGGAAAACTGGTCCACATAGCGGGAGCATCCTACAGGCTGAGAGGCACTACTGCCTGGGGTGCATGGGACAAATTACGAGGTGTCAGGAAAAGCATCAGGCAGTAGTTATTACAGAATCACAGACACATTAGGGATTGGAAGGGACCTTGAAAGATCATCCAGTCCAATCCCCCTGCCACAGCAGGATCACCCAGACCAAGTCATAGAGTCAGTCAGGGTTAGAAGGGACCACAGGATCATCCAGCTCCAACTCCCCTACCATGGGCAGGAACCCTAGATCAGGCTGGCCAGACCCTCATCCAGCCTGGCCTTAAACACCTCCAAGGACGGGGCTTCCACCACCTACAGGTTGTTCAGGAGGTTCAGGGCAGAAAACAAGATGGGAAAATGGAGAGATCAAGGTGGTTTGGGGAGGAGGAATTGGAAAACGAAGAGATAAGGGCTTAGAGGAACTTGACAGTGTATAAAGAGGTTGCTGGTCAGTATGCTTGTCTGGCCATGAGATGTCTGGTCTGTGCATTCTGTCATATCTTTGCATTTCTGATCATCTTCCTCGGTGAGAGGATCTCTCTTTGTGGTCGTGTGGTGTGTATGAGTGTCAGAGAGCTGTCATCATGCAGCAAGTCGTAGGGACCTGCTGTGGTGCAGCAACTGAAGTGTGTGACCTCATACATGTCAATGTGTGACTACCAGTAAACACCCATCAAACTAGCCACTGAGAAGGACAGGTGGCCTGGGAGCCAGGTGCCAACGTGGCTGCAGTTCTGGGGAGAAAGTCTATATCTTTGTGACTGATGTGGGATGCATCACGGAACCATTGTGCGTCATTCTTCATCCTTGGGTAGAGAAGGTGGCACGATCCTGAAGGCAACTTGAAAAAGCTTTGCTGAGAGCCAGGAGAAAAAGATAGGGGCAATGTGATGTAGTTTGCTCCAGCTTACTTGCAAACTGAAAGTTTATTATAACTTTTCAGCAGGATTATTGATCATTTATGACTGATTGTAATCACAAGCCAAGATGAATAACTTCCCATTCTCAAAAGAGTACTCAGTGGATAGTATTTACAAATACTTTGCCCTCCTAAAGACTTGTGCAGCCAGGAGTCTGGCAAATACCCAGAGACATCCTTTCCACAGCTTACTCTGCTGTGATATAGAAATAGTGTGTGACAGGGCAGGGGGGAAATCCTGCATCTGTAATATAAAGTAAATGCTCTTTGATCGGTCACGCTGGTCAGCGATACCTGCATCTAGCTGAACATCACTGGGTTGTTTAGGCAATTGCGCGTCCCAAAACGAATGGAGGCCTTTTTAAAACATCAATGAGGTCACCCAATAAAGTGATAAATACAGATCAAATCAGGGTAAAAAAGCACGACGGTTTCCAGTGAGAGTAGAACTTAAAAGACATTTATTAAAAACATATTTTCTCACCTAATCACTAAAAGTCAGAGAATTTGATAAATCACAATGGGCAGCATTTATTGCTATGCATGGGATAATGGGCATTTTTAACAGCCAATTAATCAAAACCTTCTGATAAAGTCATTGCTTTTTCATTTCAATGCAGATTATAGGTATAATTCATTCCAGCATTAGCTAGTTGATTAAAAGCGTCTCTCTCAGTTTTCATACAAACTGAAAAAATGACAATCTTACTTAATTATGCCTGTATTTCACTCATAAATGGAGATTGAGAAATAATTTTAAAATAGTGTAAGGGGACAGACTGTTGTACGAATCCCTCTTTAGTTATGTGTCATCTATGATGTTGCTCTGGGTGCACACAAAGCTGACGTTGCTTTGTGAATTTACAGCTTAAATAAGAAACAAAGTGCCAGGAACAAGCTGTGGCTTGCCAGAGACTGTCTCCGTGGCAAATGAGGTGCTAACTGGGGTACATACAGCTGTGGTGGACTCTGATAACATGAGCAGTTCTGAATCCTTCCCTAGCAACTCCTTCACACTTAGCAACTTCCTGAAAAACCATAGAATCATTAGGGCTTGGAAGGGACCTCGAAAGGTCATCTAGAAGAAGCAGAAAAAATACAGAATTAAAAAGAAAAGGCTACATTCACTTATTAAAAATCTGTGGAACACATCAAGTTTTCAAACCCATTATGTTTTAAATTAAAAAGGTTTTATAAGACCATAGACAAATCTACTGGTTGTCAACAATTATAACTGATAAATAATGATTTAAATTAGTTTTCTTAGTTGTGAAATCTTTTGGGGCCTGTTTTCTTAGTTAATAAAAACATAATGTAAAATCACATTTCTGCTGCACAAATTAAATACAAAAGTCAGTTTCGTCACGCCCAGCACAGAGGCAGATGCTGGTACTTTAAAATATTCAGGTGCTGTTCAGTTAATTAAAGCAAGCTGACCTAGTAAGTGACATAGGACACTTAGAAGAGACATCCCATGCAGGATCTCTTTCTGTGCTCGACTGTTATCTCACCATAGTTAAATAATAGTGGCTTAATACTAAGAACTTTTGAGAATTACGACGTAATTTATGATACCCCAGAGTCTCCCACGACTACACATGGCTTCACCAAGTCTGAGAGATGTCACAGTCACGCGTGAAGAAACACAAGCCAAGGAACAGTGTTCTGTTACACAACATGTATTAACTACAGGATGGTATCAATGCTGTGAAAATAGGTTCACACTTACTCTGTCTCATTAGGGATTGGAAGTGACCTCGAAAGACCATAGAATCACAGAATCATTAGGGATTGGAAGGGACCTCGAAAGATCTTCTAGTCCAATCCCCCTGACACAGCAGGATCACCCAGACCAAGTCGCACAGGAACACATCCTGCAGGTCTTAAACATCTCCAGTGAAGGAGACTCCACAACTCCCCTGGGCAGCCTGTTCCAGTGCTCTGTCACCCTCACTGGGAAGAAGTTCCTTCTCAGGTTGACGTGGAACCTCCTATGTTCCAGCTTACAACCATTGCCCCTCGTGACACCGAGAACAGCCCAGAAGGGAACTTTTTAGCATGTAGCATGTTTCTTTAGTCAAAAGAGGATGAAAACCTGTCCAAAAATGTTTAGTAGCACACAAAGGGAAAAGGAATGGGAAAACCAGCAGTTTTTACAGTTTTATTCTTTAGAGACCAATAACAGGACACTCTGTGTTTTTGACTGGAGTGTTCCAGGACTTCCAAACCAGCTTCCTTTGACAAGCCACCAAAAACCAAATGGAACTCCAAACAACAAGGGTAATAGCTCTGCTGCTCTGTGAAGCAGAAAGCAGATCTTTTCTGTGCAATGACTCGCGCAGCGGATTTCGAGTGAAGCCAAACCTTTCGATGCAGCTCTGCAGGCAAAGTCTTGACGTGTATGGCTTCGCAGAGCAGAGCCAAGTTGTGTTCCTGGGCAGTGACGGGTATTTTATGCATTAAACATGTAATCATGTGGCAATTAAGGACTGCGAAGTTATATTAGAAGAGCATGATAATGAAGCTGGCTTTCAAACAGCCTTTGGTAAACAACCTCTGTGCGGGATCGTCTAGCACGTGTTTTGTCTCTGCTGTTTAATACAAGTCTGTCGCTGGAAGGTCACAAGACAGGGGTCGTAAAAGACTACATCAAGGACACGAGATGTAGTGTGCAAGATTGACACTTGTTTCTTGGCAAACAAAACTTTCAGCAGTGGAGGAGTGACAAGGTCTCCCCTGAGCCCCTTTTCCTTATCCATTAGAACTCCTGACCTCACTGGGTCTTTGCTATATTTCCCTGTTTCCCCTCCACGCTCTGTTCCACACGGTTGGTGTTTGCCACGTGCAGAGGGTGTGTAGGAAAACACTTGATCCATTTGTTGTGCTTTTCCCACAAGCAGCTTTAGGTGCCTGCCAGGGGAAGCGTAGGGGGAATGGTTTGGTAGGTGTCCTGGGTTCCAGATGGCTGCTGGCACAACATGGGCTGCCCATGGGCAGGGGTGGATCCATTCACCAGTGGTTTACAAGGTTTTTTCCTTCCCCTCATCCTCCTCTTGCCCACAGGCAGGCCAGAGGCAAGAACTGGCAGCACCAGACCCACAGAGCAGCAGGAGCCAGGCCATGTCCAAACTTGGGAACAGTGGACTTTGGGAGCTGCCACATACAGGTAGGGAGCCAGAGGGAGAAGGGTCTGAACATCCTCCTGAGCCAGGGCAATGGCAGGAGTACCTGTGGGCTCTCTCTCACCCACCCAGGAGCTCTTCCAGCTGGGCTGAGGGCACCACACTCAAGCTCTTACCTCTCCTCTTGCAGCCAGTCAGCCTGTCACACAGACTGGTCCTGCCCCACAGCAGAGTGACACCGGACAAGACACCCAGCTCTCCAGTTTGCAACCCACCAGGAGCTTCCTGCGCCTGACACAAGCTGTCTCCTCTGACTGCAGGACCCTCTTCATCTCCCCGGATCAGAGAAGCAGCCTTAGGTTTCAGAGCCAGGAGACCACATCTTTAAATATGACCTGTTGATCAGGTCTGTGATTAAGATTTGATCCATCTCCACCTAGGTTCCTCTGAAAACCAGAGATTCATGTTGGGGCTTCTGGTAACTTTTTCATCCCCACTCTGTGTGTAGAATCACTCCAGTCAACCCCACGTTGATTTTCCCGTCTATGTTTCTTTAAACATCAGTCCAGCCCAACTCCTTTGCACATTTCTCCCACACAGTGAGCCATAGATGGAACCTTGCCATTGAACCTGAGCAAAGTAGATGGGTTGATTTCATAACTCATATTGAAATAACTTTTGCTAATCTCACTGGTTGTGATTCTGTGTGATTTAAGTGACTTAAAACACTAGTAGGCAACAGCCAGCCAGGATCCCAAGTCAGGATTCTGCACGAGGGATTTTAGTGCTCTGCCACGTGAGCACTGTGTTCATTCAGTCATAGAGTCATAGAATCATTAGGGATTGCAAGGGACCTCGAAAGATCATCCAGTCCAATCCCCCTGACACAGCAGGATCACCTAGACCAAGTCACACAGGAACACATCCAGGTGGGTCTTGAACATCTCCAGTGAAGGAGACTCCACAACCCCCCTGGGCAGCCTGTTCCAGTGCTCTGTCACCCTCACTGGGAAGAAGTTCCTTCTCAGGTTGACATGGAACCTTCTATGTTCCAGCTTACAACCACTTCTGCGCTGCATGTAGTGACATGATCCGATCAGCACCACTTTTGCAGAGTGCTGGGTATCAAGTGTGTGAACAGCTTGCTGTTAACCCAAAAGTGAAACACTTACAAAAATATTGATGAAAAATCACTCACACAGGACAAAGGAGAAGCCTCCTCCCCACTGACATTGCCAGAACAATTATTGTAATTATAGCTCCCAGTTCATTCACCATTTTCTCTGCTCTGTCCTTTGGAAGGAAGGCAGTTGGGAACAGGCTGCATGAATCTGGCGTGCTGTGGGAAGATGTTCTAGTTTCTGTGGCAGCTCAGTGAAGCCCTCGTGTCATGCGTTGTGCCACATGCCATGCCATCAGTTTGGACTCGTGCAGCAAGTCTGTCGCTCCCCTGAAGCAGCAGTCCCGCTGTGCCTTTGCAGATGGACTGTAAAGACATGGCCAGGCTGGCCAGGAATGTTGTGAGTGCATAGTGCATCATCACACGTCGGTACAACCCGCCTTTATAGCTGCACTACACTCTCTTCTTCATATGTCTATATATTCTGGTTCAAACCTTTGTCCTGTTTCTCAGAAAATAAAACTTATTTTGCAGAGATACATCTGTTTAGAGTTACACCAAAGTGAATTAATCAGACTAGTTTTAGCATCTCCTAGCAAAACTGTTTAGTCTGGAGTCTTTCTATTTATAAAATGAACCTTTATGTACTCAAGTTTTTGTTTCATTTTGGAATTTCCAAGGATTGGAAGGGCTTTCTGAATATCAAAAATCCCTGATGGGCCCTTCTCTAATACGGAAAGATGCACCAGCCAAAATAGATCTCTTAAAAGTTATCTGCTACTCTCTGAAATGAAGTAATTTTTGGGTTTGTTATAAAGGAGTTTAAAAAAACCCCCAATAAAACAGCTGGGGTAAAGAAAACTAATCCTTCCATAACGAAATATAGCAGCATCAGCTGAGAGATTAATTAAAGGTTAATTCCACTAACTGAAACAGTAAACAAGAGTATGCTTTTACTCCTGCAATCATAGCTAAACTATGACCTGAGCAAAGATTGTAAACATTCAGTTCCTGACCCATATTGTAGGCTAAATATGTAATTCAAAGATAATGCTAAAATTTATGGCTTTGGTTGCACTTTTTAATATGCCAGACTTTTATTTTATCTCTGATTTACTCCATGGTTAGTTCACCCTACAAATATTTAACTCATCCATAAACCATCCAGTGGATAGAATCATATAATCACAGAATCACAGAATCATTAGGGATTGGAAGGGACCTCGAAAGATCATCCAGTCCAATCCCCCTGACACAGCAGGATCACCTAGACCAAGTCACACAGGAACACATCCAGGTGGGTCTTAAATGTCTTCAGTGAAGGAGATTCCACCACCTCCCTTGGCAGCCTGTTCCTGTGCTCTGTCACCCTCACTGGGTTCCTTCTCATATTGATGTGGAACCTCCTATGTTCCAGCTTGCAACCATGGCCCCTCATCCTATCACTAGATGAAATTGAGAAAAGCCTGGCTCCATCCTCCTGATACCCACCCTTCACAGATTTATAGACATTAATGAGGTCACCCTCTTCTCCAAGCTCAAGAGACCCAGCTCCCTCAGCCTCTCTTCATCAGGGAGGTGCTCCACCTGCTTCATCATCCTTGTTGCCCTATGCTGGACTCCCTCCAGCAGCTCCACATCCCTTTTGAAGTGAGGGGCCCAAAACAACACTCCAGATGTGGTCTCACCAGGGCAATAGCTCCATCATCCCAGCACACTGGTTAAGGAGCCATTAGACCCAGATGTACAGGAACAGCACTCGTGAAGAAGAGCTCATAGAGGAAGGAACCAGAAAATGTAAGACAGAAAATGCTTATGTTATTCTCAAAACAAAGTAAAATATACTTCTGAAAACACTGCTTTCAGTGAAGCAGACATCAAGAGCTGACATGACTACAGACATGCCCATAGACCCCTGAAGAAATTCAAAGCCAGGTCAGATAGAACCATTAGGGATTGGAAGGGACCTCAAAAGATCATCTAGGGCTCTGGGCAACCTGGTCTAGCGAGAAGTGTTCTTGTCCATGGCAGGGGGTTGGAATTAAATGATCTCTGAGGTTCCTCCCAGCACAAACCATTCTATGATTATATGACAACAGCTGTGCAACAGCCTGTGCAGGTGACTCTTCCTGGCATATTAGCTATGGACACCAGACCAAGGTGTCCAGAGCCCCATCCAGCCTGGCCTTAAACACTACCAACCATAACCTCCCTGGACAACCTGTTCCAGTGCCTCAGGACCCTCATAGGGAGGAATATCTTCCTAAGATCTAACCTAATTCTACCTTTTTAAAGTCTGAAACCATTCCTCCTTGTCCTATCTTCAGAGGCCCTCGTAAGAAGGTACCACCAGACCTGCTTGTATTGCTAACTTGTTCTTGTGCAAAACAGTTGAAAAGATGAAGCAAAAGTGAATAGTCTAAGAAACAGGTGTCTGATGCCTGTTATTAAACTGATGTTGTGGTGGAAGGTTAGAGATACTTGTCCTCTACAGATAGAATGAAAGGGAGGGATCTTGGCACTGTGCAGCTCTTTCTGCCTAAGTCTGTAAACTAAAAGAAAACCTCGTGTAGCATCCTGCAATCTATCAGGAGGAGGAGAAAAAGTTGTTCCTGATGAACAAAAGCAAACAAATCACTTCTGGCAGAGTTTAAAGGTAGAAGGTAAAAAAAAACCCAACAGCAAAAAAGCCCTAAAGACAACAAAACGTTTGCCACTTCCAAAACACGATACCT
This sequence comes from Rhinopomastus cyanomelas, assembly GCA_013400115.1. Lineage (NCBI taxonomy): Eukaryota > Metazoa > Chordata > Aves > Bucerotiformes > Rhinopomastidae > Rhinopomastus > Rhinopomastus cyanomelas. Next base: position 216,903 of record VXBP01010369.1, read on the forward strand.
TCAGATTGAGACGTTAGCAAAGTGTGTGCGCTTTGCATCGTGTCAGAATGCAGAGACAAAGACAAACTTCAGGTTGTCAGAGCTTCCCCAGTGGCAGAACAACATATATAATCTTTAAAGTCACAAACTCTTGGAGCTGTTGCTTTCTTCTCCAGTTTCTTCTGTGTCTAACAGATTTACAGTACTCCATGAATTGTATTTTCTGTTCTCTTCATCCTAATGTGGCTTTATCTTACAGAACACACGTTTAGGCACCGTGCACGCGCTTTTCCCACGAGCACAACGTGCATAATAAACCACAAATGGAAAACGGCGGCGTTTGTACTAATGATGTTGTGTCTTACATCCCCCAACATTCAGAAATAAAACTGACTTTGCCTTCGTTTCTGTGCATAAACCACATTTACTTAAGCACACACATCCCAGCGAAACCAACCAGAAGGGAATGTGCCTCTGGTTTTCAAACCTGAAGTAGGTTAGGCTTTACGACGGGCAATTATTAGCACCCTAGGGGATAGCACTCAGCTACCTCCTCTAAGCTACAGGGGTAGAGCTAATTCTGTTTCTCCACAGACTTTCCTTCCTGCAGGCTAGAGCAGATGTCAAAGCACCTTCACCCAGATTCCAGGCTGTCCGAATTCAGTAGCTTCCCCTGTTGACATCCAGCATGTCAAGGAAGGTCTGTGGTGCTGCACCTGTGCACCATGTGGTACAAAGCAAGTGAACCTCTAAGGTTTCGATGGCCCAGACTTCTTGGAACCCTTGAGGCTAGGATACATTTCTTCCTCTAATATGGAAATCGTGTTCCAACTGCTCAGCAGGTGTTTAAATCACATCATGGCATTAAGCCCAGTGCCATAACACAGATGCAGTTTCATTTTGCTGTTTATCTTGGCTAATGCATTAAAATTATGTCCTTAATCACCCTTCATTCACTTCCGAAGAAGTAGGAATACAAAATATTAGCAAAGAAATAGGTTTAACTTGTGTTTTCAGAAGTAAGAATTTTATTTCATCGCATATTCTGATTTTGAAATACTCACAGCTGGAAATAGCTTCAATATCAGCATCTATTTCCAGCCAGAAAATCCAGATATTAGCTGTATGCAGTTAAATCTTTTAATCCTAAAATAAGATGCAAAGTTCCTGAAAGCGTGAATAAATTTCAGTATGAGAGGAATGAATCTTCCTGATGGATGTGTGATGCATTTGAGAACTGGGCAATTTGTTATATTTCTTCTACATTTCCCATATAAATTATATCCAAGTATTGGCATATAAATTTAAATAATCCTTAGAACAATCAGTATCTCTGCATCAGGAAATTTTCTGTAAATTCAGAAGTAAAATGTGGGTCTCTTGTTTATTCATAATTTATCTGTATAGATGATCTTTTGACTAATCACTGTGTTTGTTTGGCATGTATTCCTAAAAATAGAAGGAAATTAAATGATTTGTCTTCACAGCTCATCAGCTTTTATCTAATCAGGGTGTCTTCAATACTGATTTCTATTCCAGTTCATCTATTTATATTGCACTTGCTGTGGGGTTTTCATTGTGTTCTTGGCTACATGCTTGCAATTAGTGACGGCCTTGTTTAAATGTAAACGATCTTGGCCTTTAGTACAGGGAAGAATGGAGAGCCATAAACTACAGGAAAGTGAAAATACAGGCAACACTGACTTCCAGAAGTCAGCTGGAGCTAAGGCAACCAGTAGCTGATCAGATCATTTCCTAAACCTTGAATCATAGAATCATTAGGGATTGGAAGGGACCTCAAAAGATCATCTCGTCCAATCTCTCCACCACAGCAGGATCACCTAGACCAAGGAACACATCCAGGCAGGTCGTAAACGTGTTAATGCTGGATTTATGAATCCACATGCTTTTGGTTGTATTATTTTAAAGAAATTGCAACACAGAACTTTGATTTCTCTGCAGGATGTGGAGAACAGGAAGTAGAGATGTTTCACTGGACTTGAAGTGTCTCAAATAACAACTTAGGGAATAAAGAAAACGGCGAGGCAAAAGGTTTTCTGCACCAATGCTATCTTTTTTCAAGTGTATTTCTCTGGACATTAGTTCTTCAAGAACTTGTGAGTGCTGTTGCTAAAAGCATCCATTTTGAGGAGGCAACAGCAGAGAGAAGAATTTGCTTGAGGCCAAAACTCAGCAGCCCACCTTGAGACTGCATCAGAAGAGAGGTTTTTGGTGAGGACATGGAGATCCTAGCGCCATTGGAGTGTGATTGCAGAGCACAGTTCTATTCACCTAGCAATTCCAGTGGAAGGAATTGTGATGAACTGAATTAAATTAAGGAGGACTCTGTCTCAAAGCTGCTTGGTGAGAGTGACACCACAACTCGCTGAACCCTGGAGAGCAGCAACCACCTGGATAATGCTTATCGGACACTACAGCTCCCAACACCCAAGCAACTGAAACTATGACATAGGAGTTTTCACCCTTTCTTGGAACCGTGAAACAGCAGCTTCCTTACCTGCCCCCCCCCATAAATATGCATACCTGGACACCCCCTCCTCATGCATACACAAAACACTTCTTGGAGTTGAAGCTGACCTCATGAACACCTGCTCATGCATGGGTGGAGTACCCCAGATAAAAGACCCCTGTTCCAGGCTGATGGCACAACACCCACTGCCAAAGAACACCTGAAAAAGGACTTCATGGGACACTGTGAAGGCCCATGGCAGTGACTCTCCTTGCTCTTTTTCTTACTTCTTTCATGTTATCTTCCTAACCTCTTTCTTCTCTGACTCTCCTATTGCTGTTCCTACCCACCAGCCTCTTCTCCTCTCTCCTTATCAATAAAAGCAACACGTGGACAGTATCTGACCTGGTTTGTGTCTTAATGTCACCCTTGAGATCAAATTGAATCAAATGTCTATGGGGTCCCCATTGGACCCCGACAGGAATCTGAAGGGGAAGGGCAGGTTTGAACTATTTTAAGAGAGAATATTGGAGGAACTTATTTGTTTAAAGTAGTTGAAGGAAAAGAACTATAGAAGTGAGGACACGTTTGCTGATTATAAAGACATAGTAAACCCAAAAGGTAAACAAGTATTATATCAGTATGGATGGACCTTAGCTGGCCTGCCAGGTGCCCACCAAGCCTTCCCTTTCTAAACAGGACAGGAGAAGGAATTATGATGAAGAAGCTCATATACTGAGACAAGGACAGGGACATCACTCACCAATTACTGTCATGGGCAAAACAGAGTCATCTTGGGAAAATGAGTTTTCCCAATAATAGAGTAGGACAGTTAGAAACAAAAAAAAAGGTAAAAACACCTCTTCCTCTTCTTCCCAAACTCATCTTCACTTCTAACTCTTCACCTTCCTTCCCCTGAGTGGTGCAAGATAATGGGGAATGTGGGTTGTGATCAGTCCATTAACCTTAGTCTCCTCCTGCTCCTTCTTCCTCACACACTTCCTTAGCTCCAGCGTGGATTCCCTCCCACAGGAGACAGTCCCTCATGACCTAGTTCAGCGTGTCCTCACCATGGGCTGTAGTCCTTCACAAAGTGGTCTAGCCAAGTTCCTTACCATGGTGTACAATCCCTCAGGAACTGACTGCTTCAGTGTCTCAGTCAACCAAGAACTGAAATAGAGAACCCAAAGATTCCTTTTCAATGCTGTAAAACAATGTCCATTACTGCCAGCAGGAGGTTAGTACATTTCATCATCTAGCTTTTCATTTATTCCTATTTTTAAAATTTATGCAGTCAAGGAGTTCTCAGTTTAATTGACAGCTGTCAAACAAAGTTTTTTCTGAGTAAATAGTAGTAAAACTAAAGCTCACTCCTAAAATAAATATGCTCAGAAAATCAGCAATCGTCATCAGCTGAATAAATAACATTAAACTCACATTACTGGATTGGAGGAGTCACCCACATCACCAAGTGAGAAAAAAAAAACTGGAGGGTCCAATCAGAAGTATCATAGTGATGCACAAACACTGGTATCATATAAAGAAATGCATTACAAAAGAAACCCCGACATATAACTGGAATAGCATCTGCAATCTTTAAGGAGGATCTGGACAGGCTGGAGAGCTGGGCTGAGAAAAATCTAATGAGCTATAACAAGGGTAAGTGTAGAGTCTTGCATCTGGGCAAGAACAACCCCAGGTACCACTGTAGGTTGGGAACTGACCTGTTGGAGAGCAGTGTAGGAGAAAGGGACCTACGGGTCCTGGTGGGCAGCAGGGTGATGATGAGCCAGCAGTGTGCTCCTGTGACCAAGAGGGCCAACAGCACCCTGGGGTGGATTAGAAGAGGGGTGGTTAGCAGATCAAGAGAGGTTCTTCTCCCCCTCTGCACTGATGAGACCACATCTGGAATATTGTGTCCACTTCTGGGCCTCTCACTTCAAGAGGGATGTGGAGCTGCTGGAGGGTGTCCAGCATAGAGCAATGAGGATGATGAAGGAGGTGGAGCACCTCCCTTATGAGGGGAGGCTGAGGGAGCTGGGTCTCTTGAGCTTGGAGAAGAAGAGACTGAGGGGTGACCTCATACATGTCTATAAATATGTGAGGGGTAGGAGTCAGGAGGATGGGGCCAGGCTCTTCTGGGTGTCATCTAATGATAGGACGAGGGGCAATGGTTGCAAGCTGGAATGTAGGAGTTTCCACATAAATATAAGAAGGAACTTCTTCCCAGTGAGTGTGACAAAGCACAGGAACAGGTTGCCCATGGAAGTTGTGGAGTCTCCTTCATTGGAGATGTTTAAGACCCGACTGGATGTGTTTCTGTGTGACTTGTTCTAGGTGATCCTGCTGTGTCAGGGAGATTGGACTAGATGATCTTTCAAGGTGTCTTCCAATCCCTAATGATTCTATGATTCTATGATCTAATTTTGAATGGAGTAGGTGAAAAGCAAGAGAAATAACCTTGTCTCCTTTCCATTCTCCTCAAGGTCAGCTGCTTTATTTTAGTGACATTGCATCAAGAAATTTAGGTGTCTCCCTTTGTGAGACACTAAGTCTCAGCCCTGAAGGCATCAGGAATTTGTTTACTGTTTGTTTCAGTGAGATAAGATGTGTGAATGGCAATAATGCCCAACATGCTCTGAAGAAAAGCTTTACAGGATCAATTCCAGCAGGTTAATGTAAGCTCACTGTAGGTGACAAGGCCGGTCCACACAAAATCATCTTCCCAAACCTCCAAACGTCAGGAGGAGCTGGCAAGGACAGGCAATTCCACATTTCACAGATCTTCTTACTACCCACCCAGTAAACACTGGGTACCCAGTTAGTCGTCCATCTTTGTGCATAAGAGATTTTAACAAGTGGTCAAGTAGGAAACACATCACTTCCTAGAAGGAACAGATAAGAGTATAGTCTTGGTTAAAGGAGGAACAGAAGTCAGGCTTAAACGGGCAGGCACATGCTTTGTGTAACCCACTGTGATAAGCAGCTTCACAAAAAAGGTCATTAAACACTTTCTCCTATTGAAAATTCAGCTAGTTTAAATGACTTTAGAAATTAGTTTACAGGTCATGTAAGATACTGGAAGTTTCAATTAAACTGGGAAAAAATAAATTCTATAAATAGTTTTAAAACTATTTTTAACAAAAATAATCTTTCTGATATTTCTTTATCTTAAACAGTCTAAAGAATTTTTAGAGAATTCTGAAAGGCACCATTGCCAAGATAGAACAGTTATACACCTGAGGACTAATTTTTAAGGGTAATGAAAAGCTTTGATACTGAAATTTCATACCCAGAAAAGTCAGCAGTAAAATGTATAATTTCAAAGACAGAAAAATTCTTTAAATATGATTGAATAAAATAAGTTTAAAATACCTTCATTATATGAAGCCTTGCTTTAATTTTTCCACTTGGGAAGGGCTAGTAAGAAGTGCTCATACATCTCCACCTCACTTTTATAAAGCAGCCTATAGGGAGGTTGTGGAGTCTCCTTCATTGGAGATGTTCAAGGCCCTCCTGGCTGTGTTCCTGTGTGACTTGGTCTAGGTGATCCTGCTGTGTCAGGGGGATTGGACTAGATGATCTTTCGAGGTACCTTCCAATCCATAATGATTCTGTGATTCTATGATTCTATGACTTATCTTTCTTAGACAACCACGCTTATTAGACAGTATTGATCAGTGTCGTGATGACTGAAAAGAGGATTAGTGACCATAAACCAGCCTGTTCTGCTTGATTTTCTTAAATTTACTGTGCCTCCTTGGTTGTGTAAATTATACGTATAGCTATAGCGTGGGATAGTGACAGTAGCTTTACAGTAGCTGGCTGCCATTCTTCAGGAGATTTACCTCAGTTCCACTCATTGCTGTATTTTAGAACCCACGCGTCTTACTTCGTTGTCCATTTTATCACTCTAGTTCTTCAAAAAGTTTGTAGTTCTCCTCTTTCATTCATCTTTTATCAGGAAGAATAAAACCCTTGTTTTTCTATGCAAGACAATGACATCAGCCTCTGGATTCATCAAAAACTTTATCAACGTTTTTAACACTGAAATAGTCTGACTGAAATTATCTAAGGATTTCTGTGGGGGTTTCTGGAAGTTTTTGGCCAAGAATTACAAAGAAAAGATGTATGAAACTAGTAATCTATGGTCCAAAGCTATAGTCTACAATCAGCCCTGTCAGTCATAAATTCCCAAATGCTGCATCATAGAACTTTTCTTTCACAGCACCGCGTCTGCACAAGTCATTTGGGACCTTATCACTCACATAAATAATCCTCTGAACTGGAAATATCAAATGTACCTGTCTCAAACGTACCTGGAAGTAAATGAGGGTGGAAACCCTTGTTAAAAGAATAAAAGAAATAATGTAGTTGTTTCTTGACCTGTTCTCTGGAAGACAGTGTTTGCAGATTAAGAACACATTTGGCATTTATTATTTGAACAAGTCTCTTTTACTTATTACAAAATTGATTTACTGATCATTTTGAGGTCATAGCATCTGATGAGACTGAAAATATTATTTAGTCTCCTGGCACACCTGGAGATTATTGCATTTGGGTGTAAAAATACTGACTTTGCAAAGCATAATGTGACAGAGAGTGTCTTAAAATTCAGCTTTCTTCTGTCAGCAGTTTTCACGATCAGCAGTCTTGGCCTCCATGTTAAACCATTAATAGTTCTGAATTAGCTATTACAAAAATCAATAAAGCACCGTATCTAACAAAATCTGGGTGTCCCCATGACCAAGACTTATAGGGTCATTCTCAGTCAAGTTCCACGTTCTTTCTGAAACGTGAATCCTGCATCAGGAAGCAGGTTTTCTTGGCTATCACTTGAATTATTACTTATGGCATTATATCTGTCCTGTTCATTACTGCATCGTTATGCGAACGTAGTTCCTGCCTGCTCATGTTTTAATCCCGGTCTGTGTGCTAACCACATAGCAATGCTGCAAGGTAACTCCATACTGAGTTTCATATTTTGATTTGTATAATAACTTTTAACGCAGTATTGCATCTTTGGAATCTAACCAGGTCCCCTGCCTGCATCTTCAAGTCCATCACTACCACACGGCTCCATGGCTGTGGCCCCCAGTCGGCAATTCGATTCACGGGCTGATGCAGTCATGGATGACAACAGAAACCTTGCCACATTGAACATATTGTCACAGTGAAATATATGACATCATTAGAGAAGCAGTGTGAGAAGCGTCACTTTTTTCCTAAAGAGAGCATGATTCATTTGCAAATTCCAGAAAGCACTTATTTTGGAGACACAGGTAGCAGAGTTATTAACCAATGGGATCTAACTTTTACAGCTCTCTTTTCTCAGGAAAGAATTCCATTCAAAACCAGAAGAAATTCAAGAACCATAGATTGGGTTTTTTTTCCTCATGTAATCCTTATTTACACAATAAATATGAACCAGGCCACATCTATGAAGAGATTCAATTTTGTATTATACAAAGCCAGACCAATGATAGCAAGAGTACATAGCACTGATGATTACTCCTGAGATGACAGATAACTCCAACCAACCTGCTTTCATGATGTGTTTTACATTGGAATTGTCCCCTTCCTAGAACACATCATCAGAGTAATGGCCTTTTGTGTTATCCATCACTTAAGTAATTTTGCCTGGTGTTATTCATCATAAAGGCAGTGACACTTGAAGTTATACATCATCCAAATTATGGCCTCCATGTATAATGCAAAAAAGCCTTTCTTAATATTAAAGATGTGGTGAAGAATTTCCAGGAAAACTTTTGATGATTTTAAAAGAAAATAAATTCTTTATGAAAAATGAGCACAGCACCTAACACTACCTAATCTGCAGGGATTTAATAGCACACTCTTATCTCATGAATCCCTAATGATTCCATGATTCTCTGAAATAAACCAAGATAGCCCTTCATTAGAACTAGCAAGACATTTCTAGGGAAAAAATAAAAATTATTTGTATAGCATAACTGAGTGAAAACTGTGTCACAAAGTAGAGTGTGAAAAGAGAACTATCCAGCTGAAGCTGCAATAGTGAGTCACATACTTCACTTATCAGAATTCAGAAATCTGAGCAGGATTTCCTATTGTTAGTCCTTGTATTTTGAATTAGCAAGTTCTCCAAGAGGACTTTTCTTGAATGAGGATGATACAGACACCTCCAGATTTTTTGTGTTCCACCTGACAGAATTAGAACTTGCCCTTACGTCTAATCAACCCTCCAAATTCATTCCTTTCCAGAATTCTTACCTATGATGATCCAGTTCTTCCTCTCTAAGAATACAAGACCAATCTTTGCTCTGCTCTGGACACCTTTGCTTTCATTTGGATGCAATTAGTCTTTGAAGGTTTTGGCTGTCATTAGCGTGTGCACTTGTGATTTACAGTAAATACAATTTTGCAAGAGTGAATCGCGCATCACGAAAAGGATGTGCATCACTGGTGCAAAGGATACAGGTTCCTCTTTAGCCGTAAGAAAGTGACACTAAAATATAGGAAAAATCAGGGCTAGAGCTCGTTTGGAAGGTCAGGGTAAGAATTCAAATAAATTTCCACTGACTTTCCATTAGGCACCAGCAATAGTTCCGTGTAACATATAACCCACAAATGACGTGTTTCCTTAAACTCTCACGTGCTTTAATGCAGTATCTATAGAGCAGTGAGAAACTGGTGTGTCATAAGAAATATATGGGAAATATAAAATACATATATTTTAAAGAGCAGCTACTATTTTAACCAGATAATGTTTACTCAGCTAGAACATGGCTTTTAAAATTATGTGTAGGAAGGAAACGGAGTGATTGAAAAGTTTCACTCAAGGCACTATAGCTTTAGAGACTTTAGAAGAACAATGCTTTCATTTCCATGGGTCAAAATGGTGGGAAAAAATCAGGAACAGCTGTAACCAGTGTTCAACTATTGTTCCAAGTCCCCTGTGTACAAAAGAGACTTTCCTGGCTAGTAACCAGGCGATTATCCATGTTTAAGAAAACATACTTTGATTGCCCCCAGGTGCAATAAGACTTTTGTGTGCATGTCTAGCCCACATGAAACAAACCACAAACCTCACTTCTTGCTTTAGTGTTTCACCTGTGCAAGGAATCCAAGATTTAAGTATAACAGTTCTAAGGTAAGCCATGTGGCTACAACTTCTTCAGCCACTTCTAAAGCTCTTCATGAAAGTTCCTTACCAAAATACTGAAGTGTGAAACATCGCTGGCCAATTTGTAGTGCGAGCTGTTAAAATTAGTAAAATTCAAGACTAGGAATTTAAGAAATGGGAATAAATAACAGTGTACTGCTTCACTCTCAGAGTAAAGAATGTCTTGCTTCAAGAACAGTTTGTCAAGTTTTCTAAAGAATCATTCCCAAAATGAAACTAATTTAAACGTAGAGTGATTTGGGGCATCAAGGACTATTACACATATTTAAATGTAGCTTCAAAAGGTAAATGAATAAAGTAAGTTGGAAAAGAAGCTGTTCATAAGAAGTTGTTTTTGGTGTGGAATGCTGCAGACTCTAAGTTTGCCAAGAATTATTAAGATGGGCCAGTACAATACTAGCAACACTGCAAGGGAAGTTACATGGGTGGTGGGGAATGGCGTGAAATCCAGTTGGCGGCCAGTCACAAGCCGTGTCCCTCAGGGCTCAGTTTTGGGACTGGTCTTGTTTAATATCTTTATCAATGATCTGGATGAGGGGATCGAGTGCACCCTCAGTAAATTTNGGCTGAGGGAGCTGGGGCTGTTTAGTCTGGAGAAGAGAAGACTGAGAGGGGACCTTACTGCCCTCTACAACTACCTTAAAGGAGGTTGTGGCAAGGCTGGTGTTGGGCTCTTCTCTCAAACTGGTGATGATAGGACGAGCGGAAACGGCCTCATGTTGCGTCAGGGGAGGTTTAGACTGGATGTTAGAAGGAAATTCTTTACTGAGAGGGTGGTTAGGTTCTGGAATGGATTCCCCAGGGAGGTGGTGGTGTCACCAACCCTGGAGGTGTTTAAGGAACAGGTGGATGCGGCGCTTGGGGCTATGGTCTAGCGGTTAGGCACTAGGAGAAAGGGCTGGACTTGATGACCCTGGAGGTCCTCTCCAGCCATGATGATTCTATGATTCTATGATTACGTGCGTAGTGTTTATGCACACTATGGTTATGCGCACTGATTGCACGCACTACAATTACATGCACTGCTTGTAAACACTGCTAGCTTCTTAGTGGCTGGAAATGCTGAAAAATGAAAATCAAGCAACTTTAAGAATGAAACTATGAATAATCAGGTAAAAACACACAGTAGTCATAAGCACAAACAGCACGCTGTGACAGGTTTAATTAGAAATAGACTGACAGACATATAGCATTGCCTTACGTGAGGGTGTGGAATGACAATATTAAGGCAAAAATACTTTTCTTTGCTTTTAACCATCAACTGTTTTCTCTTCATAAAGTGTCCACAGAGGTAATTTAATCTCAGGATTTCCCTTGTGTATTTGGTGTTCAAGCAAACTGTACTGAAAAAACACGTAGAGGCATTTTAGAGGTTCTAGCTCTGTGCGTTCAAGAACTGATCTGCATATTACAAAACATCTAACACAGTTGTACTGAAGAGCTCTCAGTATGATCAGAAGAGATGATGACTTATTTCAAAAGTGTTTCTGATAGTCTTGGAGAAAGCAGCACAGCCATTATGTATCTTGGAATGAGACAGTGTCACATCTATTCACTAGGTTACTTGGCAGCAGAGGTGGAAAAAAAAGTAATTGTCATTACAAAAACTAATAGAACCATAGAATCATTAGGGATTGGCAAGGACCTCAAAAGATCATCTAGTCCAATCTCCCTGCCACAGCTCGATCACCCACACCAAGTCATACAGTCAGTCAGAGTTAGAAGGGACCACAGGATCATCCAGTTCCTACTCCCCTGCCATGGGCAGGGACACCCCACCCTAGATCAGGCTGCCCAGAGCCTCATCCAGCCTGGCCCTAAACACCTCCAAGGACACAGCAGGATAACCTAGACCAACTCACACAGGAACACATACAGGCAGGTTTTAAAGCCTGTCTCTTGTTGCCTTCAACTCATAAATGGCAGCCTAGGACCCCCCTGTAGTCAGCTTGTTAGCACATTGGCTAAAGTCGGTTTGTCCTGGCATGGGTGACAAGCTCAGATAAAAGGACCTCTTTCATTTTGTCACAAACTACATAACAGTACCCTGTGTATTTTAGAAACTTTCACACTTCTAAGTTAGCTTCTGCTTAAATGTCATCTTATTTTTTTCCACTGCACAATATAAGACATTTTCACACCTAAATCTCTATGGCTTCACAGGTATTTTTACTATTGCCCTTCTGAATCCACTCTCCCCTGCTCCCTGGGAATAAGCACTACAAAGCTGTGCGATGTGGCAAGCACCAACACCTGTCAGTGTGCAGCTTGTTAACCTGCATATGCAACCTGTCATTGCCTTGTCAGCCTCTCTTCACACACGGTGGTAAACGCGGCAACTGGTTTCCTCGCTTTCTCTAAACTTTTCCCTTAATCCCACAGTCAATACAAGGTTTTCTTACTGACTTCCTGTTCAACATTTGCAATTTTTAGAACAAAATGGGTTTTTTATATTCATAACTATTGTGTATTGACCTAATCCCAGAGCTACAGCTGCCTCACCATATCCTGTTCTGCCCTTAGGAGACGTCCCGGCAATCAGGTGGACTTACAATCGTGTGATGTAGCATATAAGAGGTTATTTTCCACAGGCAAAGTTTACAAGTACTGCTGAAATTGCTTTTACCAGGACGGAGCTGAGGCTGGGATTTGTTGCACACATTGAATAGCAGTGTGCAAAAATTAGAGATGGATTCCATATAAAGCTTCCAGACATTAAGCACCTCCAAATTCTGTACATCTTCAGAACTACAGGGAATGTTTTCAGTCTGTAGTCTGTCTATAAGAAAAAGCAATTGAAAGCTACAAACTAAGCACCTCCCGAGTGTGCTGCGTTGCTGAGGCCATCATTACAATGTGAAATAAAGTGTGGATAGCACGGTCCATCAAGAGATCCAGATTTTCTCTTCAGGGAAACCTTCCTATGGTCGTTTAGTTTTGCAAGAGCACAGGAAAGGCCAATCTGGCCCAAGGAAGGTTTATGAACTGCATTGATGTATTCAAGTTATTCTGCTGCCTGGCTATGATGATATTTTTTCTTCATGAAGGGAAGCAAGATAGTTTCACTGAATTAGAACTCTCAAATCATTTGTCATAATTGGTTTTGGTTAGCAATTGAGTTAAGGTTATTCTGTATAATAATGTAACTATGGTAATATGATAATAAGTAGAGACGTAATTTCGTTAAAAGCAATCTGTGCTACCAATAATCACACTTTCCTCTGCTAACCACTGTGATTAAGAAATGATTAGAAAATTAATATCTAAAACAGAGTTTAAAAAATCATGTACACAGGATATTTGTTTGAGCTTCTCACATTGGTGTTGGTCAGCATGCCAGTCGGCTTCTGTCAGACAATTTTAACATAAACATTATTGTTAACGTGACTGCTTTGCTTTTAGCTGTAGAGAAGGATGACTTGTGCCATTCTACCAATTCCACGTGCATGGCATGAAATGGAGGTAGAAATCATCTTTTAGATTTTTTCACATGTGACTCATAACAGTGACTGATCTGTGTTTACGATGCATCTGGTCTTCACAGTGCTGACCCATCTCCCACAGTGCAGCTGCCTGGCTACCTCTGAGATCCAGTGACTGTCACCCTGAAAGAGGCAGTTCTTCTGCAGCCAAATGTGTTCACGTTTGTATGCTCAAGAATTTTTGACTACGTTAAAGTCCCTACAGCATTTTGCAGTGTTTATGACACAAGACTGACAATTTATCCGGTGTCACACATTTCCCACCTGCAAGACAAACTCTGTCGAATGGTAAATGCTAGAAATGCCAGAGATTTGTACAGCTGTAGAATATGTTCTCAGATCTTTCTTTATCAGGTTTTCATAGTAAGTTACTATAGGTCACAGGCTGAGCTGGTTCATACAGGATAGAGATCAAAAGACAGCCCATGAGCATAGTTTACAGAGAACGGTAGGAGCATGTGAATATAACCTGCTCTGAAAGCAAACACAGGTTGTTCCTAATCTTATTCCAATAAACAAGTCCTGTTGAGTCAAGAAAGAAATGCACAAGGATTTTATCCTCAGAACTGGGCTTAGGCAGCTCACTGATTGTTAAAGGAAAAGGGTCCTACTGAACTGCAGGATAAATTAAAACCCACGTATCCCTTCCTAGACTGTGGTGAAAGCCCTGTTAATAGCTTGGTCCTGCCAGGGGATGTGCCGGGCCGCGTGATTCACTCGAATACACAAACATGCTCAGAATTGTCTCTCAGTTTTCTCCATTTCTCTCCCAACCCTCATGCTACACAGATGATTTTGTATTAAACCTGAAGCCAACTGCGCATCAAAGACAGAACCATCTCTTGCATTACTTTGTGTTTTGTATGCCCTGCACAAAGGCGCCTTCCTTTCAGCCACAAGATTTACAAGGTACGAGACTGACAGGTTATAGAGGACCGCGTACCTCATCTGATTTCTAAACGATCCGTTCTTGGACAGAAAAGGCACAAGAATAACTCGGGGGACTGTGAGGAGAGATTAAACACATCGAGGTCTGTCTTTGGGACCACCTGGAGATCACCCAAATGTCGCTGAACAGCAGTGAACAAGAATTGACTTTTGGTCCCTGCACACTCCCGACTATGAGACGGTCAGAAAAAGAATTGCGCGTGACAGGAAAAAATGAGAGACTGATGCTGGGCTCTCAGGGCCACGTTTTTATCAGCACACTGCCAGGCTAAACTAAGCCTTACATGTTGTAAAAATGAACGAATACATAACAAAGCTGCACACTAATCATACATTCCCCTCTCCTTAATGGTTGGATCAACCCAACCATTCCATTAAACCGTCAAGACTCCTTTCCCAGGCTAGACTTCAAAAGGGCACCGGCGTTAAACAGCGAGACAAGAGCTACTAGAAGATCTGCTCAGCATTTTGCTTTACACGGCACTGGGACTCCAGGTCACCGCCAAGGAAAACCATTAAGAAGCAGATGCTCAAGCATTTCACTTCTTCACCAAATAACAATTACAGGTAAGAGATTTTCTCTGCCATGAAACACAGTAATAGTCTCTGTCGCCTTTTTCCCTCAGCATTTCATCTTTTGGCTAGCAAATGCACCTTCTGCTTCAAATTAGCCAGGCCACCATCAACAAAAGGATGAAATGGCTTATCAGACACGTATGAAATGTAGAAAGCTGAGCTCAGACTGCCACACCACCAGGTTTTTAACAAAGATCAGACATTAATACTGGGACACACCTATTTTGTGGTAAAGCCCGTCAACACCAAGTTCGTGCAAGTTTTGGCACAAATTCTTGCTGTGGCAACGTCGCTGTGGCAAAGGCCCATTGTGGAGGCGAGAGGGCAAACGCTTCACCTCAGTATAAATCTTGTACATAATGTGTCTTTATGGGAAGAAATTCTGCTTGCTAATGCAAACCTTCAGACCCTCAGCTGATAAAAGATTAGGATTTCTTGTTACAGGAGAATGTTGCACGTGAGGGTACGCACGTCTAACACTGGCAGAACTGGTGCCACACATACCCCAATAAACTTATGCCCACTCAGCTTAACGTATCCTCATCTTTATTGGTTTGGTGGCGTTTCGGTAGGAGTACCTTTCAGAAATGCAGTCTTCTGCTACTGCTAGCTACCCGTAACGACAGTCAAACTGTGCAATAATCTCAACCTTTATGTGTTTGTCCTTCCTTAGACAAACAGGATCTGTTAGCCTTTGGCTTTGGCCCAGGGCGCGTACCCACCCGAGAGCACCTGGTCCACTCTTCCCTCAAAACTGTGCCTGCATGGCAGAGGAGGAAGATGGACATGTCAGACAGCCATTGGCATGTTCCTCCTCTGACATCAGCCCATCTCACTGGCTCTGGAGTCCAGATGCATCCCAGCAGTTTATTTAAAAATATAGGAGCCAGCCATGTTACCTGCCAGTTCCCTGTCACTTCCACCACTGCTCCTGCCCCAGAACCATTTTTCCCTTCTGAGTTAAACCCCTCCCATTTGTATCTGCTAAGTCTGGTGTCTGAAAGAACCCAAAGCTCTGCCTGTAACACCAGTCTCGTAGCCAGGTGTTGATGGACTGAGTCCTTCTATTCTGGCTCATGTCCTCACCCCAAAAAGGAAATAATGAACAGAATACAACTTGTGCCCCAGAGTCTTTCACCAAATTTCCTTAAGGTCTTTCTTCATTCCCCTCAGGATATGGAATACAGCTTCCTCCCCACTTGTCTGGATGATCAACAGTGGGTTATAGTCAGCTGATCTCACCAGATTAGGGAGCAACCTAGTGATGTCCCTGATTCAGGCTCCCAGTAAATTGCAGACTTCCCTGTGATGGGGGTCAGCTCTGCATATTGGGCCCTCAGTCTCTTTCAGGAGCGAGTCTCCAATAACTAGGACCCTTCTCTTCTTTGTAGAGGAGGTCATTGTAGTACTAGAAGCCTTCCTGGATTTATGTGACTTTGCTAGTACCTTCAGTGTGGGTTCTCTATTCTCTGTATCCTCATCAGATTTGCTGTCTTCCAATAGGGGCTTATATCTATTACTCAGGATCAGCTGGGGAGGTGCACCAGGTGGCACCAACCTTCTGCCATGGCCCTGCACTTGGCTCCACTCACCCATTCTACTTGGGCTTCTGTCCTCCCCCTGAGAACTACAGGATACAGGCCCCTCCTGAATCTTGCTGTTACTTATCTGTTGTCCAGACTGCTGAGCCTGACTCCACCTGTCTACCTCTAGTTCAGCCTCTCTAGTTCTCTGGAGCCTTTCTAGTTCAGTTTCCAGCCTTTCAACCTCATCTTGCAGTTATGCCGCCCGGTCAAGCAGATAATCTACCTGCTCGCACCGTAAGCAGCCAGGAAGATGAGAGAAAACTCTGCATTCTTGACAGCCTGTTACCTGCACATCATCACTTGTGCGCATGCAAGAAGAAAACAGCCGTTTCTTCCTAAAATTCTACTGTAAAAAAGTGTCAGGAAGAAAAATACAAAGTAGAGATTTCTTATGAGAAAACAGCAAAAGCACAGAGTGAAGAACTGCTCAGGTTTTAGACCATTTATAAGCTGTTCAAACAGCATAAAGGCAAAGGGTCTGGACTTCTGTATCATATATGCATGAGCACATGCAGTCGTAAGAGCAACAATACATGAGTTCAACTAGAAAATGTTTGTGTCTTAATGGCATTTGCGGGACTTTGCTAAGAAGGTGGTTTATTTTCTTTTCAAAGCATTCTTCAAATCTGAAATCCTTTTCAACTGCTGTTGAAGAAGAATAAAAGCATTCGTAATCTTAGAGTTATGGCAGTTCAGTTACGACTAAGTACTCTGAATTGGCACGTAGAAATGACAAAAGCTGTTGGAGCTGTAGCAGTGAGTATATCTGCTCAAATGCTCCAGGTTCTGAGATAGACAAATCACAATCAATTTTTAGATACCAGATGTCTAGAGCCCTTATTAGGTCTTAATAGCTAGAAGAAGAAAGAAACTTTTATCAGTGACAATGAAGTTACTGAGCCTGAAGGAGCTAACACAAAATACCTCACGTTCTATAAAGCAGACTTAACTTGAGAAGATTTCTAGTAAGAAACCATAACAAGAAACTTATTTTCGGGAATCTCTGACCACAGATCAGGTGCAGACTACTAACTTGAGTACTACAGCTATCAAATCTGTGTCTAGTTAATTCTCTGAAGGTGAAATTCAGTAGTGGTAACACCATCAAGGTATCCATTTCCCCATTAGAAACTTTCATAGTGGTTGAAGCAGTAAGAGACCAGGCACAGGAAATGTTTATGAGCTTATAACTTCTCTAGATGCCTTTTGAAGCTGTGAAGTGAGAATGTCTCAGTCTGCATGTTAGAGGTGAAAATATTTCATGTACAGAGCTGGTGGTCTTGGTGGACAGCAAGATGACCATGCGCCAGCAGTGTGCTCTTGTGGCCAAGAGGGACAACAGCATCCTGGGGTGGATCAGAAGAGGGGTGGTTAGCAGATCAAGAGAGGTTCTTCTTCCCCTCTGCACTGATGAGACCACATCTGGAATATTGTGTCCAGTTGTGGGGTCCTGCTTTCAAGAGGGATGTGGAGCTGCTGGAGGGAGTCCAGCGTATGGCAACGAGGATGGTGAAGGAGATGGAGCATCTCCCTTATGAGGAGAGGCTGAGGGAGCTGGGTCTCTTGAGCTTGGAGAAGAGGAGACTGAGGGGTGACCTCATTAATGTCTATAAATATGTGAGGTGTGGGTGTCAGGAGGATGGAGTTGGGGTTTTCTCAGTGTCATCTAATGATAGGATGAGGGGCAATGGTTGCAAGCTGGAACATAGGAGGTTCCACGTAAATATGAGAAGGAACTTCTTCCCAGTGAGGGTGAAGGACTGGAACAGGCTGCCCAGGGGGGTTGTGGAGTCTCCTTCACTGGGGATGTTTAAGACCCGCCTGGATGTGTTNTGGGGATGTTTAAGACCTGCCTGGATGTGTTCCTGTGTGACTTGGTCTAGGTGATCCTGCTGTGTCAGGGGGATTGGATGAGATGATCTTTTGAGGTCCCTTCCAATCCCTAATGATTCTATGATTCTATGAATTCCTGTTGCTTGCTACTCTTCCTTGGTAACGTAAAACACATACATTTTGCCTGTTCACACTCAGAACCATCAGCTCTCAAGAGGCATGGATCAAAATGCTTGACAGAAGTCAAACGGCAGTGCACAAAGTCCTTTTTGGAAACCATGGTATCTCTCAGATTTCATGACCTGTCGTTATTCTTCTCCTGACCACCTTTGCACCTCTTCCCAAAGGACTGAGCATTAACAGTGTGGTCTGGAGCTTTTGCAGCTCACCTCTCTTGACCTTGCGGATGTTACTTCCTGTAATTTTAAAATATCTGTTATGTTGCTTCTTTTTAAAAAAAAGGATTTTCATAAAGAGTCAATCTGACTCTAAAAAAATGAAGCACCTCAGACTTTCAATGCAAATTCAAGTTGAGCCAAAGCCTTTCTGTAAAGAGACTGACTCACAAATCCCCACCCTGCCTCCAACACACACAAACTTCCCTGCCCTTGCCAGCTTTTTCTCTTATAATGACATTCAAAGGGAAAGAAAACTTATTTTCACGGAATTTTAGACTAATGCTAGAAATGCAGAAAATCCTAACAGCTTCCCCTTGGAGATTTGTCACCAGACTCGCAGAGTGAAAAGACCGTGAACAAGGCAGCACAGGCTCCATTACTCTCTGCAGCTTACTCTGAGAATGCACCGCGTAGAATATTAATCCGTTTAATTAGTGCTACATTTCTGCTGCAGATGACACTGTGCTAGCAGAGCATCACTGCAAAGAGATTTGCAAAGCAGCCTTAATGTTAAGAGACACGCCTCGGTTTGAATAAATACCATATTCTCAGTTTTTACCCGTTTTAGTTGTTCTGGTGTTTGTTCAGTTGCTATTGGAAACAGGGGAAAACGTGCAGGAGTAAGAAATGCAAAATGGGATTGAGCAAAGGAATAAAAAAGCACTAGCAGTTACCCCTCAGTTGTATTAGATTTTCCCATTAGAATTCTGCATTTTTTATCAGAAAGACTTTAATCAAATGATTGGATGTATTAACTTGCCTGGTTTAGATCTAGTGTCCTACTCACTCACTACTCTGCCAGGCATAATGAGAATCATGACTAAAAACAGCTGAGCAGCTTGTGTGTAAAACATGATACACAGCTCTCCAGGCCTAATCTGAAGATTTTTCTAAATTAACAGCCTAGAAAATAAGAATCCCACTTCCTCAAAGACTATAGTCATAGAATCATAGAATCATTAGGGATTGGAAGGGACCTTGAAAGATCATCTAGTCCAATCCCCCTGAAACAGCAGGATCATCTAGACCAAGTCACACAGGAACACATCCAGGCAGGTCTTAAACGTCTCCAGTGAAGGAGCCTCCACCACTCGTACCTTTAAGGTAAGTAATATAAATATTTTTGTGCTTATCCTTCCCATCACACTTTTACAAAGAAATCATCACTGAGTTATTGTCTTTTCACCAAATTTATTCTAAAAATCCACTTGCTGTCTCTCTGTCAGCAATATTTCCAGGCGATGAGCCGTGTGCCAAGCACTGTGTCTTCTAATGTCAGGAAACCAAAGGGAAGTATTAAGGTACTAAACTGCTTCATGGGCACAAAACCAGACAGCACCACATTTTGAAGCCTTTCACATCCAGAATGGGCTTTTTTATTTGAGTCCTTATGAGTGAGTTTCTGTCTCAAAATTTGTAGAAAAATAATTGAAATTTAATTATTCCCTCTGAACCTTTCTCTGATTTCACAGCGTGTGTGTCATTCTCAGTGAGTACAAATAAAGTCATTTTCTGTTCAGAAACTAGATCTGAAAATACTTTGTGTGATTCACAGAATCACAGAACACCAGGGAGCAGGAAGGGACCTCGAAAGATCATCTAGTCCAATCCCCTGATTGTGTGATTTACGGTAAATGGAATTATAAGTCAGCAGAAACCAAGTGGTCTAATTCAACCCCCTGTGCAGGTAGGAAGGGCTATAATATGCTTCACAATTTGCATATTTGCAGATGATAATGAAGGCTGGCATAAGGGGGATGGGCACGAGGAGGGCTAGAAGAAACCAGCTAGCGCTGACTTTCAAATGGGAGTTTGAAACTGCATCTGTGCATCTCTTCCCAAACACGGATCACTGATGTACCATGTATTTTATGCACTCCAATCCAAGTTTGTTATGAGGAAGAGGAGCCTGGGACAGCAGCAGTGCATCTTTGGCTTCTACAAGGGAAAATGCAAACTAAAGAGTGTTAAACAGTATTTAGAGACATTTGATGAGCAAACAATGGTGACTACTAAAACATAAACAATCATATTAGAGATAAAGAAAAAGATTCAAAATAACGCAAAGCAAGTATGTAGAAAAGTAAAAAGCTAGGAGGAGCAGCAAGACATCCTTAAACCCCAAGACACTTCTAAATGGGAAAAATGGAAATACTGACAATTACACCCAGTCTAACAAAACCAACAGTGTCCTATTTCAAATTACTTTTTGCTTGCAATGTTGTGGGGTTTTTTCTGAAACAATAGGATCAGGGTGTTCCCTAGAGGCGGAAATACTGGGAGCGCACTGGTAGGTTGCAGTTGGATCACACAGGCTGCTTGCCTGTCCCATCCCTGTTGCCTGTGGGCAAGTGCCTCAGTGCCTTTGCACTGCTGCAGGCTTGCGGGCTTGCGGGCTGCAGCTCACTAGTTGCTTTTCCCCATCCTCTCTCTACTCTTCCTGCCAGGATGTTGTGGCCCTGTTTTCTAGTGCTTCTGGGCACTACTTCCCCCCACAGCTCTCATGCTGTTATGGCTTTTAACTCATACATGCCCGTGTTACTGCAATGGCTAGTTCTCAGGGGAAGCAACTGACACTCACAAGGAGAATCATCCCTTCCTTCTCCTATTTTCCGCCCTTGGGTTGTAGCTTTAGCGTTAGGGTTTGCACTCAGCTTCTGTTACCCAAAGCCAAGCACTAATTGTAATGTCCAGTCAGCATGCAACTCTCCAGACAAAAATCCACACTCCAGTCAGTGCTGATCCCAGTGTAAGCAGGAAGAACAACAGCGAGTGTGAGTGGGTGCTGACAAAGAACTCATAGTTACCTCAACAAAATATCACTGGAGGATTCATCTGCACTGGAGACGACACACTGACAATGCATTTACCCTGGAACTCCTCTATCACTTCTCTCCCAGAAATTCACTTAAAGAGGGTTCTGTCTTTCTCTTTCCCTCTCTCTGTGTCACTGTCTCTTCTCTTGTTTAATTATCCCCAGAAGTAACTTCCAATGTTTCCATTCAAGAGCAGCCCCTCGTGGAGCCTAAGCTGAGGTTCCCATAACCAGGACTTTTTACAGAAGGGGAGACTGAGGAATCGTCTGCAACTGGTTTGTTAATAGAAGAGGATTTAGACCAAGCTACACAGTGTCAAACTGCCAGGAGCAGATGGAATTCACCCAAAGGAACTGAAATGTGGACTTGCTGCTAGTACCGCTCATCATTTAAGTCAGCCTCCGTATGAAGATGTGGCAAACGTGACAGAATCTGATAAAAACCTCCTAGGAGAGATCAAAAACTGATAGCCCAGGGAGACTGACCTTCATACCAGGAAGATCAATGTCATAAAGGAGGGAATGAGGGGGTATCAGTACAGACAAAGTGCACTGAGGACTGTTTCCCTAAGAGGGGGGTAGTTCTGCCTCCTGTCTTTTCACTCAAGAGAGCAGGCACACGGATATGTGATCAAGGAAACACACTCAGTTTTTCAAGGAAGCTTTCAAGATGTTGTTTCAACAAAAGCTTTTAAAGAAATACTAAGCACAAATACAGGCTGAGCAGTGACTGGCTGCAGAGTAGCCCTGAGGAGAGGGACCTGGGGGTGCTTGTGGACAAAAAGCTCAGCATGAGCCAACAGTGAGCGCTTGTGGCCCGGAAGGCAAACCGGGTCCTGGGCTGTATCAGGAGAAGTGTGGCCAGCAGGTCAAGGGAGGTGATTCTCCCCCTCNGTGATCCTGTGGTCCCTTCAAACCCTGACACTGATTCTATGACTTGGTCTAGGTGATCCTGCTGTGTCAGGGGGATTGGACTAGATGTTCTTTTGAGGTCCCTTCCAATCCCTAATGATTCTGTGATTCTATTCCATGAAATTAGACCATCATGAGATAAGAAGAAAGTCCTTAGACCGGTGGTTAGAATTTAGACCAGAGGAAGGCACCTCCAAGGGAGCACACAAGATCTGTGATGATTAACATACAAATAAGTACTCTTGGAGTAATCTTCAACAGTGAAGCAAGAAAGTTTGGTGATGATGCAAAAGTGCTCAGAGCTTCAATAAATAGAATGTAACGCATATAGAAATTAATCTGGACACTCCTTCACGATAGCACTGTCTCAATTAACCACTGACTTTCAGTAAAGAGATTTTAAAAGCCTCAGGCACAGTAATAGTCTCTAATGGGACTTTTTTGTCTGAATGCTCTAAAGGCTCTTAGTCTCTTCACACTGTGCCCACCATGTACAATGCCCAGTGCTTGCAGCTGGCACTTCCGCTATTTTTTCCACTATTAAGCTGGAAAATAGGAGGTTCCACATCAATATGAGAAGGAACTTCTTCCCAGTGAGGGTGACAGAGCACAGGAAGAGGCTGGTTGTGGAGTCTCCTTCACTGGAGACATTGAAGACCCACCTGGATGTGTTCCTGTGTGACTTGGTCTAGGTGATCCTGCTGTGTCAGGGGGATTGGACTGGATGATGTTTTGATCCCTAGTGATCCTATGATTCTATTTTCAGGTTGAAGTTTTTCATTATTATGATTGTTTGACGGGGATTTACAGCATTTTGATTCAATCCACATGTACAGAAGAAAATAGAGTATCCTCCATGCCACCAGAAATCTCTATTCACTACTCCTTTACTCCTCTGTTATGCATTTGAAAAAAGAATAAAAATTAACTCCTATCCTACCTTGTATGTAGTCCACAAGGGCTCAAGAGGGATTAACCACTCTTGATTGCTGAAACACAGATGTGACCTCCTCACACTGTAAATCAATCTAAATTGTATCAGGCAATATAGGACTATTTTCCAACACGGTTTGAAATTAAGACAGAAAGTCACTGTCAGCAATATTTCAGTCCCTGCTGCCTTGGATTCATTAACATTAGGGCCATCCTTTGACAGCTACAGAGTGGAAGAAGTAGTCTGGGGAATAACAGCAAACTTCTCGGATTACTGAGGGAGGAACAATCTGCATTAAGCAATTTAACTGAGGGGAAAGTTGCATCCAGTGATAAGCTAAGATGAGAAAAAAAGAGCAGAAGCAAACTTGTGGTGGAATAAGAATTACGTTGACCACCCACAAACAAATCACTTCTCATGTCACACGTATGCAGCTCAGCCACACTTCAGAGTACAGGGTCACAGATGCATACATGTCTGAGGAATCAAGTCACAAGGCTGAACATAGAAGAAAGAAGGCTATAGCAGATGTCTACTGCCATCCATGGGAATAGTTCCATGGACATCACAGGTCTAGAGAGCAATTCTACCAGATAAAGGTAAGGAATTCTATTAATCCACCCCAAACAATTGTGGCCTCATGTAGTTCATTTTCAGAAGGCATGTCTTGAAAAAGAAAGGCTTATCCTTTGGAAAGTGGCCTTCAAACTGCTGTAAAACTTATCTGCTTGTCTAAAACATAATGGATAACTGTGGAAGAGGGCAAAGGGAAGGGAACAAAGGGAAGGGATAAGGGAGAAGGAATGAGGACAAGGCATCAGAGATAAGTTCATCGTTCTCAAGGAGTGCAAAGTTTCTCATGTGAATTTTTGCCATAATGCTCCTCACTTTGGAACATATAAAATTAGGCAAATTTTAAAATCACATTTACAGCTTTATTTTCCTCCCTTTTATTTTAAGAAGGATGTGCAGCTGCTGGAGGGAGTCCAGTGTAGGGCAACAAGGATGATGACGGAGATGGAGCATCTCCCTTATGAGGAGAGGCTGAGGGAGCTGGGTCTCTTTGGAGAAGAGGAGACTGAGGGATGACCTCATTAATGTCTATAAATATTTGAGGGGTGGGTGTCAGGAGGATGGAGCCAGGCTCTTCTCAGTGTCTTCTAGTGATAGGATGAGGGGCAATGGGTGTAAGCTGGAACATAGGAGGTTCCACATCAATGTGAGAAGGAACTTGTTCCCAGTGAGGGTGACAGAGCACTGGAACAGGCTGCCCAGGGTGGTTGTGGAGTCTCCTTCAGTGGAGATGTTTAAGATCCACCTGGATGTGTTCCTGTGTGACTCAGTCTGGGTGATCCTGCTGTTGTTGGGGGATTGGACTAGATGACCTTTTGAGGTCCCTTCCAATCCCTAATGCTTCTGTGATTATTCTATGATTCTATGATTGTTTGTGCTTTATATGAAGTATATCTTCACATTTTTAAAGGGTTATATTTTACCATTCTGTAGTATTTTTAACAATTATTCCTCTGTAAGTGTAAAACCTCTTCAGAAAGGTGAGTTTATAAATAGGAAATCAGCACTTGAAAAAATTACATCACTTCCCCAAAATTATGAAAAACCTTCAGTCATAGGGGAGTAAATTTCCATTTCCAGTTACCACAGTTCATAAGACACTGCGCTACAGTGTAAGACAAGACTGCCTCACAGCTTCTTGAAATCTTTGCTGTAGAACAAGAATCTAAATGCTTACAGTACTTTTCCTCACACCCCAGATGTTCAGGGGTTTGGGGTGGTTTTTTTCGCTGCAGTCAAAATGTTCTTGGAAGCATCACCCTCTACGTTACCAATGTGAGGTATTTCAAATTAAAAACATCTCACAAAAGTCTCACAGCATGACAAATTTATAATCAGCAAAGTGATTTCAGACCCTGAGACACTCAGAAGTACTCAGCACATCACCTCAGAAACTTTAATGAGCGTCATTAAGGCAGACACTTATCCTAGTGCATGCACTGCAGTCTGGGAAGTGTTGAATGGGGAGTTTATGGTACTTGTTAGACTTCAACACATTTTTCTCCTTGTGATTTCCATAACTTTAGAAATGCTTTGAAAGCTAGCTCAACATGCCTACAGGTAACCTTGCAAAAGATAAAACCTTCTTTTGGTTCAATTCTCCTCAAGTGTTCCTACTTTTTACACAGATTTCATATCAGATTAGTATCTGGTTCTTAAGGGAGCTGCTTTCTTCAAAGAATCGGAGGCAGTTAATGACACAGCCTGACTTGAAAGGCTTTTTTCAGCAATAAATGTATTTTATACATTGTAAATGTTTTATAGATACTACATCCTTATCAGAAAACATTTTATCATGCTCTGTCCCATTACTGCAGTAGTTGTGCTCTTTTACACATTTTAGCTTTGATATTTTTATGTCTAGTGCACTAAAATCCTCTCTCAATTATTCTGTTCAAGACTGCAGAATATATGTCTCCTTCCAGATTTCAGCTTTCAATTGAATTGTCCAACTGAAGCAAGTTATTATCAGAAGAATTAGAAAAAGCCATTCCTTATAGCCACCGTGAGCAGTAATTGTCCAACAGCCAGAGAGACACAAAATGTTTTGGTGAATAATGATTGTAAGTACTTTCTCACAGAAGTTATTCTGTTCTGTTCCATTTTATTTCTGATCCATTCCATTCTAATTTAGCACTGACCAAAAGCTTTCCTGAGTGCCACTGCACTATTTCACTTATAAAACTATTAGGGACATTCAAACTACAACATTTTGCCTCTGGTTAAATTAAGAATCGGGTAGCTGGTTTATTTACAATTAAAGAAAAAAGTATTATTTAAACAAAAGGTGGTTATAAAGAAAGTTTTTAAATAATCACACATTGAAATTCATTGTTAGCTCCTGAATAGAATAAATGTGCATTTATATCGTCACCTCCTTGCATAAGAATTCATAGAGTGAGTTTGAAAGCTCTTTCTGATGTCTAAAATCAACACAGAACTTAAGCCTCTCTCCAGAGATCCAGAAAGCTCCCAGTCGAAGGGCTTTCCAGCTCTGAAGATGTCATTTTCATACAGGATGAGGGCAAGGCGTAAGTCTTCATTTGAAAGAAGATTTAAATACACTGTAGATTATCTGTAGATGTGTGGGAGCAATCTAACTCTCCAAACTCACGTTGAACTATACCCCTCATGTCTGTTTTATAATTAGTTTTATTCATGCTTTTCATGGTATTATGTGGGGGATGATGTTTGGGGGGTTTCCCCCCTCCAGTGGGGGGCTGGATGAGGCTCTGGGCAGCCTGATCTAGGGTAGGGGGTCCCTGCCCATGGCAGGGGGGTTGGAACTGGATGATCCTGTGGTCCCTTCTAACCCTGACTGACTGTATGACTTGGTCTGGGTGATCCTGCTGTGACAGGGGGATTGGACTAGATGATCTTTTGAGGTCCCTTCCAATCCCTAATGATTCTATGATTCTGTGACTATTTCCCCAACATTTGACAAGATCTGTTATTGAGCAAATATTATTAAATTAAATAAACAAAATTTGTTAATATTTTATGTAAGAATTATATTAGAAAAAGCATAATTTCTGAAAGACAGAGTGTAAATTTATCATCCTGATGCAAGCAATCTTGAGTTTACATATCATCCATCACTGACAGGTTTTTGAGGTCTTTGAGGCACAATGGAGGTATTTTTTTTACATTAATAGAGCACAATAGCATTGGCAGAAAGCTGATGAAGTGCAGCTTATCTGTATCTGTGTGCTAAATCACTTCTTTCTCTAGAAGGCAAAAATATGAGAATATAAGAAATTACTGGGTGTGGAATGAGAGAATAATATGAATTAAACCAATTTTAGTTTATTTAGGATCTGACAATTTTGGTTTCATTTTCAAATTTTGGCTTTGTTTTCAAATATTGGCTCTCTTTTTAAATTTTGTCTTTGTTTTCAAATTTTGTCTTTGTTTTCAAATTTTGGCTCTGTTTTCAAATTTTGTCTTTGTTTTCAAATTTTGTCTTTGTTTTCAAATTTTGGTTTTGTTTTCAAATTCTGGGTTTTTGCATTCTTAATAAGCACCTCAGCAATTAATCATAGCAAAATACTTCAGCAGCGTGGGAGATTGTTTCATATAAATCATGTAAAATTTAATTAATATTTCAAGATATTTCCTGAGAGTGGAAAAACAGCTGAGATTTCAGTGAAGCCCTTAAATTAAGAGGAATGAGTATGATAAGAGCTTTTTAAGCCAGCTTTGCCAGACAGCATGTAACACTGCTTCAACAGCAGGAGTACAGAAGTTCCCCTCATAGTTGGTCTACAGACATCATTAACTGATGAGTCTGACCTAAGCAACCTGGTTACAACCATCTCAAAGATACCAGTTCCAGGAGGAAAAGAGAAAATGTTTGAAATATTCTATATATTTCAAACATTTTATATATATTTTTATATATACATATATATATAAATATATTTATATATATTTTGTCTGAAATATTCAGACAAAAAGAGAAAATAAGTTCATTGAGAAAAAACTCCCAAAACTGAAAACCCCCAAAATTAAAAGGACACACAACAATATTGGATTTACAAGTCCAAGCTCAGCAGATCTAACGTTCCATACAATATCTATCACTGTCATGACTTGGTAATGCTACAGTAAAATCCACCCCTAACAGCATGTAGATGAGTTCTAGAGCAGATCTACTCATGAGGCTGCTGCAGGATAGTGATATTTCCCATTTATCAGAAAATCATTGGGGCAAATATTTTGCATCAGCCAATATTGTCTGCAGTAGATAAAAGTGCTGCTGTGGCCCAGCACCAGAAAATTAATACCTACAATGAAGTTTGGCACCCAAATGAGAAATTGTATTATGAATGATAATTTTAATTGCAAAGAAAATCCCATACAAGCAAATATATCTGTAGAAGTACTCACAGCTGTGGAGAACGCACGACAGTTGTGTCAGGAAGACGTGTTCTGTCGTGTAGTTCCACATCAGTGCACGTTCCTCTGCATGTGCCCTTACAGCTTCTACCTTCTCAGAAGAGAAAAGATTAAATTAGTGACATGTCTCTGTTAATTCCAGACTAAACAGCTACAGTTCTCTGCTCCAAGGAATGAGGACAAATCCCACAGAAAGAGATCCACATGCAAGGTGCTCAAGGTCAAAAGGAGTGTTTTACTAACTCATACACGGAGAACCATCAGAATGAGAAACACAGAACAGATGAGGGGGATTTCTGGAGGTTATCGAATCCACCCTACCCTGCACAAAGCAAGGACATCTCTAGTAGGTTGCACAGAGCCATAACTGTACAAACACAGTTAGAAGCTTGGACAGAATCCAGGCTTTTTCACATTAGCTACCCCTACCCTCTCTTGCTTGAGTAAGTCACCTTTTCCACTTTCCTGATTTTACACTTTCCTTCTGTAGGGGCTCTGTGTCCATCAACCCAGAAAACAGACACAACTTTCCCCTCACATATCATTCACATCAGTGGCTTCTGAATTTGCTGGTGATCTGGAAACTGTGGTCCAAGCTTCCTCAGTCTAGTGCCATAAATCTGTGCCATGAGGCTACTAAGCACTAACCCTTACTCTCTTCCTCTTTTCCTTATTCTTGTGGTCACACGTGTGATTTGGGAGGTTAAAGTAATTCTTTCTATTATTCCAAATTGATTGTTTTCATATTTTATCTGTTTCATTATTGGTATATTTTACAAATGGAAAAACAGGAGGTCTGAAGCAGTCTGTGGCTCGTCTGTACAGCCGTGTGGTTTATTATGGAAAGTAAAAAGATAACTCAGTCCTGAAGCAGCTTTTTTTCTGCATTGCATCATGATCCTATGTGTATAACTTGACATCTGAGACTGAAATTCTCCACTTGGGGAGTGGAAGCTTCTATCCGTGCGAGCTCAGCTATGGGCACTGTAAGTAACTTTGGCTGGAACACCATTTCACTACCTAACATCTCATCAAATAAGCTTTTTAGTTGAGAGAAGATGCTCTTCAAAGAAATAGCAGGTTTGATGAAAGAGAAGGGAAGAAAAGACTGATTATCAACAGAATCCTTAATCTGCCCAATCCCACATGTCCTAGCAAGGAAAAAGCCTGACCTGGGTCATACAGAACAACGTAAATGAACCTGGGTCCCCCCCTTTGCAGTCCAGTTCCCTAATCACATCCACATGTTTTGATACATAAACATTGATTTTCATAATTCCATTCCTGCTGAAGCGATCCAAAAGATTTTGGTCAAGTTCCAGTGTGGAATGAAAACAAATGTTAATACTGCTGTGCAGGGCAATTGCTCTAGCTGTGACGCACGGCACGATACGTAGGAACAAAGCACATTATACATAAGGACAGTCGTTAGGGACACGTTAGAGCGCTACGTGTGTGCAGATGCTCAAGACAGCTACAAATGACAATGTAGACAAAAAACTTGAAGATGTAGTGGATTCTGCAAGAACAAAATTGGACTGCATTGATACCTTCACCAGCTTCTTAAAATCTACTTTGCATTTTATTTAACAGACATGCCAGCTCTTGTGCATCATTCTCTAGGAAATATACTTGACCAACAGAATTTAAATAATATTGTCCTTTAGTTGGTGTAATAAGTGTAGTTTGGGTGTGCTAAACAAGCACGAGCCAGCTACATCTCTACCTGGGTGTGCCTAGATAGGAAATGTGTCTAAAACAATAAAGCATTATCACTATTAAGACTCAAGAGAGAGGTTGCTGTCCCTTTGCCATGTCATGTGTCTTCCACAGCCAAATGTTTCAGTACAGGAAAAGAAGGGAATTTTCTTAGAGAAATACTTCAGGTGTTCATAGGGTTAAATGGAAATACATTGCAGACCACCTAGTTTTCTAGGTCTTTTTACTCTTCTAGTCTCTGCAGTCTCAAAACACACTGCTCAATGCAAACCTAGTTTCCTAGGTCTTTTTATTCTTCTAGTCTCTGCAGTCTCAAAACACACTGTTCAATGCAGTGAGCAAATGAAATGCAGATCAATTTTGTAGTGCAATTGGTAGAAAAATGACATCTACAGGCAAATCACCTAAGAGAGAACATTCCTACTGGCTTGTTTTCCAACACTGCTTGCTTGAGGAAAACCTTTAACACTGCCAAATTAACTGCACAGGATCATAGTAACGTTTAGATCGCAAAAGACCTTTAAGTTATTCAGTCCAACCATCAACCCAGCTCTCCCAAGTCCGCCGCTAAACCGTGTCCCTAAGATCCAGACCTACACAACTCCTAAACACATCCAGAGATGATGATTCAACCATTCCCTGGGCAGCCTGTTCTAGTGCCAGTTTCCCAACGTCCAACCTAAATTTCCCTGGTGCATCTTTAAATCATTTCCTCTTGTCCTGCTGTTTGCTACTTGTAAGAAGAGACCAACACATAGCTCTAACAACCTACTTTCAGAAGGCAACATACCAGCCATTAACAGCTCTAGAAAAGCAGTAGGTGAAGTCTCCACTATTTCTTTAATTTTACCAAAATCTTGCCTACAGACTACTCTCAAGTCTTAAATGCAAAAGCCCTTTGTAAAGAAATAGTGTTATCGCTGTGTTATATAGACACTGTCCCTCCAGATAGACTTCTATACCAAATCCTGTCTCCAGACATGAGGCTCCATGAGAAACTGCTACTGACAGCAGCAGGCTTCGAATCAAATCTGTTCCTCTTTCTCATAATCCAAAATTGGGTTCTGGTCATTTTAGTCACATGTTCAACAGCATAAGACACACACTCCAGCATTTATCAAGTTGACATGGACGTTGCTTCTAACATCTGAACATATTTCAGGAACACAACTTCATCTTTATGAGAAGTAACTCAATCTTCACCTTGTTTGTTTTACTGGAGGTGAGATAGTTTTCTTATAAGTGTGTGTTTCCATACAGCTGTACGTGTAGCTACATGCACCTATCAGAGAATCATAGAAGCATTAGGGATTGGAAGGGACCTCAAAAGGTCATCTAGTCCAATCCCCCTGACACAGCAGGATCACCTAGACCAAGTCACACAGGAACACATCCAGGCAGGTCTTAAATGTCTCCAGTGAAGGAGACTCCACAACCCCACTGGGCAGCCCGTTCCAGAGCTCCGTCACCCTCACTGGGAAGAAGTTCCTTCTCACATTGATGTGGAACCTCCTATGTTCCAGCTCACACCCATTGCCCCTCGTCCTGTCACTAGATGACATTGAGAAGAGCCTGGCTCCATCCTTCTGACACGCCCATCCTTCTTACCTACCATGGCCAAAGCAGTATTATTCTGTAGCACCTGCCAAAACACCAAACACACAAAGAGACCTTTTTTCTGAAGCAAGCTGCAAGTCAATTAATTAGGTTTTGTACTAGAGATTCTATATTTTAAACATCTAAATTTTGAATTCATCCCAGTTTATTCCATTATAAACAGCATTACTATTACTCCACATTCCAGTTTCCAAATGCTACTACCTTTCAACAATATTCTAATGCTGTTTGCCTATACAGATAAAAGCTCAGCTCTTCCTCAGCTTCTAGTTAGGAAGGACAATCACAAAAACCCTAGTTTCAGTGGATTCAAGCTCACAAATGCAACATGGATGACAAAAATGGGCTCAAATAGGAGTGAAAAGACATATAAAAAGAGAAGTCACAGAATCACACCAGGGATTGGAAGGGACCTTGAAATATCATCTAGTCCCACCACAGCAGGATCACCTAGACCAAGTCCAGGCAGGTTTTAAACGTCTCCAGAGAAGGAGACTCCACAACACCAGTGGGCAAAGTTATGTTTCACCCCATCAACATAAAGAAAACCCTGAGAGTGACATTTCTGACTGACAAAGCAGAGCCCTCCAAAATTCTTAGTCCTCCTCTCTTCTTGTTTATACAACTTCAGTAGAAATCTCTGTTATACATTGATCATAGCTACATTATTATGAGTCATGTTTATATCTGGATTTGAAGCCATAATCCCATTTTTGGAGCTGAGGGAGAAAGGTTCTTATCTGACTAATCACATTTTCTAAGTATTAAGTTTTCCATATGTTCATGGACAGGAAAAACATGAAGTCACTTGTGAAAAGACCTCTTAATCCTTTGCCTTTTCTGCTTTTCTTGTATTAAATGCTGTTTGGTTAATATTTCTTTGCTTATAATTTAATTTCATATTCTAATTACATCACTAATGTTCTCCTAGTGTCGTGTACTCTCGTGAAGTCTCATAGGAGGTTTCAGAGATGTGTGCTGTGGCATGCAGCAAAGACATCTGAATTTCAAACTGACTTCGTATCCAGATGCATCTTTCCTGCCAAATATTTGCCAAGTAAAAATCAAACAAAACCAAGGCTGTTGCTGCTACAAAACAAGTAGTCGGTGACATAAAAATTACTCATGTTGTTGAGTTCACAGTATAACATGACACAGCCTTCTAAATAATGTGCTTTTTGACAACATTTGCAATGGAAAAAACATTAATTTTAAAAATATAGAAGCTTCATTAACTTAAGCTGGAAGTACATTTGTTTCTAAGACCAAAAGAGTGAAAAGGATACGCAGTGGCTTGTGGACGTCTGCGTTTGTCTGCAGTTACTAGCAGTAACTAGCCCGGGGGTTTGTGGAGTCTCCTTTTCTGGAGACGTTTAAAACCCACCTGGACTTGGTCTAGGTGATCCTGTTGTGACAGGGAGATGGGACTGGATGATCTTTCGAGGTCGCTTCCAATCCCTAATGTTATTCTGTGTTTAGTTGGAGGAAGAGGAAGCTAAAGGGAGACCTCATCACTCTCTACACTATCTGAAAGGACATTGTAGAGATGTAGGTGCTGGTCTCAAATACCTGTTGAGTTAATTAACAACAGAACCAGAGGAAATGGTTTCAAGCTTCAACAAGGTAGGTTTAGATTAGACATCAGGAAAAAATTCTTCATGGAGAGAGTGGCCAGGCACTGGAACGGGCTGCCCAGGGTAGTGGTTGAGTCACCATCCCTGGATGAGTTTAAAAGTCACTTAGATGTGGTGTTGGGGAATCTGGTTTAGGGGTGAACTTGTAGAGTAGGGCTGATGTTTAGACTTGATGATCCCAAGGGCCTTTTCCAACCTGAATGGTTCTATGGTTCTAGGTGCAGAGATTAATTTATGATAGTCCTTGTTGCTCTTTAACAGTGTGAACATAGCTAGGGTGTTCCACATCGAGCCAGTTGGAGTTCTGAGCAGGACTGCATATGCTGAGTGCATACTCTCGTTAGTCTTTTAGACTGACCTGCTTCTGGTCATAAAGTGCTTGAGTACTGCAATTAGAAGCATTAGAAGACCTACAAAGGCAGTACAACCCGTCCCAAACACTCAGATAGGTTCTACCAGGCACTCTACCCCACAGCACTCATCTGGAAAAGCCAGCACATAGGGTTCTCTGTGCATTACAAAATACCACATAGGGGGATATTTTGCTATTTGATATGTGTACTGGATGGAAATGAGATATGAGCAGCAATGAATGAGACCAGGCTCCTCTGCTACTGCAGATGTCAATTCCTTGCACTGCACAAATCGTGCACAGCAGAGTTCCCTCCTTTTGCCTGACTTATCATCTACTATCACCAGCTACAGCTCCCACTTCCTCGTTTGTTATGTCAGGCCATGAAGTGCAAAAATGTCATGGGATACCTTGATCTGTTTTTGCACTTTAAGGTCCAAAGCCAGGGCCACAGATGAAAAGGAAAACTCTATTGCAGCTTTCTGTGAAGTGTCCTTTTTGGAGGCTTACAATCAGTCACAGCAGCAAGTCCTTGTGTTCCAAAGTCTGCAGATCACCCATATGCTCCAGCACTCACCTGCTCGTGACTTTGGGTGACAGAGCATTTATATCTAGGAACCTGCCAGACGAAAAGCATCCTCCTAATCTCACTATGAAATATAAAGCCTTTTGCTCATGTCATTTATAGAGAGGGCTGTCGATCACCTCCATCAAACCAGTAATGCAGGCACAGAAGGCAAACATCTTCACTTGATTGTAAGCTCCCAATCATGTATGAAAATCCTTCCAGTCAGAGTCAAAACTTGGTTTCAAGCTAAAAGCTGGATGGATGTCTTCTTCTGTCAGACAAAAGTGACATAAAAGTACCGCTGAACTGATTTCGTTACTGATTCTCCAGTCAGTGGCTATCCCCCTGCCGACTATGTCTATATTTCAATCCACAGTTTAATAAACAGATTGTGTTCCACCTTTGTTTCTAAAACTGCTTTTGTTTCATTTCCTTGTTAAAGTGCTGCTATCATTAGACTGCCTCTCTGCTCTTCGCAGCATTTGCAGCAGCAAAGGCCTTGTGCAGAGTACACGTCCAGAGTAGAACAAAGCACACAAC
This sequence comes from Rhinopomastus cyanomelas, assembly GCA_013400115.1. Lineage (NCBI taxonomy): Eukaryota > Metazoa > Chordata > Aves > Bucerotiformes > Rhinopomastidae > Rhinopomastus > Rhinopomastus cyanomelas. The sequence continues at coordinate 251,402 of VXBP01010369.1, forward strand.
ATAGTGGGACACAGAGAGAAGCACAGCTTTATATGGAACACAAATAAGCAACACTTCTTCACAAAAGCATGGAATTGGGGGGAGTATTATAATGCTGGGCCACAGGTTTTACCTGAAGTCAATGTTACTTGTCCCTATATGCAGAGCAATGAGAATAGAATCATAGGGATTGGAAGGGACCTTGAAACACCATGTAGTCCAATCCCCCTGCCACAGCAGGATCACCTAGACCAAGTCACACAGGAACACATCCAGGTGGGTGTTAAACATCTCCAGTGGAGGAGACTCCTCAACCAGCCTGTTCCAGGCTCTGTCACCCTCACTGGGAAGAAGTTCCTTCTCACATTTATGTGGGACCTCCTATGTTCCAGCTCACATGTCTACCGCCGTCTCTCTTTGCACTTGCAGGTGCATCCCATCAGGGCCCATGTATTTATGTCCATCCAGTTTGCTCCATTGATCCCTAACCCAGTCCTCATCAACCAAGACAAGCTCCTCTCTTGCCTCAACTTCCTCTAGAGTCTCAGCAGTCTGGGGTTTGATATCAGGACATCTCCCAGAAGTACAGACAGAGGCAAAGAAGATGTTCAGTTCAAGAGATAACCCTTCTTGCTTATCTATAAGACACTCACAGTCCTTTCATGAAGGAAACATCAGGTTTACTTCTCTGCAAAATAATTTCTAATTTTTGATATCTGCTACTTTTTTCTATCTACGTGTTTTTCAGATTCATTCTGTCAAATATCCACAGTGACAAAAGCAATGGGAGAGATAAAGAGGATAAGAGAAAGAGATTGTTCTTCATGGCTTCTGTTCATGGCTATGCAGACATGGCTTCTTGTGCACAAATGAACAACAGATGTATAAGTTGTCATTAGTTCAATACTAAACAAACTGTGTTCTTGTAATCGCCTCATTACAGAAGAGGACGAAGCTGTGACAGTCTTTTATCTGCTGGCATGCTCAGTCCTAAACAGTGCAGGATGCTGGCTGTGCAAACTCTGCCGTGCTAAATGAGAAGGGATGGTAAATCTCGGGAAAGAAAACATGCTGCTGAGATGATCAGCTTGTGCTGGGTGTTGCTTCAAACAGACTGATACTTTAGAATGAAAGAGAGCTGCAGAAATTCTATAGAATAAATAACAAAACCTAATGCTGCAGTTTATTGCAGTACTGCCTGTGTGCAAAGGGATTGCAAGCCCTTGACACGCTCAAATATGCAACCAAATCTATTCTAGTGAAGCCTTAAAACCCCACAGGGTTAACAGTTAACAAAGGTCTGGCGTCGTGACTCCGATTGTAACGTCACGCTACCCACCGAACCATTTGTGTTGCTGAGCAGGAGGACAACCATAGCTTTCATCAAATACAAACCCGAGCTGCATCAGACAGCATCACAGTGATGCTACACAGTATGTCGAACTCATTTCACACTGCAATGGGTCCATAGACCAACAGCATCAAAATACCTGACAGGCAAACTCTTTGTGAGGACTTGATAAAAGATGAGCAAATGGGGCGGCTCGTTTGTCCTCTCTGGCTCCTGCTCAGGAACCAGGTGACAAAAATCCCTGTCTCCTTTTTCTCTATCCAGTTCTTTTTCTTCCCCATGGGTGGTTTAGGCACAGCTGCCATGGGCAGGGAGTGGAGGGTCTTGGGGGCTGTTTATAAGTGTCTTCACAGCTACTTTTCTTTCCCGTTTCCTTTTTCCCCCCCTAACTGTTCTTGTTGTTCTTTGTTAATACAACTTATTTTTCCTTACTACAGATGTGTCTTTGGGGTTATTTTATGGTTGAAAACTCTGAGAAATCAAAACTGGGGTAAGTGTGGACACCAGTGAAGCAAAATTGATTGGCTGCAGTTTTATGAGGTCAGAAGACAGACCCAAACAAGTAGAAAAAAGGTAGGAGGGTGACTGAGAAGGTGGAGAAAGTCAGCTCCCAGGTTTAGGAGGCACTACTAGACAATACCTCCAGAACTTAACTGTGACTGTTCAAGGACAGGCTGGCTGGGGCTTTGAGCAAAATGGACTATAGAGAGGTGTCTCTACCCAGAGCGGTGGGGTTGGATTAGATACCTTCAGTTGTCCCCTCCCAGCTCAAACCCTTCAATTATTCTATTTTGTGCTAGTTCTTTAAATCAGTTAAAAAAACCCCTACAATGGCAATATAATCATTTTCATGTGACACGACATTAATAGAAATTGGATGACTTAATGCTGGCTACAAACAACTGCTGAAAAAGGGGACAGGTTTCCATGAAACCATGGAAGAATTTCAAAAGTAAACAAAGAACAAAAAACATTTCAAACACCAGAGAAGGGGATATTTCCTTTTTAAAAATCTGCAAAAGACTGCTTCTATTAGAGGGAAAGAGTATATCTGTAACAATTTTTTATTAGTTTTGCTCCTAAAGCTATAAATAAAGTCTCTTATTGGTAGCAATAATCATAGAATCATAGAATCATTAGGGATTGGAAGGGACCTCAAATGATCATCTAGTCCAATCCCCCAACAACAGCAGGATCACCTAGACCAAGTCACACAGAAACACATCCAGGNACAACTTCTGGCTGCTGGCCTATGTCCTGTACAGCTGAAGGTATTTAAATATAACATTTGTCACTCTTGAAATACTGACAGCTTTCTTTCCAAGTGGAGATGTGTGTCAGTGGGCATGAGAAAGGAAAACTTCATAATCAGAGAAGCAAAACATTAAAAATACTACAAGGACAACAAATGGCATTAAAAAAAGAAGCCAGTCAGGCTCTTTTTTTTTTTTCCTTCATGACCCGTCCTTGTGCTTGGAAAAGATATTATGTAATGAGAATCATAGAATGATCATGGCTGGAAAGAAACTCTGGGATCATCAAGTCCAGCCCTCATGCCAACATCCCTTAATGGCCTCCAGTGCTCTATCCACCCATTTTTTTCACACCTCTGGGGATGGTGACTCCACTGCCTCCCTGGGCAGCCTGTTCCAGTGCCCAATGACTCTCTCAGTAAAAAACTTCTCCCTAATATCCAATCTAAACTTCCCCTGATGCAACTTGAGGTCATTTCCCCTTGTCCTATCATTAGTCACTTGGGAGAAGAGACCAGCACCAGCCTCACTACAGCCTCTTTTTAGGCAGTTGTGGAGCTGGTGAAATCAATCTCAGCGGATCTGAGACTGTTCTGAAAGTCTTACAAAAATGTTGGATGCACTTTGGGTCAATCTGTACTGGCTTGCAGCAAGGGTAATGAGACTTGAATATTTTTCCATCCTGTATTCCAATTCTGAAATAGTTTGGTTCTGAATTTGACACTTTGAACTCTCCCTAAGGGATTGTTTGATCTGACATGGGACGGAGCCTTTTGAACCTCCATGCTCTTCACAAGAAACATGCTCACCAAGGAGCAGCTTTGGTTATCCGTGTTCATGCCTACTGTCCGCTGAACTATTTCAACCTAAATTTTCAACATTCCAGGAGAGCTCCCTAATCAGGCTAATAGGTCTTCAGACTGTTGCTATGAGACAAGTTTCTCTGCATGATTGTCCTTTTTTTCCTGAGTAAACCACCAGGAGGTTCACTAGCAGGTTTCTAGCAGGACTAGACTGCAGCACTCCCCCATGCAAAGTCAAGTCTTTTTCATTTGTTTGATATCTACCTCAGGGAAAGGCAAAAAACCCACAGAGAGTGGAAAGGTTGAACTGAATAAAGCGTATTCTGTGGACGAGGAAATACAGACAACATTCTGACACCATATCAAAGGCATCCTCTGCTGACTCAGACCTAACATTTTGATTTTCTTTCATTAGCCAGTTGTATGCCATTAGCTCGAGGGCAAATCTTCTGTGGTTCCCAGTAAGCTCTATTTTGCAAGGAAGATCACCTACATATTGTGAACCTAAGACAGAATATATCACTGTAGTTGTGTGGTTAAAATGCAGCTATAACGCCATTTTCAGTTTCTGAGTTTCACTGCTCCCTTTAAAACAGAGAAGCAGCAGCTGTGGAAACCAAGAGGTTTCCTTGGTATCACCTTCATACTCCTCACTGCCCCCAAAAAGCCTTCAGTCTGATGGTTTGGGCTCTCTGACCAAAAAGGATCATCCAGAAAATAGTCAGAACTGAACAACATCTTCCATATAGTAGATTCGTGCCCTCTTCATAGGGACCCACGACCTGACCACACAGAGGTACCTGCTTGCTGATCCTCCAAGCATTTCACATATGTGCTTGGAAGTTGGCCTTTTAGGGACAGCCTGAGCAGCGAGCGTGCTGGCTTACAGGATGGGAGTGCTGAAGTACTCGTGGCAAATTGCACCTTTGCTCAACATCACAAAACTCCACTGTGAAGGTCTCCATGTGAAAGCAACGTGTGAAATTTAATACATACTTTTGCTGTCTGTAATAGCTCGCAAAAAATATCTATTTTGTTAAATTTCTGAAGAGAACTAAAAGAGTGAGACGACCTCGTTTTGCAGTTAACAAATTTGGGCAGTTTACCTAAAGTAGCCGAAGGCAGAACTGCAGTTGCTTCATGAACCAAGGAGACTGATTTAGTAAGTATGCTTTCCAGCATCCCAATGCTTTTAAGAATTACTATGAATTTTCACCTGTTTTGTTGTTTTCAAGTTACTAACTTGTATCTCTTAGTAATTTTTCTGTGTTCATTTTTCTATTTGTACTGCACAAGTTTTAGAAAAAAGAAATCTTCCCATAGAAATTCCAGTGAACTCTCCAAGTTATGGCTGAAAGATTTCTCTTATCATATTGTTTTTATGTTTTGTTATTTTATCTATCCTGAGATCTAAAATTCTGTATTTATTTCACTGCTAAAACACAAGGCACATTTGCAAATCTGTTTTTTTCCACAATGTGCATATGTTAATATTTCATATTAAAAAGTTCTTTTGATATCATATGTTTTAGGACATAGCCCAGAAGCAAAATCCAAGATGATCTTCTCCTTCCTGTGGATAACTGTAGCATCCACCTAGTGTGCAAAAAGCTGCCTCTGCTGAGCTTAAGCTGACGTCGTGGGATTTTACAAGATCCATATACAACAAAGGATCGTTAGAAGCTGACCTCCAGACTTCACTCTGCTATTAACATTTCAAACATTATACCTCTGAATAACTTATATAAGGGGAGAAAAGAGTCTCAGTCGATGCCTGTTCTTTGGACTGTAATAAGGAGCTTGACTGGCTGCTCTCTGACATGAAGCAATGAGGCCAGGCAGGAAGACGACCACAATAAATCAATCTGGACAGCTGAATGTTCAGTCCAAAATTTAACTGTTGAGTTGAGTTTCATTAAAACATCAGAATGATGATGCAAATCCTGTCAATAATTCCAGAAAGCAAAGTTCCCTGAGGTATACCTCATTTTCTCCCAAACATGTTCGTTTTAAAAAGAGAGAATAATAAACACATACTACCAAGAACAACCATATTAAAGAGACTTGGTTTTCTTATGCGAAGGAAAGAAATAGTTATCATCAAGTATCTTTGCCTGATATTAGAAGCAAGCTGGGAAAAAGTTGTCTTGATACGTCTATACAAAAGTACTTTTATACCAGATTGAGAAACTCTTAATCAATAGCCTGTGTCAGCACTCCTTTAAAGCACTCACTGAGGTTAAACAGGGATTTTCATTTGATGAATCAATACAAATTTTAATTTTTCCCTGCCTGATGAAGACAGGGTCAAAATGGAAAGGAATTTTCATTAAGATTCCTCTTCCTGTCAGGCTTTCCCTTTCTTCTACTCTTTCCCTTAAACAGTTAAGATAAAAATCCATCTTTTTGACATGTATAGCAATAATCCTTCCTGGGGCTAGCTTTCAGAATTTGGACCACCTCCTCATAAGGGAGGCGCTCCACCTCCTTCATCATGCTCGTTGGGCTACACTGGACTCTCTCCAGTAACTCCTCATCCCTCTTGAACTGAGGAGCCCAGAAATGGACACAATACTCCAGATGCGGTCTCACCAGGGAAGAGTAGAGGGGGAGAAGAACCTCTCTTGATCTGCTAACCACCCCCATTCTGATCCATATATCTATATACATATATATGTGTCTATGTACATATATGTGTGTGTGTGTGTGTATATATACACACATATATATAAATACACACACGTCTAAAAACAAAAGAGGTTAGGTTAGAGTGGTTACGTTTCACCTCAGTTTTGAAAGATGGGCAGTTTAAAAGTTTGGCCATCTAAGCCATTTTGGGCATTTGGTTAAGGATTAGATAAATTGCTTCAGGTCAGCAAAACAATCCTTTTACACTTATGATAAATGTCACCTGGAGAGACCAGCTCGCACGCAGATATGAGCAGGACACATTTCTTATTAAGTACAATAAATTAATCGAGTACAAACAATAATCAAAATATTAGATATTAATATAACGGAAAACTTACCCATAACATCCAGTAGATGTTTACTTGTATTTTCTACATGTTAACATGGCAGAGAAAGACAAAGTCCATGTCATGAAAATGAATGACAACAGAGCTCTACTCGACAACCGTGTGACGTCTCATGGAAAAATGATCCTATATCAGATAGACATCTGATCACAATAAAATTGTTTTAGCACTCTGATTTTAGTTAATGAAATAAGATTAGGTTTTGTAGTTTGACATCATACTTTGCACAAAAGGGAACTTTGCACTTAAGTCTTAAAATCAGCAAATTCAGAACAGAAAAATGTTAAAAAACACAGTGCTCTGAAAGGTAAGTGTGCAAATAGCACAGATTTTATAAAGCAGGAAGAAGTCTATATCAAACAACAAACCCCCCACAAACAAGTAAAAACAACAAAAAGATCAAATTGTAGCACAGTCCTTTGGTGTCATTTCAATATGGAGGAAAGCTGAGAATACAACTTTCAAGCCAAAATTTTCAATCCAGATGCTTCAACTGTTGGAAGTTATGCTTTCAAACTCACATATGGAGAAGCAAATAAAAATGAAAGATCTTTCCCTGGCTTATTTTCTATCATGATTTAATAGGCTACCACAGAAAACAAAGAGCAACCACATGGTCACCGTCCCTTTTCAAGTCCGTTGTCCCTGTTAGGGACAGGAACACCAGAGAAGTGCCACAATAAACCACCATTGGTTTGGTTTTGGAGTAACAACAGAGATGATAACACTGCCCATTGGAGGCACTGCCCATCACTCACAGGAGGACAAAAGTGAGACTCGGGACATGTGCAGCAGGCCTCTGGTTCTTTCCTGCACTAAAATGAATTCCTTCCAATCCGTAAAATACCGTCATTCGCTCTTCGCCAGCGAACGTATTAAAACAAAGCTACAACAAAGAAACCTCCAAACAAAAGGAAAGCCTACAAACCAACAAAACCAACCCCACCACGACCAACATCCCACACTAGCAAAGGAAGCTGAAAACTGGAAAATTTGTCTCATTACTTTGACTTTAAACAAATGGATATTTGCTGGAAGTAACTTTTAAGCTTATGATCTTCCCAGAAGTTTTTGTGGGGAAGTCATTATTGCAAAAGTGCCTGGGATTTCATTATAGTCATGCTTTTGCCAAACACTCTCTTGAGGGTGACCACAAACAGGCAACAAAGCACACTGACTCCTTGTGGTTTAAAGGTTTGATGCAGCAATTCCTTTGAGTTCAAGAACAGAGCTGGTGAGCTTGGGGAAGAAAGCAAAACAACAACAAAATTGTAAAAAATTATCAAAGGGGTTTGCTTATATTTTTTACAAGTAATTAGTGAACTTGGTTTGTTAGCGTTAAGACAGCGGTTAAGCAGTATAACTCACTGCGTGATTACAACTGCTTATTATTCCTGACTGTAACAAACCATGGTTACAATTTGAATGTGATTTTTGAACTGAAATTTATCTTTAGGGTTAAGATATTTCCATAAATAGTTATGAGAGTTTTTAATGACAGCATTTATGCATGTGTCATAGAATCATAGAAACATAGAATCGTTACGGATTGGAAGGGACCTCCAAAGATCTTCTAGTCCAATCCCCCTGACACAGCAGGATCACCTAGAACAAGTCACACAGGAACACATCCAGGTGGGTCTTGAACATCTCCAGTGAAGGAGACTCCACAACCTCCCTGGGCAGCCTGTTCCAGTGCTCTGTCACCCTCACTGGGAAGAAGTTCCTTCTCACATTGATGTGGAACCTCCTATGTTCCAGCTCACACCCATTGCCCCTCATCCTATCACTAGATGACATTGAGAAGAGCCTGGCTCCATCCTCCTGACACCCCCCTCTCAAATATTTATGATGATCAATTTCAAAACGGCCTTAAACAAACTGAATTAACATTAAAATGTTCAGCTGACTTGAGTCACAAAATCACGGATAGCCTGCAGGTTGAGCAGTGTTATATGGGAACCAGTAGGTACTTGCACTTTTGCTTCTCAAGGAACCACTTCATTGAGTCTGCACTGCACTTTCTTCCACTGCCTTTAATAGACTGCAAAAAACTTTGCAGCAAGACCTTGGCTGGCCCTTAGTCTATGCAAGTGCAGGACTAAATGTATAACTGAGCACATGAGAATTGTCAACACCCTTAAAAGTAGGCAGATACTTCAGAATTCTGCTGAATTAGGGACACTTATTTGGGGAGAACGGACTAATTTGTTGGAAGATGTCTGTTAGTTGTGCGTGTTAGGAAAGAGCTAGTCTGAAAACGTGACTTAAATGTGCTTTCAGGAATTTACACTATGTAATGTACCAACCTTTGACTTCAGAAAAATCAAAGGGTTCCTTGTTTTTCACATAATGTGTTATTCTCTGCTATTGCAGTGGGTTACCTGAAAACATAAATAAACCAAAAATTATTCAACACTCAGGTTTAGAATTTTAAAAAATGCAAAAGAAGTTGTAGAGAAACCAGATCATGAGAAATACTAAGAAAAAAGAAGACCCTGAGTGTACATTGCCCAATAAAGACGTTCCCAAAGTCATCGCAGAAGTGCAGAGCTGAAGAATATGACAAAGACAAGATCCACAGATAGTCTCCTACTACGAGGAAACAGCTTTCAAACTACAGACTTAGCAATGCTTTCGAAAGAGAAAGCCTGACTGGGTGACATGGACACCAATTAAGCAGTGCTGTGGAGCAAAGCTCTCCAATCTCCAGACCATGACATGGGAAAAATTGCAGAACAGCACAAATCTCTATGAAGGAAGGAAAGTTTCTGTTTCCTGAATTAAATTTTGAGGACATATATCTTTAAATGGCAAATTCCTGTCTTCTTTATCTCTCAAAACTAAACAGCTATGAGCTTTTAGGAGCTGTCTGAGGCTGCACCTCTGTTTGAACATGAACAATTTATCTTTGTTTCACTGTTGTTTTCACAACACTCTGGTTTGCATCCTCCAGAGGGTAAATTCCCAAACCACCATGAACTGCAGATATATATTTACTCTGCAGTTTATGAATTTCACTTAGTGTAATGACATTAATTTTCAAAGATAAACATGTACAAGCATCAGATACAATAACTAGCAATTACACAGCTGTCCTCTGCTGTAACTTATCACAATCCTTATTCTAGCTTCACCTACTTCAGCAATAGTTATTAATTTTGCCCACTACCTAAACCATTCTCCTTATATTAGTTAGGTAATCACCCTTAGCTGAAAACTAGGCAGCATGTACAGCTTTTATTTCTTACTGGAAACAGGTAAAGCCTCTACTGAGTACTGCATCAGTACAGCATGCTGGGTTTTTTGAGGTATTTTTTCTTTCATCTTCCTGGTGAACAAAACTTGTTCAAAGACACCTTTGAAACCAAACTTTGCAATATGTATGAGATTTTTATTCAATCCTTTATGTGACACAGAAGTAGAAAAATAGCTTTTAGGGCAAACGTGTAAATACATTGGGAGTATAAATTGAAAAACTTTACAAGATGACTGAAGAACCAGTTGTCTCTCTGAGTCATCTTAGAAAATCTTATTGAAAGTATGTTGCATACAGAGAGTGGCTGCATTAAAAACGCATGTCCTGGAACCACCTTCACAAATACAGAGTAAAAGGGGACTGATCAGACACCAAAACACTACAGTTTTTAGATTGTTTCTACTTACTCTAAATGTTACATTTATTGAGGATTGGCTACCAGTAGACTGACACTCAATCCTCTCTGAACACTATCATTTTCAAAATCAGTTATTGAGCAGTCACCTCAAATTACTAGTCATTTGCTTAATATCTCAGATTTGGAATGTTATGATCATTATAGAACACACAAGGTCATTATTTCTGTGTCATGCAAGCAAAAGACTTGGTCTAGGTGACCCTGCTGTGGCAGGGGCATTGGACTAGATGATCTTTGGAGGTCCCTTCCAATCACTAATGATTCTATGATTCTACGATTCTATGACTAGATGATCTTTGGAGGTCCCTTTCAATCCCTAATGATTCTATGATTCTATGACTAGATGATCTTTGAGGTCCCTTCAAATCCTTAATGATTCTATGATTCTATGATTAGATGATCTTTCAAGGTCCCTTCTAATCCCTAATGGGTCTATGATTCTATGAAAAGATCAGATAGGACATCAGGTAAAGGAACAGGAGGCATTTGCCTTTCAAAAAATTGCATGTTTTGACATCTAGAATAGAAACCAAAGGGAACACAGGAGAAACAGCCAAGGAGAAATGTCATGTCTTGCTGACTACCTGTGTAAGGCATAAGACATCATGAGGAACACAAAGGCAGAGAGTTCATGCCTGTAAGCATTGTTTCTTTGGGAAAGAAGGCTGAAAACAAAACCAAACATTTCAGTTACTTATAACACAATGTGACGGTTCCAAATGAAAAGTAATATTCAGCTAAAAGGAAATTAAATAATTCAATATTACTGGTGTATTTTTCTTGGAGTTTTTGATGAACTAAGCAGTTCCATACTGGCATGGTAACCCAGAACATGCAGGCAGAACCAGAAAAGACTTTCTGTTGAAATTGTCCAGCCAAAGCATCACAATTTTGGCTGCAGTACATTTCTGCGATAGGGGTTTGTTGAGTGGAAGAGATAGAGGATGCTGTGTCAAGACTATTTGGACAATTTGTATTCACTGATAAACCTTGTGATAATAACCTGGCAGAGAGGGACCTGGGAGTACTGGTGGACAACCAGCTGAACCAGAGCCAGCAGGGTGCCCAGGTGGCCAAGAAGGCCAACAGCATCCTAGCATGTATCACAAATAGTAGGGCCAGCAGGAGCAGGGACATAATTCTCCCCCTGTACTGGGCAGTTCTGGGCCACTCACTTCAAGGAAGATTGAGGGGCTGGAGTAAGTCCAGAGGAGCAATGAGGCTGTGGAGAAGACAGGCAAGAAAGTCTGATGAGGAGAGGCTGAGGGAACTGGGGTTGTTTATCCTGGAGAAGACTTAGAGGGACCTTATCACTCTTGGTATCACCTGAAGGGAAGTCCACAATCATAGAATGGGTTGGGCTGGAAGGGACCTCGAAAAGTCATATAGCCCAACCCACCACAAGCAGGGACAGATACAAACCTAGTGATCCATTGAAACTGATAAAAACAGTGCACACAAAGTCAGCAAAAAGAAGTCTTAGGCAAAGAAGTGGTGTGATTCAACAGGCGTTTGGGGCTGGGCTTTGGGGTTTTTTTATTGTAAAGTCATTATTGTAGTAAAAATATTGATGAGAGGAAAAATTAAAGCATGTTTCTGCCATAAAGAGGCCACACTACTTCTTCAAAAGTAGCCAAAATGACCCAAAATGCTGCACTCTATGAGATGTAAAAGAGAACTGAAAATGAAAGAACCTGGAAAATGGATTCCCTCAGAAGAATTATGATGAAGCTCTACTTGAGATGTTTTGCCTCTGCTTCCTGCCATTCAGAGGCATGATAAAAGTTACCAGCATGAGCTCCTGCTTTTCAGGTGGCACGGATTAATATAGGTACAATCAAAGAAAAGCAAGAGGAAAGAAGTGAGCACCTGCCATAGTTCCCACTGCTTTTTTAGCCACCACAAAAACGATTCCAAAACATGCAGAGCTTCCCTTTCTGCTGAGTCCATTTATTTATATTTTTCTGCAAGTTATAGAATCATAGAATCATTAATATTGGAAGTAACCTCCAAGATCATCAAGTCCAATCATCAGTTCAACGCTACCGTGCTTGCTAAGCCATGTTTCCAAGCGCTACATATACAACTTCTTCAAACACCTCCAGGGATAACGACTCCCATCACCTCCCTGGGCAGCCTGTTCCAGGGCTCTGTCACCCTCACTGGGAAGAAGTTCCATCTCATATTGATGTGGAACCTCCTATGTTCCACCTTACAACCATTGGCCCTCATCCTATCACTAGAAGACATTGACAAGAGCCTGGCTCCATCCTCCTGACACCCACTCTTCAAATATTTATAAACATTAATGAGGTCGCCCCTCAGTCTCCTCCAAGCTAAAGAGACCCAGCTCCCTCAGCCTCTCCTCATAAGGGAGGTGCTCCACCTCCTTCATCATCCTTGTTGCCCTACGCTGGACTCCCTCCAGCAGCTCCACATCCCTCTTGAACTGAGGGGCCCACAACTGGACACAACATTCCAGATGCAGTCTCACCAGGGCAGATAATTTCCCCATAGTTTATCAAGTGCAATTGTGTCCTCTGTCAGCCAAGCCATTAGATACTAGATAAAACCCTTGTTGGCAAGAAAATGACACTTCAGTGGTTTCAGATATAAATTTAACCCTTGTGAGCTGGGTATTCCAGCAACAACCTCTAAAGCAGACGTACACTTCAGTTTCACATGTGGTGAGTGGGACATAAAGAAAATCATTAGGTCTCTCTGACGGGCCAGGTATAGATGTCTAAAACACTATGATCATCTTCTAGAGGGTGACAAGTATTTCATGGGTAGAAAAGTAATCACTGAAAAAAGCTTTGCATGCAATTAACAAGCTCACTAAAGGAGAAGGGAGCTCTCTTTGTACTTGCCCCTTGCTTCCCTAGAGGGAAAAACCAGCAAAGTGCTGCAGGCTGAGCCATCTACATCTGTCACTGCTCTTGGGACTGCAAATCCGAAGTCATGCGAATCGACTCTCAGAACCCTTTCTTTCAAGCTACCTTTTCTTTGCAGTCAAGAATTCTGAAGCAAAACTTATCTACTCAGATTTTGCCAGTTTCAGCTAGCTGGACCATGAAAGGATGCAACCTCCCTTCACTTGGCCTTCCCAAATCTCCTGAACTTTGGTGTCCCATTTATTGCTTCTGCAGAGTAGGCAGGAAGGCTTCCTACAGGATACACCGATATCATCGTTCTTCAGCAATTAGACTGAAAGTTTTATGGGGATCCAAGGGCCACGAAAGACTCACTGGGTTGTGCATTAATACTTGCAAGCTCAGAGACCTACTGAAAACCCATTTAGGAATATTTGCTTGTGAATCAACCTTCATGAGTTCCCAGAAATAAGTGATGCTGATAGTAAACAGAAGAAGAAAAAGATTGTATTGAACATGCACTGGAACACATAAAGCCTTACGTTTGTTTCAAGCCTAATGTATCCAGACACAAAGTCTGTTAAATATTTATCATCCTACACTTTTGAGAAAAGAAAAAGCAGTGCCTCAAATGATTGACAACACTAAAAAGATTAAGAGATGATGGGTGATAATACAGTTGGAAGTCATCAACAGGGTGAAAATAGATGAACTGTAGAGAAGTTGTATTAGAAAACACTAAAAATACTACTTTCTAGAGTTTTCCTAGGTTGGTTGGTTGGGTTTTTTTTTCCTAAAAATGACTCGTGGCAAGAGCACACAATCGCTCGGGTTGTTTAGGCACAACAGTGCCATCGTATGTCTGTGCATTTGAAAACGTTGTATGGGCATCAGAGAGACAGAATGTGACAGAGAATAAAGTGGCATGATGGGTTCTAAGGATGTGGCTCTGTGGTACAACGAGTTGCTTTAAAAGCTGCACATCTGACAACGGAAGCAGTTCTGCTGGGTCAGTAAAAAAATCCATAAGTTAAAATATCTCATAAGAGACTTATTGCTCTGTGTAAACAGAAACCTGATGAACGGTCACTGGAGCTCAATTTTCTATGCAAGCAGCCTAGAAATAACAGGAACCAACAAAACAAGACACGAATAAACCCTCCACATATATGTTGTATCCTCCTCTTTGCAAGTGTTTTCTAAGTTATTAGAGCTCAGAAATTTGTCAAATTCTCTGATTCCTAACATTCAGGATGCAAGCAGGTCCACACCAGGTTCTGTTGCTGTTTTTCCTAAAGAGAATCGCTTCACGGCCAAGCCTGTGGCCTCTGAAGTGAAACAGCCTCAGTGCCATAGTGACTTCTCAGTTCTACCAACTCCAAAAGACTTCACAGCAGTGTCAGATCTGTTAAGGATAAGAGGATTCTGCTTAAATGAGTTTAAGAATGAACAATCAAACAAGCGGCCAAACGCTACTTTTTTATTCTGGGGTAGATCAGAACGGGGGTGGTTAGCAGATCAAGAGAGGTTCTTCTCCCCCTCTACTCTGCCCTGGTGAGACCACATCTGGAGTATTGTGTCCAGTTCTGGGCTCCTCAGTTCAAGAGGGATGTGAAGCTGCTGGAGAGAGTCCAGCATAGGGCAATGAGGACGACGAAGGAAGTGGAACATCTCCCTTAGGAGGAGAGGCTGAGGGAGCTGGGTCTCTTGAGCTTGGAGGAGACTGAGGGATGACCTCATTAATGTCTATAAATATTTGAGGGGTGGGTGTCAGGAGGATGGAGCCAGGCTCTTCTCAGTGTCATCTAGTGATAGGATGAGGGGCAATGGGTGCAAACTGGAACATAGGTTTCACATCAATGTGAGAAGGATCTTCTTCCCAGTGAGGGTGACAGAGCACTGGAACAGGCTGCCCAGGG